>BQMB01001769.1:42500-50000 GCA_027943415.1 Closterium sp. NIES-67 | reverse complement strand
TGGGGGGAGGCGGGAGGGGACGCGTTGTTGGAGGGATGGGCAGGCGGTCAGGGGAAAGGCCAGAGCCCCCAGCCCCACCACTACTACCGCCAATACGCTCCGAGCCAGCACCCCCAAGACTAGCACCCCTAGGATCAGCACCCCCAGAACCACCACCCCCAGGGCCCATGGTACCCGGCCGCTGCTCCAGGTGCTATAAAGCTGCGGAGGCTGCTGCTGTTGTGGCGGCCGCAGTGGGGAAGGCCGCTGAGGTGCCTGAGGCACCGGGGCTGGCAGGAGGGGAGCCATAGCTGCGGCGGGTGCACCCCCAGCCACGGGGCTCCCAGAGTCAGAAGACTCCCCTACGGACCCAACCGAGAGGAGAGGGGTTGCGTGGGAGGCATCAGACGGGGCCGGGTGGGGTGGGAGGGGAGCGGCAGGTAGTGCAAGAGTTAAAGGGTGATTCAAGTGGGCGGGGTGTGGTCGGCGAGTTGGGCCTCGGTGCACGCCGCACGAAAGCCAGTCTCGAGGGAGAGCAGGTGCGCGACAAGATCTGCCACCGTCGAGAAGGAGGCCAGGTCGGGGAAGAGGTTTGAGAGGAGGAGGCGGCCGAGGGTGGTGGAGGACGGGGTCGATTTGGGGGCGGCAAGCGCATCCCAGAGGGCCAGAGCCACCTCCTCTGACTCAAAGCGGGAGTGCTCGTCGACTGAGTGATGGTGACCTGCACGGCGGCGTTGCGAGACTCCCATATAGAGCGGGCAGTCCGGGCCACTGCATACTCCTCACGATGGCGTCGACGTCGCCTCGGGGCCAAGAGGATCAGTGTGAGGGGGGGGGGGAAGACGGGCAGCTCACCAGTGACGTGGCCCGCCAGTGACTCGCCCTCCACAGGCTGGGTCAGCAGCTGCTGGTGGAGAGAGGAAAGCCAGGCCGTGAACCCGATCGCTCGGCCTTCGGCGTCCAGCCGAAGGACGAACACCAACGCCGAGGGGGCCGCCATGCCGGCACGAGAAACCTACACGACACTTACCCGGACAGGGGCCAGTGTAGGCAGGGGCGGCACACGACGACAGCGGCGGCGGTAGGGTTGTCGGCAGGTCCAGCGACAGCTCCGGCAACAGGCGGGTAGGAGCCATCGAACGAGGGGATGGGTGCCGGTGGCCCGCGGCAAAGGACGGTGCCGACGGCTGCAGTGCCAGCACGTGGGGCAGTAGCGGCTGTGCCAGTGGCTGCAGCTGCAGTGCGAGCAGCCGTCATGCCGGAAGCAATGGCGCTGGCGGCGGCCGCCATAGTGCGGGCGGCTGCGGGGGGCACGGCGGCGGCTGAAGGTGCAGCGGGGGCCGCGCTGGCGGGTGCGATTGTGGATGCACTGGCAGCTGCGGCTGCAGCTGCAGCAGCGGCAGCGGCAGCTCTGGCGGCTGCGGCAGCAGCACTGGCAGCAGCTCCGGGGAGCTGCGGCAGCAGCGCTAGCGGCAAGCAGCTGGCGGCTAGCGGCCAGGGCCCGAGTTTGGTTTTGGGGCACCCTTAGGAATAAGGGTAGCATGACAATTTCACCCTGATTTGTAAGGGTGCCATAGGCAAATTCGACCCTAACCCACTGTTTTACCCAAACAAAACCAGGGTATGCTCCAAAAAGTGGCCGCTGGCAAGGGTAATCAAGGTGAAATACCCTTGAATCACTGGTCCTGCTGGCGGCTGCTCTGGCGGCCGGCAGCGCTGGTGGCTGCGGCTGACGAGTGCGGCTGGCTGGCGGCAAGCAGCGGGCAGCCGGAGAGGGTAGCGCGCAGCAGGCGGCATGCAGGGCGCAGCGGGCGGCATGTAGTGGGCAGCGCGTAGCGGGCTGCGAGCAGTGGGTGGCACAAAGCGGGCGGCGAGCAGTGGGTGACAGAAAGCGGGCGGTGCGCAGCGGGCGGCGAGCAGCAGGCGGCGCACAGTGGGTGGCGCGCAGCGGGCGGCAAGCAGTGGGCAGCGGCAGCGCGAGCAGCAGGTGGCAGCGGGCAATGCGAGCGCGAGCAGAGGACAGTGCAGGCAGCGGGCTAGGGCTAGGGCTTGGGCGCATTCTGGGGCGGCAGACTAGGGTGCAGGCTAGGGCGGTAGGCTAGGGCGACAGGCTAGGGAGAGAGGGGAGCGGGGAGAGCCTAGGGCGGAAACGCAGAGGCTAGGACCTAGCGTAGCGATGGCACAATGTCAACTGAGAGAACGGGTGATGAGACACATGCAGGACATGGTTCCTATATTTGTGTCGTACCCTCTATAGTCTACACCTAGCTAGCCTAGAGTACATAGAATATATGTATGTACATTAACAACATGGCCTTCGTTGACAAGAGACCCGCTGGGGTCGCCCTAGAAGATCCTCGGTAGGGCCACATGCTGCTATGTCTGGGGGGCTATGAACGCGTTGACCCGCTACTTAACAAGCCCTTTTAGCACAGTGGTTAGCGGCTGTGTCTGTGGTTAGTATTCAAAGCAGGGGGTCCTAAAATTACTGGTGCCAAAAAACGCCGTCACGGCTGGACGTCGACGCCACGACGGTGCGACGCCACGGCAGCGCGTCGGGACGGCCGCGGCACGACGCGGCCAGCGGCACGATGACGCTGCCACAGTAGCACGACGGCGCCGTCACGCCGCCACGGCTGGACGTCGACGGCGCCGCCACGGCTGGACGTCGACGCCACGACGGCACGCGATGCCACGGCAGCGCGTCGAGATGGCCGCGGCACGACGCGGCCAGCGGCACGACAACGCCGCCACAGCAGCACGACACGGCCACCATGGCAGCACGAGAGGGAGAGAAGGAGTGCGCAGCGGAAGCGTGGGGAGCAGGCCTGGGAAGAGGAACCTGCTCTGCTACCATGTTAAACTAAGGTAGCTAGGAACGGTAGGAAGCCATAGAAATGGCGAGAGGTTTTAGGCTAGGAAAATTGGGAGAAAAGGGGTCGAGAATAGAAGAGAGGGATACAAGGAGGGGAATTGTACCCTCTACAGTAGGTTTCAGTAACACCTACCAAGCCTATCAATTATATAACAAAATATATAATTTAACAAAGAGGACTGCCAAAATAAAAGACCGGCGGGTCTCTTAGCGACGGGTCCATGATCCGGGAGATTACGGTAGATTCCAATTAAAGCAAAACAGCAAGTATTACAAGCAAATATACATCATAATATACTTGTACAAATATATCATATCCATAATATGCCAACTATACCTTACAAGTTTAGCTGCCGCATGAAGATCCATCCATTTCTTTAGCTTCGTCTCGGCTTTTACAGTTAACCGACAAAATTGCTTCAGGGGTTCGGGCAGAGAATCATGTACACTCTACCACCTCTTATGAGCAGCCTCGTTCGCAAAATCCAAACGTGTTGGGTCCAGAATGTTACAGTCAAATTCGCGGTAACACATCCATGGCTTTACACCGAGGTAGTGTATCCCTTGAATCTCCGAGGGGTCTTCTGAGAACCACTTGTTCTTTATAGCGATGATGGCTTGTTTCGCTACAGGGTCTGCAGTCCAGACGGGTTTAAGAGTGTTTATGGATTCTGGTAACCGGTGCCACCAGGTAAAGATGTTGTTCAAATAGCCATGGGCAGGGAGGGAAGATGGGAAAGTGAAGGGATAGGGGCAGGGGAAGATGGTCGGGTTGGGGGCGGGGCGCAGGAGTGTTGATGAGTTTGGGTAACGGGCGCCACTAGGTAAATACGTTTTTTCAAATAACCCTGGGCAGGGAGGGGGGTGAATTGTACACTAATCGGGGTGGAATGAAATGAACTTACACTGGCTTGGGCCGGTGAGAGGAAATCAAAACGGGCAAAGGAGGAGCAGTCTCACCTGGTCTCCTCCATTGGCTGACCGCACTCTCATAAGCTTTTCCATCAGCAGTTGAAACGTGCAATCCGATGGCTCCAAGACCATCACCCCTGAGTTGAAATCAGGGCCGTCATTTCCGCGGGCGGATATCTCGGGGAAGGCGAAGAGGAAGTCAACGCTGGTCAACAGGAGAAGATCCGAGTCAACGAAGACGAGCTTGGCGTAATCCGCCTGCTGCCACAGCCGCAGCTTGCTGGGGGCCGAGCGGGGGGGGAAGGGGGTGGGGGGGGAGCAGAGTCAACAGAAGTCAATCTGAGTAAAAAAAATGTCAACGGGGGGGTGAACGAGTCACAGGGGTCACAGAGAAGACGGGGGAATAGGAGGAGGGGAGGGTGAGAGGGAGGGGGAAGTGCTGCGGGAGGCGAAGCTTGCTGGGAGAAAGGAGAAAGGTGGTCAACAAGAGGGGTCTCGGGAGTCAACACGAGTCAACAAGAGTCAACAAGAGTCAACTGGGGAACAGGTCAAATTCACGAAGAGCCGACCTGCAGACACTGGAGAGTGAGAAGCGATAGGGTGAGAGTTGCCAGTAGTGCATTCGCAACGGGGAACGGGTGTCCTCGCTATAAGCTCGCACCTGTAGTTCCACTCGTTATAAGCCCCCTCCTCAGCGTTCGGGTTTCTTATCCTCTCTATCTCCTTCACTCGACACCCAGCCTCCCTCAGTCCTCGCCTGATCTCCTCTGAAATCTCCTTCGATACAAGCACAACCATCTCACGCGTGCTCTCCGCCCTCCTTATGTTGTGCCGCAGTACTATTGCGCCGCACACATAGCGCTCAGACGAGTGTAGCACTGTAGCATACGCGAAGCGATGTGTGGATGGAGGAAGAAAGGGATGTAAAGCGGTGTGAAAGGAAGGGGAAGATGGAACGGAAAGAGAAATCATCACTCCTCCAACTGCTAAGTCGGCGTATACCTGCCTGCCTGTCAGAACGAAGTTCTGTTAGAATGAAGTAAAAGTTGCTTCTTTTCTCCCGAAATGAAGATGATACCAGAAACTCATGCCAGCGGCCTCGTTGTCCTACCTGGCATGTCGCACTTGATTGGCTGAGCCATGGCGCATGATCCCAGAGGTTGCATACGTATCAGCATGTCATTGGCCGTCAGGTTGTAGAGCCACACGTCCCCCTCCTGCCTCATGAGGAGCGAGCAGTGGAAGAGGTTGGGCGGCGGGCGGCACGCGGAGAGCAGCACCACTGGTAACCAAGGGCGGTGCGCCTGTTACAGAGGTAGAAACCATGGGAGAGAGAAAATCGGGATGGTAGTCGAAGGCACGAGCAGTCATACGAGGTCCAAAGGCCCAATTCGGGCGGCGGGGCGGCAGGAGGAGAGAAACGTCAGTGTTAACCACGGCCCGGGGCAGTGTGCCTGGCAGGGGGGATTCGATGAGGGGGTTGGGATGACAGTAGGAGGTAACACCATTTGTAACCACGGGCGTCCTCGTCTTCCGAGTCGGCATCAAAGGGAGACACAAAGGGACTCCTGTTTTGAAGTTCATTTGAAAGCAGGAGGCCCTCAAACGTTAGCCACGAGTCTTACCCTGGTGACGAACCCTGCGATAGTTAGGAGCTGCTGCTGCCACCGAATATCCTTCGCCCAGGAATTGCTTGGCTCGTCGCAGGGCACTCGTGCGACAATAGCGTCGATGTCGCCCAGCCAATCTGGGTCGTTCGGCTCAGGAATTTTCGGACAGGAAGAGCACGATTCGTTCACGCACTCGGGGTATGCGGTGCTCCAATTCAGCGTCTCGGGCACGTGCGGAACGGGTAACTCGAGAAGCCTGTTACCCCCAAAGTAACCTGTTGCATTCATCTCGAAGTTGAACGTCGCAACCTTCGCGAACGGCAGTCGATTTTATCGCTGAAACGAACTCAGCTCGGTTAAACCGCGGGAGTAGCCGCTTTGAGGAGCAGCAACGAACGGGCGGCATGGATTTTCTACAGTAACGGTAATATCGAACCGCCCAGTAATCGAGTGCCGCGTGGCATAGGAATTGGAAGAGAGATGAGTCAAAAAGAGTATTCCGAGCGCCGCGGGGAAACAGCACGCCAGGAATAAAATCTTATCTCGAGGCTTGAGTTTCAAGAGGGAGGTGAACACTGTATGGGTATTCGTACCACTACTGGTTCTATCGACTTTCAGCGCGACGTGCGGCGAGTGATCCCGAATCAGCGGCGGACTCCATAGCGGCTTATGCGGCGACGTATGTGGCGACGGGCATTCCCCGCCTCTTGACGGGCCACGCGTTGAGGGACTACTGATCATTGCGACGAAATACTTAGTGAGCGACCAGGCGGCACTAACTGCAATTACTAGTGCCGTGCCTTCATCTCTTTATAGACCGACCAAAGCTTAGAACAGAAAGCTTGGAGAGAAAGAGAGCACGTATCTTGACGACGAGCGAGCTGCTTATCGCGTCACATTGTGCGTACTTGTCATGCGCCATTGGATGGAATGCGATGCGACGGAATGGGATGGAACGGCAGTACGGCACATCACCACACCGCGACTCGGCTTGGGAACCGCGTACCTCCCTCTCGCAGCACCACAGCAGCACCACCACAGGTGAAATATCGCGAGCAGAAAGTGGGTGCTGCTGCTAAGTCGTCGTGACCTGAGATAAGTGACTTGAGTGTCTTGGCGTCGATGGAGCGTAGCGGATGAGGGATGTCGAATGGAACTGAAGGCAGTCAATTCAATCACACGAGAAAACCACTCGAGTCGGCTATTGCTCGCGACTCGGCTGAGCGGAGGTGTTTATGTAAGTGTCAGGGTGGGATAATTCGTGTACACAGCGCAGCATAGTGGCTGAGTTCTGCAGACAAAAAAGGAAAGTGCAGTTTACATCAGAGCACCTTCTGAAAGCGAGAGATTTTGCTTCGGATCGAGGGTCAGCCCGCAAATTTTCACCCAAACCTGACACAACGTACCCGAACCTGGTTACATCGACATGCCTGCAGAACAGCTCCATCTACAGATTACATCTACATCAGGGAAACACCCTCGTCGCTTCCCTCCCTGGCAAATCCGACGCAAACTTGACGCAACACTGACGTTCGCTCAATCGCGGAGTTCACCTTATGTCCGGCGTTACATCAGGCGCAAGGGTGTACTAGGCCTCCACACCCCAAGAATACAACCGCCACCACTTTACCCCACCTCGCGAACTTGGGCCTGCCCTGAAAAAAAACAGCAGCTGAACAAACCCATCGCCAACTCACCAAATGCCTGCAGAACTCAGCCAGTGGATAGGGCCACGCGTGGCACACCCTGGTTCCTGGTATTTTCTGTGACACAAGGGAATGCGCGACTTGTCTGTGTTCCGGCATGTGCTTATAGCGATGCTACGTCGTATAAAAGGAGCCTCGTGTGTTTTTTCGTTTGTACCTTGGAACAAGATGCACTCTCATAGCTAAAGTTCAAATTGTTTTCAGAAATCGAAAGCCCATAATATTCACTCCTTATATCATAATCTGGTTTATTGCAGTAAATTTTATTAAATTATTAAATTAATGAACGAGGACAATGGAAAGCGCAGCCAGATTCAGTTACACCAATAGCTGCTGTTAGTACAGAAAAATTGTATTTGGTTTCCCATTTGGCACCGTCCCAAGCCGGATAGCGAGGATATGTTGTGCGCCCACCTCT
>BQMB01001769.1:0-37500 GCA_027943415.1 Closterium sp. NIES-67 | reverse complement strand
TACATAACGACCATCTGATCTGAGCTTTCGGGAGGAAAGGCTAGGAAGGGAGCAACGAAAAGGGTATTAGAAGGAAGAGCAAGTGTGGGAGGGAGGAGGAAGTGCGGGAGGGAGGAGGAAATGAGGAGATCGGATGACCATGAAGGCACGAAGTGCACCATCAACATGAAGACGACCATCTGATCTGAGGGCCGTTCAGTTTCACTGTTCATACGGTCTCTGTTCAGCTTTTGTTGTGATTTTGTCAGCTTCTCCTCTCCCACTCGTACAGTATGCTAGGTGTAAGATCCCTGGGCTGCAGTCAGCCCAATACTAGGTAAGTGGGCTGCAAGGGGATGGATCGTACATGCTTGTGCTAGGTCTGGATTGCTTGTGTATCCTGGAAACTTTCTGGGATACCACCCCTCCCCAGTCCAGCACACTTAGCTTCTCAGAATCTGGCAAATTTCAATCAAGAATGTTGCAATGTGTGCAACCAAGCATGCAGCTCATCCGCCTATGCTTCTTATTGAAAGAAAACCTTGATGCCACAAGCTAGGTGCTGCTTTAGACGTGGGCCGGTGTTATTCTCCCCACCGAAGCGTTGGACCTCAGACATCTGCAGACAGAAGAGCCGTGTCAAGGGAAATCTGGAGGAAAAGAAGTGGGAGAGATGGGAAAGCACGGCAGGGGAACTAACATTAATACTGTTGGGTTGGGGGAATGCAGGAAAATACAACCGTCAATATTACCGTCAGTATAAGCATCAGTGACATCATCAGTGACATCATCAGTGGAGACGGCAGTACTGATGTGAAAAGCAGGAAGGTGGACAACCTATGGCGAATCCACCACTCAGCCACAGCACACTTACTCTTCCTCACCTCACACCTCCGATACCACACAGCACCGACATACATACATCACCTCATATGCTGCTCCCCTTTTCTCCCACCCTGGAAAGATGCACCCTGCGGTAAGTGCAGCCTGGTCTCTTCTCCTTCCGCTGATCCTCCCCCCCACTCCTCCCACCCATCACCATCGCCCCAATGTTCCCTTTTCCGCCCCTAATCCGCCTCTCACCTTTTCTCCAAGCCTGAAGGGCAGCAACCTGCGATAGGGGCAGCCTACTCGTTTCTCCTTCCCCCCATCCCCCTCTCCCCCGTTTCACAATTTCCCTGTCCCCCTTCGCCCCTAACCCTACCTCCCTCTCACCTTCTCTCCCAGCCTGAATGGCGGCAACCCGCGGTAGGGGCAGCCGGCACAGCGGAAGGCGTCTCCAAGTCCGCACTGCAGTGAGGGGTATGCGGGCAAGGCATGAGCAACACAGCGAGATCGACACACTGTAATGACCAAAGCAGCCCACGGTACGGCCAGCCGGCGCAGCGGAAGGCCTCTCCCAGACCGCACTGCAGTGAGGGGTATGCGGGCAACGCATGAGCAACAGCAAGATTGTTGCACTGTAATTATCACGGCAGCCCACGGTAGGGGCAGCTGGCACAGCGGAAGGCGTCTCCCAAACCAAACCACACTGCAGACAAGAAAACAACGGGGTGTAACAAAGCAGATCGTAACACTGTAACCATCCAGGCAGCTGGCGGTAGGGGCAGCTGGCACAGCAAAAAACGTCCCACAAACTACACTAAAGGCAGGAAAGCATGGGAGAGAGAATTCCTAACACTGCAACCAGCGAGATATCAACGCAGCACGGGGGAAAGCGCTGGCCAAAGCGCACAGCAGGCAGGAATCCACACTCACACTGCCACAAACGTGAACTCTGGGGGTCCAATTTGATAAAAACGTAACACCCTCACCACAAGTAATACTCATACGAAAAGCTCAAATACTTGAGTACTCAACCACTGACAGAGGATGTGGATCCGAGTGACTGGCATCACGAAGGGTCAGCTATGAAAACAGGAGTCTATTCTTGAGGCACTTAAAGAAGGGGCCTAACTGGAACAATCACATTACCACAAGCGGAGCTAGGGGAGGTCTTACTTGGGTAAGACTTGCATCAGGTACCTGTTGCCGATTTGATCCATAGTTGGGTAGACGAGCAACACTAGCATCACGAGTAAGACTCACATAATAACGAGCCAAGTGCACCAGCCACATCCACACTGCCTGGTGAACTGTCAGCTAAGAAAGCGGTACATTTCTACTGCTCCACTCAAGCTGCCACATGCCGACTCTGGGTTAGCAACATGGTCGATAGTCAAATTGCTCTTCTCCTTCCCCTTCTCTCCCTCTCCTGCCCATAGCAACCCATAGCAACCCATAGCAACCCATAGCAACCCATAGCGACCCATAGCAACCCATAGCAACCCATAGCAACCCATAGCAGCCCATAGAAACCCATAGCAACCCATCGCAACCCATAGCAACCCATAGCAACCCATCGCAACCCATAGCACCCCATAGAAAGCCATAGCAATCCATTGCAACCCATAGCAATCCATAGCAACCCATAGCAATCCATAGCAACCCATAGCAATCCATAGCAACCCATAGCAACCCATAGCAACCCATAGCAACCCATGGCAACCCATGGCAACCCATAGCAACCCATAGCAACCCATAGCAACCCATAGCAGCCCATAGCAGCCCATAGCAGCCCATAGAAACCCATAGCAACCCATAGCAATCCATAGCAGCCCATAGCAATCCATAGCAACCCATAGCAACCCATAGCAACCCATAGCAACCCATAGCAACCCATAGCAACCCATAGCAACCCTTAGCAATCCATACCAACCCATAGCAATCCATAACAACCCATAGCAATCCATAGCAACCCATAGCAATCCATAGCAACCCATAGCAACCCATAGCAACCCATAGCAACCCATAGCAACCCATAGCAATCCATAGCAGCCCATAGCAGCCCATAGCAGCCCATAGCAATCCATAGCAACCCATAGCAATCCATAGCAGCCCATAGCAACCCATAGCAACCCATAGCAACCCATAGCAACCCATAGCAACCCATAGCAACCCATAGCAACCCATAGCAACCCATAGCAGCCCAAAGCAGCCCATAGCAGCCCATAGCAGCCCATAGCAGCCCATAGTAACCCATAGCAACCCATAGCAACCCATAGCAACCCATAGCAACCCATAGCAACCCATAGCAACCCATAGCAACCCATAGCAACCCATAGCAGCCTATAGCAACCGATAGCAACCCATAGCAACCCATAGCAACCCATAGCAATCCATAGCAACCCATAGCAGCCCACAGCAATCCATAGCAGCCCATAGCAGCCCATAGCAGCCCATAGCAGCCCATAGCAACCCATAGCAACCCATAGCAACCCATAGCAACCCATAGCAACCCATAGCAGCCCATAGCAACCCATAGCAATCCATAGCAGCCCATAGCAACCCATAGCAACCCATAGCAATCCATAGCAACCCAAAGCAACCCATAGCAACCCAGAACAACCCATAGCAACCCATAGCAACCCATAGCAACCCATAGCAACCCATAGCAACCCATAGCAACCCATAGCAACCCATAGCAACCCATAGCAACCCATAGCGGCCCATAGCAACCCATAGCAACCCATAGCAACCCGTTACAACCCATAGCAACCCATAGCAACCCATAGCAACCCATTGCAACCCATAGCAATCCATAGCAACCCATAGCAACCCATAGCAACCCATAGCAACCCATAGCAACCCAGAACAACCCATAGCAACCCAGAACAACCCATAGCAACCCATAGCAACCCAGAACAACCCATAGCAACCCATAGCAACCCATAGCAACCCATAGCAACCCATAGCAACCCATAGCAACCCATAGCAACCCATAGCAACCCATAGCAACCCATAGCAACCCATAGCAACCCATAGCAACCCATAGCAATCCATTGCAACCCATAGCAATCCATAGCAACCCATAGCAACCCATAGCAACCCATAGCAACCCATAGCAACCCATAGCAACCCATAGCAGCCCATAGCAGCCCATAGCAGCCCATAGCAAGCAACCCATAGCAACCCATAGCAACCCATAGCAACCCATAGCAACCCATAGCAACCCTGAGCAACCCATAGCAACCCATAGCAACCCATAGCAACTAGACATGGGCAGCATGCCGAGCCTGGCTCGACTCGGCTCGACTCGACCTCGAGCCAGGTAAAAGTCGAGCCGAGCCGACTCGACTCGACCCGAGCCGGCTGCCCCAAAATGGTTGGCTCGACTCGTGGGTTCAGGGTCGAGCCAAGGGTCGGCTCGACCTTGGCTCGGCTCGGCTCGACTCGCCAAAGGGATTTTCGTCTTCCAGGGCGGACGGATTTTGACCCCCCGCTGGCAAGCCGTGCTCTTCAGGAGTCGAGCCAAATTCGAGCCGGCTCGACTTTGGCTCGCCATGAAATTTGCGACGAGTCGAGCCGAGCCGCGCGGCTCGACTGGCTCGACCCGGCTCGACTCGGGTCGAGCCGGCCAATAAAAAATCCCGGCTCGACTCGCCAAAAAGGCGAGTCGAGTCGAGCCGAGTCGAGCCAGGCTCGGCATGCTGCCCATGTCTAATAGCAACCCATAGCAACCCATAGCAACCCATAGCAACCCATAGCAATCCATAGCAACCCATAGCAACCCATAGCAATCCCTAGCAACCCATAGCAACCCATAGCAACCCATAGCAACCCATAGCAACCCATAGCAACCCATAGCAACCCATAGCAACCCATAGCAATCCATAGCAACCCATAGCAACCCATAGCAACCCATAGCAACCCATAGCAACCCATAGCAACCCATAGCAACCCATAGCAACCCATAGCAACCCATAGCAACCCATAGCAACCCATAGCAACCCATAGCAGCCCATAGCAGCCCATAGCAGCCCATAGCAACCCATAGCAGCCCATAGCAACCCATAGTAACCCATAGCAACCCATAGCAACCCATAGCAACCCATAGCAATCCATAGCAATCCATAGCAACCCATAGCCACCCATAGCAATCCATAGCAACCCATAGCAATCCATAGCAACCCATAGCAACCCATAGCAACCCATAGCAACCCATAGCAATCCATAGCAATCCATAGCAACCCATACCAACCCATAGCAATCCATGCCTTGCGGCCTATTTTCAAACCTCTACTCACACTGCCACATGCCGACTCCGGGTTAGCAATCTGGTCGATGGTCAGCTTGCTCTTCCCCTTCCCCCCCTCTCCCTCTCCCGCCACTTCAGCCGCTTCCATCTCCGCCCGTCCGCACGTGCAGTTCTTGCACGCCTTTCTTGCCGTCTTGGCAGTGCCACATCCTACACGAGCATAAAGAAAAGGGGAGGAGCCAGATCGGGAGGAGTCTCTTCAGCTGTAACCACCTCAGCCCGTCCGCACGTGCAGTTCTTGCATGCCTTTCTTGCCGTCTTGACAGTGCCACAACCTACAGAAGGGTTAGAGAGGAGCAGGATAGGAGGAGGGTAAGACACAGGGGCCTAGAGTGTGTTCAGCTACCTCCATCTCCTCCCGTCCGCAGGTGCAGTTCTTGCACGCCTTCCTTGCAGTCTTGGCGGCGCCACAACCTACAGAAGGGTTAGAGAGGAGGTGAGAAGGAGGGTCAGGGGGCCTATACTATTCTCTCTTCAGCTGCCTCCATCTCCGCCCGGCCGCCCGCATGTGCAGTTCTTGCATGCCTTTCTTGCCGTCTAGGCCGTGCCACAGCCTGCAAAAGGGTAAGAGAGGAGCAGGATAGGAGGAGGAAAAGACACAGGCAGGGGCCTCGAGTGCCTTATGGTGCCTCAGCACATCTCAGCCCGTCCGCACGTGCAGATCTTGCACGCCTTTCAAGCGGTCTTGGCCATGCCACAGCCTACAAAAGTGCTGCAGTGGTAAAAGCACCATACCTCCAGCAGCAGTACATGCAGCAGCCCTGACCTGAGAGGAGGCCGCACAGGAGCCACGAGGTCTCCCGCTGTGAGCAGCGAATCCTCATCCACCAGCTCACCACCCTCCTCCCCTGCTGTGAGCACATGTGCACATCTGCACGTGTGCTCGGACATGCTCCAGACTCCGCAAAACAGCCACTCACAAGCTAGCTTCTTACCTGCCGCAGCGCTGCTCATCGCCCCCCTCCTCGCCTGCTGTGAGCATATGAGCATGCATGCGCTCCGGACTGGCAGCCTCCCTGTACACACACTCACAAGCTAACTTCTTACCTGCAGCAGCGCTGGGTGGGGGAGGAGCAGGAGCCACGAGATCCTCCGCTGTGAGCAGCGAATCCTCGTCCACCAGCTCATCGTCCTCCTCGCCCGCTCCTCCAGTACCAACGCGCCACGTGGCAGCAGCGGGGAGCGGCACCCCTGCTGACGTGGCAGGCGCTGCAGCAGGAGCAGCAGCGGCTTGGGAAGAGGTGCTTTTCTTCTTGAGGGAAAAGGAGGAGCCGGTTTGCCAGGCGGGTTTCTGAGCCTTGAGCTGAGAGCAAGAGGAGGAGAAAGAAGGGAGGTCCAAAGGGGGGAAAGAGAAATGAAGGGAGAAAGGTGTCTTTATTCAAACGAGAACAAGGAAACCAGTTCGCCAGGTGGTTTTCTGGGCCTTGAGCAGAAAGCGCAGGGGGAAGAACGGGTAGGGTGGAAGAAAAGAGAGGAGAGGAGAGATTGGGCGCGAAAGTTTGTTAGGTAAGGAGGAAAAACGATTTTCGCTTTCCTCCTAGAGAGAGGGATCCAGCCTGTCAGGAGGATTTCTGCACCCTTGAGTCGATCCAATCTTGGCTCTTGTGATACTTGTAAAGCCAGTGGGGAGCGAAGAGGGGGCGTGAGGTTAAGGGGAGAGAGAAGAGAGATGAGATGAGAGAGAAGAGATAAGATTAGAAATCACAAGGACCACTTGAGAGATAAGATCAGCCGAAAGATTGCCAGGCCACACCGTGAAAGGCACCTGGAGAGGGCATTGTGTCGCGCCGATAGCTGGTGGCGTGATTCCCTCGAATTTTGGGGGACAGGGAGGACAGGGGGAAGGACGAGGAAAGGGGAAGGGAGAGCAGAGAAGAGAGAAGAGAGGAGGGAAGAAATCCCCAAAAAAAAACTAAGGAAAGGCGAGGAGGCGAGGAGGAGGAGGCCAGGAGGCCAGGAGGCCTTACCGTGACAGGCACTAGGAGTGGGCCTTGAGTTGATCCGATAGCTGCTGGCGTGATTCCCGTGAATTCAGGAGCCAATCCCACGCCAGCCACGGAGCTCACAGCCTGCCACGTGGCGAAGCCTGATAGGAGGAGTGTCCGCTCCAGCGCGGCTTGATTGGGCAGTGGTGATCCCGAGAGTGACGAGGGCAGGCGCTGATTGGATGGAGGGAGTTGGGGAGGGGTCATGACGGGGAAAAGGGCAGTCATTAATGTTGGGATGGATTGGGGTCTGGACAAACTCTGGGGTGAGACAGACCAGGGGACAACGAAATAGGGTCAACGGAAACGGAAAACAAATTACAAAAAGAAAACCTAGCAGCTGCACAGCTCCATTGCAGGTTGTTTTTTAGAATCCTAAAAAATCACCCTGCAAAACCTAGCAGCTGCACAGCTGCAATGTCTCACCTCTTGCTCCACCGCAGTAGCTGATCTGGCAGCGACTGGCTCTTGCAGCAGCAGCGTGCCGTAAGCTAGTGTACTCGTTAAAGAGTTCTGCTGATCTCAGTCACTCACCTCTTGCTCCACTGCAGCAGCTGATCTGGCAGCGACTGGCTCCTGCAGCAGCAGCGTGCCGTTGGGCTGCAGCACGCGTGCCAGCTCAGAAAGACACGTGGCGTCGTGGTGGCCCGGGCGCTCCGCGATGGAGAGAACGGACTCCAGGGACCCTGAGGCTATGGATGGAAGCTTCTTGGAATCTGTGGAACAATGAAATGGCCAGCGGGATCGTGTCAGCGAAATCGTGTCAGCGAGATCGTGTCAGCCAGTTCGTGTCAGCAAGATCGTGTCAGCGAATCGTGTGAGGAGGTAGTTTAGGCGAAATCGTGTGCACGAGGTACTCATGTACTCCCATCTAACTCGAAGAACGCTTTTATGTCGCTCGATTCCACCGAGACGACGCCTTATCTTTCGCATCACCACGCGAATACTCCCGCATGCACGCACCGGCCTGTCTGGCGTCCGCGACGCACGCACATGCAATTACGACCGACCCGCACCCATCTACTAGTAGCCACTCATCTCCTACTAACACGCACCGGCCTGTCTGGCGTTCGTGACGACTACTGTCGACTGGATCGCCGATTCCAACGCGTCGCCGCCGCCGACGCTCTTGCAGAAATCGGCGACGACTAGACAGGAAATCACGGGCGCGTCCGTTACCACGAGCCGACGTGGCACGCTGGAAGGAACAGCGGCCATGGCTATCCAATAGACGGAGCGCGGCGGGGAGGACTACGCTGAAGGGACCGCGGAAAATCGAAGGCTAACAAGGAGAGATTCAGAGACGTATTGTGTAAGGTGAGACGTATAAGGAAGTTTAGGTAGCGTGCTTAGGATGTCACCTACTACTGTAGAATCTTTGACCCCATGACAGATAGTTACCATCTTTGTTCACTTTATTACTTCTAAGAAATGCTGAAAGTACGTAAACCATATAAAGGGGAAAAATGCTTCTGCCTATCATACAGTGAATTCGAAGCAGGTTATACAGAGGACATATATGCAGCCGGCGTGTCGGTGGTCCGTGTCATCCTCTCCTATTGCTGGTGACGGCAGCATCTGCCGAGCGACACACACACACCAACTAACCAACACCGTACCGACCAGGGCTGAAAATAATAGGGCTATCACCCTGTCTTGACTGAAAATCCAAGGTGTTTTTAATCGTAGCACGTATTTCACATAGACTTTTCCTCAGCCAGCCAGGAATTACACAGGGAGAAATTTCGTAGGACCCGTATATATCCGGAGGAATTCCAGGGCAACCCGGACCTTTTCCCCTCTCCAAACCTCTTCCCCCCATCTCCCCCTCCCCGCCAACACACCCCCCCACCCCCCAACCCCCCCACCAAACACTTCTAATCCCCTTTTTTTCTGGCCTCAACTTTGCCCCCGCCCAGACTCGCCGCCCTCCCCAATTCCCCCCCCCCCCCCCCCTCCAAAAAATCATGCCCCACACCTCTCTAAGCCCGGTACATTCGGGAGCCGCCTTGCTGGAACCCGGGGTTATGTTACTATGTATCACTTACAGATTGAGTAGCCGTCTTGGGTGGTGAGTGACCCCCTTCCCCCTCTTCCCCTCGGCCGTGGCCCTGCAGGAGCGAGGCCAAAACCGATTGCCCTACCGAAGTAGTGGCGTGGGCACATTTTTTCCCACCCCGCAATAATTGGTGGCGCTCAGGCCTTTTTCGGCTCGGACCCTGATTCATCGGAGCAGCTTTCGGCTCGGCTCGGGTTTTACAGGGGCTTTTCCGGATGGCCCAAAATCGTTCGAGCTAGCAAAAAACCTAGCTCAGGCCCTGCTACCGACCGACCACGAGTTTCTTCGAAGTTGGCGTGTGCATTTCTTGTGCCCATTTCCAGCTCAGGCGTTACGGTACAGTTGGAATTGGGATCCCGTTGGCGGATCGCACGTTGAAACTCGTGGAATATCATCGAGCCAGGCTTCTCTCTAAAAGGGTAATCACCCTTAATGTCGAGAAAATAAGAGTTGTTTTTCTCTGGATTCCGTTTTTTTTTTACGAGTTAAAATATCCTGATTCCGTCCACATAACGGATTGGATTCCATGTGATTCCTTAACATTACGGGCTACTTTCTTTTGATTCCGTTCTTACTGTATTTTAACACCCGCTTCTCCCCATCTCCCCTCCAGTTCCTCACCAAGAGTGCACTAAAATTTCACCTGCTGTTTTGTAGACAGCCGAGCAGAAAATTTTCCACTCTCCCGACTTTCTAAGGCACAGCACACCTTGAATCTTCCTCGCCTCTTTCTGAGTCGTGGCGAAAGCTCTCAGTCTGTGAGAACAGTAGTATAGCACGAAGGGTAGCTCGTCAGAGAATCCGTATGCTAACGGGTAGTTTTCTGTAGATTCCCTACGTTAACGGGTAATTCTGGGTCGATTCCGTCCCCTAACGGAATCCCCTAGGGCTTAGCGAGAGGCCTGCATCGAACCAGTGAGTAGGTGGGTACATCCACCCTGGTCGGTGACCCCAAACCAGTAGGAAGTCTCGCAGGTGATGACTCACCTTCAGCACAATCCTCATTCCTGACTCACCTTGGGAATTCATGCGCCAATTGGATGCTGCTTTGCCCAACCGCGCGAACCACACAAACCATCGCTGCCGCAGCGCATGCGTCTGTGCACTGTGCAGGTGTGTGTGTGCGCTGTGCGCGGGCCGAGGCAGCTGGGGCAAGGCACAACCAGCGTCACACAGCGGACGAGCTGAACCGGCGAGCTTCACACCGCTAGGCTCGGTTCGTTCGATAGGTACCACCAGTTTGGTTGGGTCGCCGCAGCGGATGTCCGAACCTTGTTGGGGGAGCGTGCGGCAGAGGCTGGGGGATGGTCTGGGAGAAGGGGAATGGGGGGAATCCGGTTCGGAGAAGTCTGGGGAGCAGGAGAAAGCCAGCCAGCCAGACCCAGCGAAACTCGCACCCACTGTCACTCGACTCACTGCCACAACTCCTATTTAGGCCGCCATAGCTTATTGCAAAATTCTCATCCGACTCAGCCACCAACTCACCAGCTCCATCCACACATCCCGCCAGCTCACACATCCCACTAGTTTGCACCTTCCACCAACGCTTCGTATCATCTCTCGCATCCATCCAGTCTCGACTCTCGAATTGACTCCATGGCTTCGTCCCGATTTTCCCTCCTGGCGGCATCGCTCGCCATTCTGCTCCTCGCTACGGCGACCAGCGCGTTCGCGCGCCACTACGCCGTGGCGGTCACCGCGCCGCCCCCGACGTGCGACGCGTCGACTTTAAACGGATTCGCCAAGCAAGTCAAGCTCACTAATGATGGGTACGACAGTAAAAAACGCGTTACTGGCGTTCGATGAGTTCTAGTCTCGAACGTTCTCTCATTATCAACCCAGAACTCTATCATGTCGCTGTGCGGCTCCCTCCGTGCGACGTCCTGCGCCGGTTAATTCTCGCCTCGTTCCTTCGAGGGCGCAGCAGTATGGACGACCTTTATTCCTGCCATTTCGTCTCAGCTTAGTAGCTCGCCCTCCCCGTTTCCCACTGTCGATTCCCCTATTCTATCCCCCTCCAGTTTGTTCCTCCTCCACTGGAACGTCACCAAGGACAAGAAGGGGATCGTCGCAGCCATTCAGGCCAAGACCGGGAGTGGCGGCGAGACGGGCTGGGTTTCCGTCGGCTGGACCAAGAAGAAGGATCTCATGATGCCCGCCGATGTCGTCGTCGGAAATCTTGCGAACGCCGCGCCGAACAACGTGCTGGCTTACAACCTGAAGAGCAAGACTGCTCTGAGTCAGAATAAGAAGACGGGCGCCTTGACGCTCTCTGCGAAATCTGTGGCTTCCAACGCTGACGGTTTGATCGTCAAGTGAGTTTCATCTGCTCCCCTGTGCGAAAACCGAACACGATCGCCAAGCGTTAATTTGCACGTCGTGTCACCCTACGTTTCGTATTCGCTCCTGCTAGTAGTACTGTACTAATCCGTGGTTTTCGGTTCATTTCAGGTTCACGGTTAAAACAGGCAAGAAGGGTGTGGCTCCTCCCAAGTACACGGGTTACAACAACATGATTTGGGCCTATAACGACGCCAAGACATTCAACGCGCACTCCAACCGGTAAATTCTTAATCCCGTAACAACGTTTCGCAAGCTGACATCTCTTATCCGACTCTCGTCTGTAAGATAATTGTAATGGTGGTCTCATTTGCCTCCTTTCCGTTCTTTTCTCGTTTCACCAGGGGTAGCATCTCCGTCCACCTTGGATGCACGCCTGTGTAATTCGGAGCCACGTTTTCATCTCCACCAGAGCGTAGTTAGGGATGCATGGCATCGGCAATCAGCTCTCAAGGTGTGGCACGGCTGTAAATATCGCCATGAGGCTCGAGGTCCACTCACTGAGTGGTGATGCATAGTGTTGTGTATGCTAGGAACCAAGGGTGCGATCCCTGTTGCTGATTGTTGATGCCCTGTGTTTGAGTACAGAAATACACATTAACCATTGTAGCACCCCTCCCAACCCCCACGGACACGAAGTTACAACAGTTCGGTGATAAAATCGCAAACAGTCCTAACCAGGGTCGTCGGTTAGGTTCAGTAAACAGCGGGGGAATGTCAGAAGTACTCAGTAGTACCTATCAAACAGTGAAATTGATGAATAGAGAGAGAGAGTACACAAACATATACCTAACAGTTGTACTCTCTAGAAGATGACCCTATACAGTCTATACAAGCATGATAACTAAACATGTTTGACACACCCCCTGGACTGCATAGGGGAATGTTCTAGACAAGCAGCTCAGGGTGGCACTACTAGTCCAGCCTCTGAGACAAGGGTCTAAAAGACCAGTCAGAAGGAGTACAGGCAAGGCAAGAACTAGTACAGGGCGGCACTACTAGTCCAACCACTGTAAGAGGACACAAGTCCAGTCTGAGTGTACACACAGATATATATAGGGCAGTACAAAGTCAAGGCCCGAGTAAGTGAGAGACTACAGGAACCAGACCAAGCTGTACACAGTGCCGCTGATGATCTTTAGGCGCAAGCGCCTTCGTAAAGATATCAGCTGTGTTGGCACCGGAGGCTAAGTGTACTACGCGAGCCTGGCGACGCTGCTGTAGCTCACGCAGGAGGAAGTACCGCAGCTGGATGTGCTTCGCTCTGCCCTCGAGTCGAGGCTCCTGACACAGGAGGATCATGGCCCTGTTGTCAGCGTACAGGACCGGGGCAGAGCTAGGCCGCTCACCTAAGTCAGTGAGCAAGAAGGTCAGCCAGCGGAGCTCCTGTGCCGCCATGGCACCGGCGTAGATCTCAGCCTCACAGCTGGACTGGGCAACAGACGAGGAGCGGGTAGCTCTCCACGAGACAGCACCTGAGCCAAGGCTAAAGCAGTAGCCCTGGGAAGACCTGAGCGTCTCGGCGTCGTCTGCCCAAGAAGCGTCTGTGTGTCCAGTAAGGACCACTGGCCTGCGTCCGCCTAGCACTAACCCCATGCCCGATGTACTTGCAAGATAACGCAAAACCCTCTTAGCGGCAGACCAGTGCTGAGGTCGGTGTCTGCCTGTGGCCACGAAACGAGCCAGGATGCTGAGAGGGTATGCGAGATCTGGGCGAGTGCAAGTCATCAGGTACATGAGGCAACCCACTAGCTCAGCGTAAGGACCACTGGGATCTACCGACTCCTCAGGAACTGGAGCGGAGAGTCTGTGGTCCAGAGGAAGAGGGGTGGGCTGTGCGGAGGAGAACTGAAGGCCGAACCTCTGAAGGACCTGGCGCACCAAGTGTGACTGAGTCAGGGTGATGGTGCGCGCGGCTCTGTCCCTGGAGATCTGCAAGCCAAGGTAACGGCGCAGCTCTCCAAGGTCAGTGCAGGTGTGTCTCTTCAGCAGCTCTGCCTTCACGGAGGCCAGTGCGTCCCTGTCAGCAGTGGCAAAGACCAGGTCGTCTACGTAGACGAGGATGTAGAACGGAGTCGAGCCAGCACGAACGAAGAGCGAGGGGTCTGCAGAGGACGGAAAGAACTGCAGGTCAGCAAGGGTAGCACGCAAAGTGTCGTGCCACTCACGAGGCGCCTGGCGCAGGCCGTAGACTGGCCGCCGCAGAAGCCACTGGGTCCCAGGGGGGAAGGTGCCAGTAAAGCCCTGAGGGCGACGCAGGTAGACCTGCTCGTGAAGGCTGCCCTGAAGAAAGGCAGTGGAGAAGTCGAGGGAGTGAAGCTCGTAGTCACGCTGAGCCGCTACGTGTAGCAGCACCCGAAGGGTGCGGCCACAGGTTAAGCTGGTGAGCGGCGTAGCGCACGGCGAACGGCCACAGAAAATGGGGTGCACCGGCGTGGATCATGGAGGTGCGAGCCACCTCCATGACCAAACCGATGCGTCGCTCAGCGACCCCATTCTGCTGCGGGGAGTCCGGCAGGGTAAACGTCTGGGTGATGCCCTCCGCACGACAGAAGCGACCAAGGACACCTGAGGCAAACTCGCCACCCCGGTCGGAGTGAAGGCGCAAGGCAGGGAGACCGCGGTGGACACGAGCAGAGACAAGCCAGGGGATGAGAACGTCAGGCACGTCGGCCTTCCGCTCCAGGGGGAAGACGGTGGTGTAGCGCGTGAAGTCGTCGACAAGCACTAGGAAGAAGCGCTCGCGACGCGGCCCATGGACCGGGGCTGGGCCCCAGACGTCCATGTGCAGAGTCTGCAGTGGTGCGGTGGTAGGGGGAAAAGAGGAGGAGTGAGGGGCACGGCGGAGCCGGCCCTCGACACAAGGCGTGCACGGTGGGGCGGGGGAGGAGGGAAACTCGGGGAACGAACCGGGGAGACCAAGGACGAGACCGTGCTGGGACATGTGACGCAGACGCGGGAGCGCAGGGTGACCTAGGCGGTGGTGCCAAAGGAGAGTCGGGTGAGTGAGGGACCGACAGGAGCAGGCAGCAGCAACCTGGGTAGACGCAGCCACCTGAGGGAGCGCTCCAGCCGGCGGGGTCACGGTGTCCAGAGTGAACAGGCCGGACACTGGGTCCCGGGGGAACGTGGACAGGGGGGCACCAGTGGCGGCCTCGGTACAGACAGCATACCGCTCGTGACCAGGGAACGTAGTGGTGACGCCAAGGTCCTGGAGGCAGCCGACACCAACTAGGTTCCTGGAGAACGAGGGGATATGCAGACCTGTGAGAGTGCCCGAAGGAACCGCCGGACAGGGAAGGGAGGTGGAACTGCGGGCAACGACGGGACCACCGGAGGGGTCAGCAAGAGTAACTGCAGCGGGAACAGGCAGCGGCGTCAGCGTCGTGGAGTCGCGGAAGAAACACCGGGAGGCGCCAGAGTCCAAGGTGAAGGAAAGCGCAGCAGTCGCGCAAGGCAGCAGTGAAGCGGTGGAAGCACCAAGGCTAAGCAAAGCAGGAGATCCTACGCCTGACGCAGCAGGGGAGTCTACGCTAGGCACCGCTACACTAGGCAACACGGGGTAATAAGAGGGAAGCACACTAGAGTCATCAGCATACATCACATGCAAGGCCGCTACAATGGCATCCATGTCCAAGTCAAAAATCCTAATGCTACGCCTAAGCAAGCTGTGCCAGTCCGGGAGGTCGGGCGCCGGGCCAAAGCGCTGGCGGAACAGGTCGTCCAGGCGACGAAAACAGCGAGGAGTAGAATGACCGATCTTACCGCAAACGAAGCCGCGGCGAGGACCGGTCTGGATCTGGTACTGACAGGGCCCGCCTCCAGAACCACCACCCGGTGCACCACCACGCGCACGACGACCACCAGCTCCAGGCCACCCAGGTGGGAGAGTACTCGCCTGCCTCGTCTGCGGCGGCTGCTGCGGCTGCTGCGAAGGCTGCGGCTGCGGCGACTGCTGCTGCTGCGGCTGCTGCAACTGTGGAGGCAGCGGGGCAGCTGGACCGGGCAGGGTCCCCACGTCCGCACCGGCACCGGACGACCCGCCTCCACCACTACCCCCACCCGCACCCCCGCCGCCTCCGCCGCTCCCAACCTTGGGGCGGCGGCCCTTCGCCGAGCGGGACTGCACTGCAGCAGCAGTCTCAGCCACAGCGACAGAGCCGTCGGAGAAGGTACACTGAGCGGGGGCACAACCCTGAAAGATAGGGACCGGTACTGTACCGCTCGCCAGGGCTATGGAGCGGTGACGAGTCTCTATGGCAGTCAGGGTGTCAACAAAGTCGGTGAGGGTGAGAGCAGCAGGGTGGATGCTAAGGAACTGGTCGCGGGCGGCGGCAAGGCGGTCAGGTAGGCGGGTGGCAAGGAGGTAGAGGGTAGAGGTCATGGGAGGCTGGTGGACTCTAAGCTGAGCATCAGTGCAGGCAGCGCGCCAGGCCTCATCGATCGAGCGTAGGTGGGCAGCGAGGTCAGAGACAGTGGGGAAAGACGTCAGGTCAGGAAAGAGCAGGGGAAGGATCAGGCGACCCACTGAGGCAGCAGGAGGGGTAGAATAGCGCTTGATGACAGCATCGAGGTAGGCCTGGGCGGTAGGAATGGTTCTAAAGCGAGGGCGCTCAGTGGGGGGGAGGGCATTGCTAATGGCGAGCTGAGCAAGGGCATCGCGGGAAAGCCAGACAGAGCGGGCAAGGGCAGCAGCGGCAGTGGACTCGCGCTCAGCGGGCGTGGGATCAGCGGGCAGCACAGCAGGGGGGTCAGGGCAGGGGAGCATACCGTCTAGGTGTGCAGAAAGCGGGTAGCCGTCCTGCCGCTGGCCAGTGAGGTGGCGGCGAAGGTCAGCCAACCACGCCTCGAACTCCAGAGGCTGACCCTCAACATCAAAACGAAGCTCAGCAGCCATGAGGGGCAGTGGAGGACAGTGCAGTGCGGTGCAGTGCGATGCAGAGCGGTGCAGTGCGGTCCAGTGCGGTGCAGTGCGATGCAGTGCGGTGCAGTGCGGTCCAGTGCGGTGCAGTGCGGTTAGTGCGATCCAGGGAGGTGCAATGCGATGCAAGGCGGGGCAGGAAAGTGCAGGAGGGTGCAAAGTGGTGCGGGGAACGGGGGACAGTACCAGGAAGTATGGAGGGCCGGGGCAGGTGCGTCGGGGCCGGGCAGGCACGACAAGGCCGGGCGGCGGCGACGGGGCCGGGCGGCTGCGACGGGGCCGGGCGGCGGCGACGGGGCCGGGCGGCAGCGACAAGGCCGGGCGGCTGCGACGTGGCCGGGCGGCTGCGACGGGGCCGGGCGGCTGCGACGGGGCCGGGCGGCAGGGACGAGGCCGGGCCGGACACAGCAGGGCCGGGCAGGGGCGACGGGGCCGGGCGGCTGCGACGTGGCCGGGCGGCTGCGACGTGGCCGGGCGGCTGCGACGGGGCCGGGCGGCTGCGACGGGGCCGGGCGGCAGGGACGGGGCCCGGGCAGGCCACAGCAGGGCCGGGCAGGGGCGACGGGGCCGGGCGGGCGAGCAGGGGCCGGGCAGGTGCGACAGGGGCCGGGCAGCCGCGACAGGGGCCGGGCGGGCGCCACGCGGCCGATAGGCCGCGACGGGGCCGAGCAGGGGCGACGGGGCCGAGCAGGGGCGACGGGGCCGAGCAGGGGCGACGGGGCCGAGCAGGGGCGACGGGGATGGGTAGGGGCGCGACGGGGCCTGGAGGGGCGTTACCAAGCCCAGGTAGGGGCGCGACGGGGCCTGGGGGGAGCGCAATGGGTCCCAGGAGGGGCGCTACGGGGCCTGGGAGGAGCGCGACTGGGCTAGGGAGGGGCGCGACGGGGCCTGGGAGGAGCGCAATGGGGCCCAGGAGGGGCGCTACGGGGCCTGGGAGGAGCGCGACGGGGCCCTGGAGGGGCGCTACCAGGCCCTGGAAGGGGCGCGACGGGGCCTGGAGGGGCGCTACGAAGCCCTGAAAGGGGCGCGACGGGGCCTGGAGGGGCGCTACGAAGCCCGGGAAGGGGCGCGACGGGGCCTGGGAGGAGCGCAAAGGGGCCCAGGAGGGGCGCTACGGGGCCTGGGAGGAGCGCGACTGGGCTAGGGAGGGGCGCGACGGGGCCTGGGAGGAGCGCAATGGGGCCCAGGAGGGGCGCTACGGGGCCTGGGAGGAGCGCGACGGGGCCTAGAGGGGCGCTACGAAGCCCTGAAAGGGGCGCGACGGGGCCTGGAGGGGCGCTACAAGGCCTGGGAGGAGCGCGACGGGGCCCAGAAAGGGGCGCAACGGGGCTAGGGAGGGTCGCGACGGGGCTAGGGAGGGTCGCGACGGGGCTAGGAGCACGACGGGGCCCAGCTAGGGGGCGAGCGGAAGCGTGAGGGGGGGGGGGGGGGGGGGATCCTACCTACGCGTGATACCATATCAAACAGTGAAATTGATGAATAGAGAGAGAGAGTACACAAACATATACCTAACAGTTGTACTCTCTAGAAGATGACCCTATACAGTCTATACAAGCATGATAACTAAACATGTTTGACAGTACCTTCTTTTTTTTTGGGTTGCGGAGCAACCTAATATGTAAGGAATTTTCCATTCCTTACCGAGCAGTACTGCTGGCGCGTACGCTAGAACACACCCGAAGCCTCGGGACTCTTCCAGACCTTTCGGTTCGACCTTCGGGAGTTCTCCGGGCCTCTCTTCGTCACTTCGAGACCCTTCGATCTCCTTCCCGAACCTTCCCATCGCATGGTTAGACTAGCTCTGGTGTTCCTATATCTTGGCTTGCCATTCCTTGTATCGTCATTCATTGAGTGAACATCTCGTTATTTATTTCCGCGCTACTCTGCTTGTTCATTCATAACACCTGGTATTCAGTAACAAAATTTGAGAAGTGATGAGTAGATAGGGTGAGAGTCTTAGAAACTTAGGACACGAGCCTCTTAAACTTAGGAGGCTAGGTAGGCTAGGATACTAGAAGTGACGCCATGGAATATCGTGAGGAGAAGTTTATCTAGGGGTAGGCAAAAGTGACGAGAAAGAAGGATGCGATTAGGAAGAGAGGGGAGTACAAGGAGGGGTTTGTACCCCCTACAGAAAGGTTCAGTAACAACCTACCAAGCCTATATTAAATTATAACTTATATAATTTTAACACACCCCCTAGGCTTGGTAGTCGCACACCCACCCAACCCACCCCCTAACCCCGCACACCCTCAAGCTCGTGCTTAGCCGGGTATCTGACCCTCGTGCAAAGCGTTGACACACCCCCGTACACGAGGCAGCCTACGGCGTCTGGGCGGGTCAGCGACAAGCAGCGGCGGAGCTCTGGCTCAAGGCGGCTGGGTCGCCGACAACAGGCGGCGACCGCCGCGGCTGAGGGCTCTCGGTGATGTGGCAACGTCCGGGCAGAAGACAGCAGCTGCGACAGGAGGAGGGGAAGACGCAGGGGGAAGGGAGAATGGGGGGGGGGGGGGGGGGCGGGGCGCGTCTTCAGCGACGCGCCATAAATGGCGCGGCGCTTACTGGCGGGAGGACGTCGTCCTGAGGGACGCCCGTGGCTGGCGAGCGGGCGGCAGGCCCGGCGACGCCACAGATGTCGCTCGGCCGGCCGCAGCCCGACGATGCCGTCGGCTGCCGTAGACGCCGCCGCAGCGCACCGTCAATGTCGCAGCGGTGAGGCGGACGGGCGACGGCTGCACCAAGGGGCCGTCGCGACACCTTGGCGCCGCGACGGCAGGCAACGAGGGGCCGTCGCGACACCTTGGTGCCGCGACGGCGGGCAACCAGGGGCCGTCGCGACACCTTGGTGCCGCGACGGCAGGTAACAAGGGGCCGACGCGACATCCTGGCGTCGCGACGGCAGGCAGGCAGAAAACCGCGAAGGCTGCGAATGCAGCAGGAGTACGCAACGGGTACGTAGGGAGAGGGTCCGGTGGACACGACCGGCTCTGATACCATCTTAGAAACTTAGGACACGAGCCTCTTAAACTTAGGAGGCTAGGTAGGCTAGGATACTAGAAGTGACGCCATGGAATATCGTGAGGAGAAGTTTATCTAGGGGTAGGCAAAAGTGACGAGAAAGAAGGATGCGATTAGGAAGAGAGGGGACTACAAGGAGGGGTTTGTACCCCCTACAGAAAGGTTCAGTAACAACCTACCAAGCCTATATTAAATTATAACTTATATAATTTTAACAGAGAGTACACACAGATATACCTAAGTATTGTACTCTCTAAGAGGCGACCTTATACAGTCTATACAAACATGACAAATACACATGTTTGACACACCCCCTAGACTGCATAGGGGAATGCCCTAAACAAACAGCTCAGGGCGGCACTACTAGTCCAACCTTTGAGACAAGG
This sequence comes from Closterium sp. NIES-67, assembly GCA_027943415.1. NCBI lineage: Eukaryota > Viridiplantae > Streptophyta > Zygnematophyceae > Desmidiales > Closteriaceae > Closterium > Closterium sp. NIES-67. Next base: position 17,675 of record BQMB01001769.1, on the reverse strand, counting down.
GTCTGAGAGACCAGTCAGAAGGAGTACAAACAAGGCAAGAACAAGAGCAGGGCGGCACTACTAGTCCAGCCACTGAGAGAGGACACAAGTCCAGTCTGAGTATACATATAAAGGACAGTACAAAGTCAAGGTCCTAGCAAGTGAGAGGCTACAGGAACTAGACCAAGCTGTACACAGTGCCGCTGATGATCTTTAGGCGCAAGCGCCTTCGTAAAGATATCAGCCGTGTTGGCACCTGAGGCCAAGTGTACTACGCGAGCCTGACGTCGCTGCTGTAGCTCACGCAGGAGGAAGTACCGCAGCTCAATGTGCTTTGCTCTACCCTGGAGTCGAGGCTCCTGACACAGGAGGATCATGGCCGTGTTGTCAGCGAACAGGACCGGGGCAGAGCTAGGCCGCTCACCTAAGTCAGTGAGCAAGAAGGTCAGCCAGCGGAGCTCCTGTGCCGCCATGGCACCAGCGTAGATCTCAGCCTCACAGCTGGACTGCGCAACAGACGAGGAGCGGGTAGCTCTCCACGAGACGGCACCTGAGCCAAGGCTGAAGCAGTAGCCCTGGGTAGACCTGAGTGTCTCAGCGTCGTCTGCCCACGAAGCGTCTGTGTGTCCAGTAAGGACCACTGGCATGCGTCCTCCTAGCACTAACCCCATGCCTGATGTACTAGCAAGATAACGCAGAACCCTCTTAGCGGCAGACCAGTGCTGCGGTCGGTGCCTGCCTGTGGCCACAAAGCGAGCCAGGATGCTGAGAGGGTATGCGAGATCTGGGCGAGTGCAAGTCATCAGGTACATGAGGCAACCCACCAGCTCTGCGTAGGGGCCGCTGGGCTCTACCAACTCCTCAGACACTGGAGCAGAGAGTCTGTGGTCTACAGGCAGAGGGGTGGGCTGTGCGGAGGAGAACTGAAGGCTGAACCTCTGAAGGACCTGGCGCACCAAGTGTGACTGAGTCAGGGTGATGGTGCGCGCAGCTCTGTCCCTGGAGATCTGCAAGCCAAGGTAACGGCGCAGTTCTCCAAGGTCAGTGCACGTGTGTCTCTTCAGCAGCTCTGCCTTCACGGAGGCCAGTGCGTCCCTGTCAGCTGTGGCAAAGACCAGGTCGTCGAGCAGGACGTCACTGCCAAGGGCAGGAGCACCCCCGACAGACGGAGGACAGGCAGGGTCAGAGACCAGAGCGGAGGCGTAGTCAAGGCGTCGGGTAGAGGCAAAGTCAGCGACAGCAGCGACAAGAGCGTCAAGGCACGAGGTCGGAACAGACGGGTCAGTAATGAGAGAGGCAAGGACCCGAGGAACAAGGGGACGAGCGGCACGAAGGTAGTCAGACAGCGGGGGGGGTGCAACAACAAGAGAGGACGGAGGAGGCGACGGCAGAAGGGGAGGACGAGACGTGTGGGAACGAAGCAACATAGGGTGGGAGCGCAAGACAGGCGAGGCAGGACGAGCGCGGGAGGGACGGTGAGACGAGACGTGCGACGGAGGAGTCGGGTCAGGAGACAGAGGAGGGGACACAGGAGGGGAACGAGGGGGGAGACGGGCCAGGGACGAGTCCGGCGGAGGGAAGACAGGGCCGTAGACAGGACGAGGAGGAGACGGCCGGGGAGGAACCGACGCAGGGTCGGGGGACGGAAGGCCGAGCAGGCGAAGGGCTGACACCGGCGGGGACTGCTGCTGCGGCGGCACAACGGCGACACCGGGACCGCAAGCTGCTCCTCGGCTACCACCGGCACTCTCCACACCAGCACCCCCAGAGGGACCACCCCCAGGGCTACCGAGACGAGCACCCCCAGAGTCAGCGAACGGGTGCTACGACGGCGGCGGCGGCGGCGGCGGCGGCAGCGACAACGACGGCTGCAGCGGCGGCAGAGGCGGTGGAGGGGGGGACTGGGGAGGGGACGCCAGGGGAGGGGCGGCCGGCGAGGACTGAACAGGAGGGCCACCAGAGTCAGAAGACTCCTCAACCGGGTCCACCGACGGAAGGGGGGTGACGTGGGACACACCAGAGGGGGCGGGACGGGGAGGAGGAGGAGGAGGGGCAGGGACTACTGGGGAAGGAGTGACCAGGAACAGGGGGGGGGTAATCGGGGGACCATGGTGGGGGAAGCGACGGTAGTAGGAGACGGACTCGTCAAAGGTGACGTCACGAGAGTGAAAGAAGCGGTGAGACGGCGGGTGGTAAAAGTGCCAGTCGGACGCGTCAAGGGGAAAACCAAGGAAGACGCAGGGAAGGGTGCGGGCAGTGAGCTTGTCCGTGCCGGAGGCACGGACGTGAGCAAGGCAGCCCCAGACGTGGAACGCAGATGCGTCACCAGGAGACCCAGTCCAAAGACGAGTCGGCGAAACCTGCGGCTGCTGAGGGTGCGGCCACAAGTTAAGCTGGTGAGAAGCGTAGCGCACAGCGAACGGCCACAGAAAATGGGGTGCACCGGCATGGATCATGGAGGTGCGAGCCACCTCCATGACCAAACCCATGCATCGCTCAGCGACCCCATTCTGCTGTGGGGAGTCCGGTAGGGTGAACGTCTGGGTGATGCCCTCCGCACGACAAAAGCGACCAAGGACACCTGAGGCAAACTCGCCACCACGGTCGGAGTGAAGACGCAAGACAGGGAGACCGCGGTGGACACGTGCAGAGACAAGCCAGGGGATGAGAGCGCCAGGCACGTCGGCCTTGCGCTCCAGGGGAAAGACTGTGGTGTAACGAGTGAAGTCGTCGACAAGCACAAGGAAGTAGCGCTCTCGACGCGTCCCAGGGACGGGGGCGGGGCCCCAGACGTCCAGGTGCAGGGTCTGCAACGGCGCGGCGGTAGGGGGAAACGAGGAGGAGTGCGGGGCACGGCGAAGCCGACCCTCAACACAAGGCGTGCAAGGTGGGGCTGGGGAGGAGGGAAACGCGGGGAGGGAACCTGGGAGACCAAGGACAAGACCGTGCTGGGACATGTGACGCAGACGCAGGAGCGCAGGGTGACCTAGGCGGTGGTGCCAAAGGAGAGTCGGGTGAGTGAGGGACCGACAGGAGCAGGCAGCAGCAACCTGGGTAGACGCAGCCACCTGAGGAGGCGCCCCAGCCGGGGGGGTCACGGTGTCCAGAGTGAACAGGCCGGACACCGGGTCCCGGGGGAACGTGGACAGGGGGCACCAGTGGCGGCCTCGGTACAGACAGCATACCGCTCGTGACCAGGGAACGTAGTGGTGACGCCAAGGTCCTGGAGGCAGCCGACACCAACTAGGTTCCTGGAGAACGAGGGGATATGCAGACCTGTGAGAGAGCCCGAAGGAACCGCCAGACAGGGAAGGGTGGTGGAACTGCGGGCGACGACCGGACAGCCGGAGGGGTCAGCAAGAGAGACGGCAGCTGGGACAGGAAGCGGCGTCAGGGTGGTAGAGTCGCGGAAGAAACACCGAGAAGCGCCAGAGTCCAAGGTGAAGGAAAGTGAAGCAGAGGCGTCGGGCAACGGAACGACGGCGGAAGCACCAAGACTACACAAAGCAGGGGATGCTACGCCTGACGCAGCAGGGGAGGCTAAGCTAGGCACACCTACACTAGGCAACAGTGAGTAATAAGCGGGAAGCACACTAGAGTCATCAGCATACATCACATGCAGAGCAGCAACAATGGCATCCATGTCCATATCAAAAATCTGAATCTTACGACTAAGCAAACTGTGCCAGTCCGGGAGGTCTGGCGACGGGCCGAAGCGCTGACGAAAGAGGTCGTCCAGGCGACGAAAACAGCGGGGAGTGGAGTGACCGAGCCTACCGCAAACGAAACCGCGGCGAGGACCGGTCTGGATCTGGTACTGACAACGCCCGCCACCAGAGCCACCACTCGGCACACCACCACGCGCCCGGCCACCGCCAGCGCCGGGCCACGCGGGCGGGAGGACACTCGTCTGCCGCGTCTGCGACGGCTTCTGCGAAGGCTGCGACTGCGGCTACTGCGGCGGCTGCTGCGGCTGCTGCAAATGCAGGGGCGGCGGCTCAGCTGGCTGGGTCCCCTCGTCCGCTCCAGCACCAGACAACCCGACCCCACCACTACCCCCTCCCGCACCCCCGCCGCCGCCTCCGCCGCGCCCAACCTTGGGGCGGCGGCCCTTCCCCGAACGAAACTGCGCTGCAGCAGCAGTCTCAGCCACTGCGGCAGAGCCGTCGGAGAAGGTACACTAGGAGGGGGCACAACCCTGAAAGATAGGGACCGACACGACACCGCTCGCCTGGGCGATGGAGTGGTGACGGGTCTCTATCACAGTCAGGGTGTCTACAAAGTCAGTGAGGGTGAGGTCTGCGGGGTGAATGCTAAGGAAGCGGTCGCGGGCGACAGCAAGGCGGTCAGGGAGGCGGGTGGCAAGCAGGTAGAGGGTAGAGGTAATGGGCGGCTGGTGGGCTCTAAGCTGTGCATCAGTGCAGGCTGCACGCCAGGTCTCATCTATCGAGCGCAGGTGGGCAGCGAGGTCAGAGACAGTGGGGAAAGATGCAAGGTCAGGAAAGAGCATCGGGAGGATCAGGCGACCCACCGAGGCAGCCGGAGGGGTGGAATAGCGCTGGATGACAGCATCTAAGTATGCCTGAGCAGTGGTGAGAGACCTAAAGCGAGGGCGCTCGGACGGGGGAAGGGCGTTGCTGATGGCAAGCTGGGCGACAGCATCGCGAGAAAGCCAGACAGAGCGCGCACGGGCAGTGGCAGCAGTGGACTCACGCTCAGTGGGTGTGGAGTCAGCGGGCTGAATAGCAGGGGGGTCTGGCCAGGGGAGCGTACCGTCAAGGTGTGCGGAAAGCGGTTCACCATCCTGCCGCTGGCCAGTGAGTTGGCGACGGAGGTCGGCAAGCCACGCCTCGAACTCCAGAGGCTGGCCTTCAGCGTCGAAGCGAAGCTCCGCCGCCATCAGGAACAGTGCAGTGCGGTGCAGGGCAGTGCAGCAAGGTGGAGTGCGGTGCCGTGCGGTACGGTGTGATGCAGTGCGGTGTACGGAGGTGCAGTGCGGTGCCAGGCAGTACAGGGTGGTGTGGGGCGGTGCAGTGCGGGGCAGTACGGTGGAGGGCAGTGCAGGGCAGGGGGGGGGGGGAAACCGTACCAGTGAGGAGGACCGGGGCCGGGGCAGGGACGAGCGCAGGGGCCGGGTCGGTGCAACGGGGCCGGGCGGGCGCGACGGGGCCGGGCGGGCGCGACGGGGCCGGGCTGGTGCGACGGGGCCGGGCGGGTGCGTCGGGGCCGGGCTGGTGCGACGGTGCCGGGCCGGTGCGACGGGGCCGGGCGAGCAGGACGGTGGCCCAGGAGGGGCGCACCGGGGCTGGGCAGGCGCGACGGGGCCGGACGGGTGCGACGGGGCCGGGCGGCTGCGACGGGGCCGGGCAGGGGGCGACGGGGCCGGGCGAGTGCAACGGGGCCGGGCGGGCGTGACGGGGCCGGGCTGGTGCGACGGGGCCGGGCTGGGTGCGACGGGGCCGGGCGAGCGCAACGGGGCCTGAAGGCGTGACGGGGCCCAAGAGGGGGGGGGGGGGCTCGACGCGGCCCAGGAGGGGCGCTACGGGGCCCAGGAGGGAAGCCACGACGGGGCCGGGGCCCAGGAGGGGCGCTACAGGGCCCAGGAGGGGCGCGACGGGGCCCAGGAGGGGCGCTACGAAGGCCCAGGAGGGGCGCGACGGGGCCCAGGAGGGGCGCTACAGGGCCCAGGAGGGCGCGACGGAGAGCGCCGGGCCCAGGAGGGGCGCTAGGAGCCCAGGAGGGGCGCGACGGGGGGAGGGCGCGACGGGCCCAGGAGGGGCGCTACAGGGCCAGGAAGGGCGCGACGGGGCCCAGGAGGGGCGCTACGGGCCTAGGAGGGGTGCGACGGGGCCAGGAGGGGCGCTACGGGCCCAGGAGGGGCCGACGGGCCCAGGAGGGGCGCTGCGGAGCCCAGGAGGGGCGCGACGAGGCCCAGGGGGGGCGCTACAGGCCTAGGAGGGGCGCGACGTGGCCTGGGAGGGGCGCGACGGGGCCCAGTGAGGGGTGCGACGGGGCCCAGGAGGGGCGCTAGAGGGGTGAGCGGAAGCGGTAGGTGGGGGGGGGGATCCTACCTACGCGTGATACCATAACAGAAACTGAGAAGTGTGTGATAGATAGAGTGTACACACAGATATATCTAAGTGTTGTACTCTCTAAGAGACGACCCTATACAGTCTATACAAACATGACAAATACACATGTTTGACACCATGATCCTCCTATGTCAGGAGCCTCGACTCGAGGGCAGAGCGAAGCACATCCAGCTGTGACACTTCCTCCTGCGTGAGCTCCAGCAGCGCCGCCAGGATCGCGTAGTACACTTGGCCTCCGATGCCAACACAGCTGATATCTTTACGAAGGCACTTGCGCCTAAAGATCATCAGCGGCACTGTGTACAGCTAGGTCTCGTTCCTGTAGCCTCTCACTTGCTAGGGTCTTGACCTTGTACTGTCCTTTCTATATATATATTTATTTATTTATTTATTTATTTATTTATTTTACCCTGACTGGCCTTGTGGCCTCTCCTAGTGGCTGGACTAGTAGTGCCGCCCTGGTCTTGCTCTTGCCTTGTCTGTATTCCTTTGACTGGTCTTTAGACCCTTGTCTCAGAGGCTGGACTAGTAGTGCCGCCCTGAGCTGCTTCTTCCCTTGTTAGGCACTGCCCTTATATAGTCTAAGGGGTGTGTCAAACATAGCTTATGCAGTTACTGTAGACTATATATGTTTGTGCTTTACTGGGCACAACACTCTAGACTATATTGCCTTGTATCTCACCACTCTAGTCATTTCATTCTTTCTGTTAAGTGTATCTCTTTCTTGTCTCGTTCTCCTCTTTTCTCTCGCTAAACTTCTCGCTACCTAGCTAAACCCTACTTCCCTACTTCAACAGTTGTGGCAATTGTGCTCCACCTTGTCAAGCACAGGAGAACCCTGGCTGGTATGGTATGGCTATTCAAATTCTTAGCTGAGCTCAGGGTCATCTTTGTTGTGATGTTTCAATGGTTGTCTGTCGGTATATATAGAGTATCTGTTCCACTTCGCACACATGGAGACTTCAAGTAGAGAGAATGGAGAGAGGGGGTAAAAAGGCCTCCAAACCAACATCATTGAACACACGGTGGAGAGGAGAGTACTAACGCACAGCCAATACGTGCATGCCAAACACTCCACATTTCAGCACCCAAACTTCGGGCGAATTCAGGATCAGAATCAAGTTGGATCAGAATCATGCGGTACTGTGCGGTGCGAGTGTTTGAATCGCGTTTCAGTGTGGTTCATTTCAGTTACACGCGTTTCTGATTCTGATGCAACTTTGTAGGAAATTCGCCCTTAGCACCACAATAGTCAATTTTGCGACGACGCGGAATATTCAAACAACAACCGTTTTTCCATAGACGACAATGACGAGAAGAGAAGTCGTAAACGGGAGTTGAGCTGGTAAAGCAGTTTCCATTGAGTTGCCATCTCACTCTCGCGCAGTTGCCGGACCACAGATGCCTGGATCAATCACCAAGTACAAAAAATGTTCGAAGTAGTGCACGTTGGAATGATGCATGTTACGATAATGCATGTGAAGACGAGGCATGTCCACAATGATGCATGCGAAGATTATGCATGTCAAAACGTGTCTAAATGGTGCATGCCCACTGATGGATGTCAACATGATGCGTGTCACGGCACCTGGAGGTTATTGCCGATTTGGATTTCCACCTCGGCGCCGAAGGAGAGGTTGGCAAGTGACTGGAAGGGATCGGAGGTGGGGTCCAGCGAGAGCAGGTTGGGGATCTGCGGCGCGCTCACCAGGCCGCCACCCTCGCCTGCCCGAACTGCCCGCGGCTCTCGATCTTGGGCATGAGGGTCTCCACGGTGGCGGCGGCCAGCTTCTTGAGTGCCAGCTGGCCGTCCTTCTCCAGCAGCGACTCCGCCAGCTGGCTCTCAAACAGCCTGGCGGCCTCCGCGGGCGACAGCACATCCTCCTCGCCGCCCCTGGGCAGCGTGGTGAGCACCACGTGGTCCTGCCAGCGGTTGGCGGGCCCCTGGATGCGCATCTGCCAGTCCGCCCCCACCAGCTTCAGGTCCAGCACCGGGTCCATGCCCAGCGCCGCCTCAAACCGCGCACAGTTGGGGTGGTCGCGGTTCAGCCGCAGCTGCGCACGGGACATGCCATATCGGTTGGGGACTCAGGGTTCAGCCAAGGCCAGTGTGAAGCAGGGATGGAGAAAGCAGTGATGGGCAGAGCAGCGAACAAACAAACTGCAAACTGTAACAACGGCAGAGGGGGCATATCGAGGGGGCATAAGTAGGGACGAGGTTGACCTGGGTGGCAACGAGGTTGACTTCGCCGTTCTCGAAGAAGAGAGTGCCAGAGGGGCGCACAAGGTGCGGCTCCGCGAAGCCATTGAGCTCGAGGTCGCCGCGCGTGGCGAGGTTGAGGATGAGCGGATACACCACGCGCAGCTCCGGGCCCAGCGCCACCTGCAGCCCCCTCAGCCGCACCAGCGCGGCGGGCGCCGAGGGGGCGGATGCGAGGTCAGGGGGCGCTGGCAGTGTTGCAGGCGGCACGGCAGCAGCAGAGTTAGCAGAAGTGGGCAGTGGCACTGGTGGACGATAGCAGTGCAGATGTGCTTTCTGTTCATGGTGCCGGGCAGGAAGGCATGGGGGTGAAGAAAGGTGAAGACGAGCACAGTGAATGGGGAAAAAAAATGGCACACAGACGACTAAGGAGAACCAATGCAAAGGACAAACACGGCAATGTGCACGGTCGCAAGGCATCAGAACTTGAAAGAGAGAGCCAGGAGGGCTTGTGCGACCCGGTAGGGAGGACTGACAGCCACACCGAGACCTGAGTGATAAACCCTGGTGCGGGGTGAGGGGTGAGGGGTGTAGGGTACAGGGTGCAGGGTGTGGGGAGTGGGGAGCTAAGTGGGAAAATTCGTTGAGGTCCCCCAGCGTTTTGCGTAAATTCGTAAGGGTAAATGCGTGCCAAGCGTTTTACACATTTACCTGGAATTCGCGAAACGCTTGGGGAAATTTTCCGGGCAGCCCAGACAGGAAAACGTGAATTTTCCCATCCGTGGCCTCGCCAATTCGCGATTCTAACTTTTGAACCTCCAAAACATGCTCCCAACCCCTCCCACGCTCCCAACCGCATCAAATCCCACCACATCTAGATAACCCAACCCATCCACCACCCAACACAACTTACACAACTATATCACGCATCTCACACGCTACTCTACCACACGTAGAGTAGATCTAGCTAATCACTCCTCCGCGTCCTAGCTAGTAAAACTAGTTTAAGCATAGACATTAGCTTACCTCACGAGTATGGTTGATGATGTTGCTGTAGGTTGCTGCAGGGCTGTTGTTGCGAAGGATCCCCCCCAAACTCTAGAACATGCTATCGCCATAAACTTTGAGAAGCAATATTTATTTGTGCTCTTGCTTACGAAGAGTTGCCCTGAAACCCCCCACGCCCCCCCTACCTGGGAACTTTTTTTGGGACTGCCCAGACATTTTTTCCTGCCCGGGAGGAACGAATTTCTTAACGAATTCAAAACACGGCCCTGACGTTCGGGCGAATTTACGCATTTACGCGAAACGCGGATTTTCCCACTTAGGTGGGGAGTGAAGGGAGTGGCGTGGGGCAGACCTTGCTCTGGGGCTGAAGGCGGCAGCTTCATGGCTGTAGACGCGGCCGCCGATGACATGGCAGGCAGCCAATCCGGTGCTGCTGAATTGGCAGGAGCGGCACTGGTGGGAGCAGAGAGTGCAGGTGACTTGCGGCGGTGGGCGGGCAGCAGGGAGGAGGGCACGGAGGAGGGGAGGGGGTGTCGGCCCTGTCCTTCTCCTGCGACAGGTACGCGATGCCGCGCGACAGCCGGATGGCGCCCGTCACCTCAGGGGCCGCCAGGCTGCCCATCACACTCACGCCCGCGTCCACCAGGCCGCTGCAGCACCGCTCGCGCACAGCAATGGGGCATCGTCACTAGGGGTTTTTGCTACAGGCAAATTGACAGACAGTCATGGGCTGTACTGCTAAGAACCAGCAGTAAAGAAAGAACTTCACAAACACTACCACAACCCGCGGTCCAGCAAAAGTCAATCCTTTTCTAGCAAACGGATCCATGCTCACCTGAACACATTGCGCGCGCGCACTTCAAGGTTCTCCGCCATAATGGTAATTCCCTCCCCACGCATGCTGTCACGTGAATGCTCAGTCTGCCCGCTCATCCTCTCCCTCATACCCTCGCCCATCCTCTCCCTCATACCCTCGCTCCCTCCTCTCACCCCACCAACCGCCTGCGCCCCCTCCCCCTCCTCCCTTCCCCCCCCGCCACCTGTGCGCCTAGCCCCAGCGGCAGTGTGCCCTCCACCCTGAGCGTGCCGCGCCGCCCCACGCGCCCCTCCAGCCCGTCCACCAGCAGCTGCTGCGCCGCTACGCGGATGCGTCCCCCCCCCCCCGTCAGCGGGCGCGGCAGCACTGGCGAGGACGCCGTCACCCGGCTGAACACCGCCTCTGCTGCCACCTCAGGGTGAGTTAGTGTTCCCCGGAGCTGAGGGGGCAGGACGGTGCAAGAGAGAGAGGCGAGGGGGCAGAAAAAGGGGAATCACGGGTTCTGAGAGAGGCGAGGGGGCAGAAAAACGGGAATCACGGGTTCTGAGAGAGGCGAGGGGCAGAAAAACGGGAATCACGGGTTCTGAGAGAGGCGAGGGGGCAGAAAAAGGGGAATCACGGGTTCTGCAACGGAAGGCAACAGCAGGCGAAGACACTAGAAGGCCAGCCTTACCTGAGCAGAGATGGCAGCACGCACCTGAGCAGAGATGGCGGCGTGGCCTTGGATCCAGCGGAAGGAGGGTGAGAGAGCGGTGAGCAGCATCATGCCGGCGTCCGTCACACTAGCGTCCACCGCCATGCGCTCCACCTGCTCCTCGCCCTCAAACCCCCGCTCCAACTCCGCCAGACTGCGCAGCAGCTCCGGCCCCTTCTTTGCCTCCTCCTCCTCCTCCTCCCCCTCCCCTTCCTCTCCTGCCTCCTCCTCGCCCTTCTCCTCGCCCTCGCCTCCATCGCCGCTCCCTTGCCCTCGCTCCACAGCCCTCCCTCTCGCTCCAGCCAGTCCCAGTCATGCCATATGCGGCTGCTCTCTCCCGTCCGCTCCCGCGTTGCACCCCGCGCCTTCCTTCCTCGTCTTCCCCTCCGCTGCCGCCTTCTGCTTTCTCTCACCTGCCTTGCCACCCCGCTTCTCCTCCTCTCTGCTCCCAACAGAGGTTGCCCCTCCTCCCTCCATTACCCAGATCTCTGCTCCCCCCCCTGCACCTCCTGGCCTGTCTGCGCGCCCTGCATGGGCGGCAGCGGCACGTTGCCCTTGACGCGCACCTGCCCGGCCTCCAGGGCGGGCTCCAGCACCGCATGAAACAGCAGGCGCGATGCCGGCGTCAGGGACGCCGCCACCTCTGCCCGCCCCAGCGCCACGCCCGCTATCTCGCCGTCCAGCAGCCGCAGCTGAGGCGCGAGGAGGGGGGGAGGGGAGGGGGGAGAAGGAGGGGGCGAATTGAGAACGGAACAGAACACTCATCAGGGGTGGAAAGGGCGTTTAGGGTGCGCGAGCATGGCGTGGAGCGCTGTGCAGCACCACATGCACCATCAGCAGTGGGCCACTCCATCCACTGGTGCACCCAATCACTCCACTATGTGCACGCAAGCGATATTTGAATTTCACCCTCCAGCCCGCCCCACCTGGATTTCGCACTGTGGCTGGGCGAAGGAGCCCGAGAGGTCGCCCTCCACGTGCACCACGCCCCGCACCGCCGCCTGCTGCACGCCTGCAGGGGCGAGGGGGGGAACGGGCACCCGAGGCAGCAGACGGCTGGGAGGGGCAGCGGCTTGGAGGCTTGCAGGAAGGTTGGGACGAGGTGGGCGGGAAGTTGAGGAGGGCGAAGTGCAGGTTGGGCGCGGGGCCGAAGAGCGTGCCGTCCGCATGCACCGTGGCACCGTCGTCCTTCTGCAGCAGCAGGCGCTCCACATGCAGGCCCCCGTGTTGCTGTACCGCCCCCGCGCCTGCAGCTGCTGCAGGCGGTAACTGCCCGCCCTCCCAGTCGCTGCCGTGCACGTCAAACGACGCGGACGTGTCGCCATTGCCCCCCCACTGGCCTCCAGCACCCCGTGCCAGCGCCCCTAAGATCCACCAGCCCCGGCAATGCCTCCACCGCCGCCCCCCCCCCCACGTCCGCGCCCGCTGGCTCCCACTCCCGCTCCCTCTTCTCCCGCACATACTGCCGCACGCCGCACGTGACGGCACAAATGGGGTAGCCATGTGCGGGATGGGCGGGAGGCAAACAGGGGGTGAAACATGATGGGGGGACGTGGCATGAACAGTGATGGGTGCACAATGGGCTATGGGGGCGATGCGGGGAGGCACGGACGGCAAGGAGCGTCAAGAACAAGTGCAGAGGAACACAGCACGCAAGGGTAAGCCCTGCAGCAGGCAGGCGCGAAGCACTAGAGGGTGTGTGGGTGGCGTGCAGAGACTGACCTCGAGCTGGTGCTGCAGGGAGTGCGAGGCAAAGCCCACGCCCTCGATGCCGTGCAGGAAGAGCTCCTTGGACCGAAACAGAACCGCCGGGTCGTGGCTACGAGACAAAATGCGCAGGCCAGGGAGCATCTCGCTGATGTCAGCATGGGGCACGTCGAGGCGCATGCGCCAGCGGCCAATGGACGTCATCATGGCGTGCAGCTGCCCCGGCATGGCCCGCTGCTGCTCCGCATCCCAGTCCGACCCGCGGTGAGAGGCTGTGGCAGAAGCAGTGGCCGTGGCGTCAGGGGTGTGAGCCATGCCTGTGACTGACGAGCTGTCTCTGTCTCTGTCCCAGTCGCGCATCCCTGGCAGCACGTACTCCCCCTGCACCTCGTACCGGCTGTTGGCCTGCTCCAGCACCGACCGCTCCAGCGTCACCTGCACTCGCATGCGCGCACGCACACGCACATGCACACACGCACACGCACACGCACGCACACAGAATACAGCACAGAGGGCGTCAGATGGCCAGCTCATGCAGCATGCATACAGGCCAACACAGCACACGACTGTCTCACCACGTCACCAGTCCACCGGAAGGCGGCGTGCAGAGCGTCACACAACATGCCACTGAAGCGCGGACGCCGCACAGCCAGGGTGCCATGGCCGCGGCGCTTGGCGAAGTTGAGGCGCACGGCGGCGCGCTCCACCAGGCCGCGCAGCGACGCCAGCTCGAGCTCGTCCAGCGGCAGCGCGCGCACCTCCAGCACCGCCGCCGCCCCACCTGCACCTGCCCCTCCACGCTCATCTGCCCCCGCTGCACCCGCACTGCCCCCCCGCCACGCCCCCTGCCATGCCCGGCCCTAGGGCACCATCCGCACTGCTTGCTGCCGCTGCTGCATCGGGCAGAGGAAAGGCCGCCACAGAGGCTTGTGCCTGTGGCATGTAGGAGGATGTGGTGGACTGGACGGCAGGGATAGGTGGCAGCACGCCATTGGCTGAGAGCTGCAGCATGAGGTGCTCATCGCCGCGCCCCACGGTGTGCAGGTTGAAGCCGCCTGGACTCACCGCCACGGCGCCTGAGAGGTTCGCCCCCAGCAGCAGCTGGTTCAGCTTCAGCCCCTGAATCAGCACACTCCCCTCCAGCCCTGGCAACCCTGCCTCCTGCCCCTCCCCTCCCCCTGCCTCGCCCTCCCTGCCAGCCTGCACCTCTTCCCCCACGGCACGCGCGCAGACAGCTTGAGGCGTCCCGACAGCCGCAGGTGGCGCAGAGATGGCTGGGGTGGTGGCAGCGGCAGGGGGGCAGCGGGCAGCAGGGCGAGGGCGTCGAAGGCGCGCAGGCGCACGTCACTCTCCACGCGCTCCAGGCGCGGCCGTGGGGGCAGTGCTGGCAGGTCAAGCGACAGCACTGGCCACGGGCGTGAGGCGCTGCGGCGTGGGCGCGGGGGAGAGGGGCAGGGGGAGGGGCAGAGAGGGAGGCGGAGGCGAGGAGGTCCAGGGCGTGCGCGTGGGTGGCGGCGTGGGCGGTGTCCCGTGAGAGAGACAGCGAGCCCTGCATGCCCTCCAGTGGACCCCGCGCCTGAGGGGCCTTCCACACCGCCTCCACCGTGCTGTGGGGGGGGAAGAGAATGGGCGAGGGGGTGTATGGGGTGGGGGGTAAGCTCACATGGGAAGCAAGGAGAAGAAAAGAGTGAGAGAGCAGGCAGGAAGGAGAATGCAACACTGCAAGACAGACACGGGGAAGCAAAGCAGAGGGAGGCATACGGGGAGAGCAGGGAGCCTCTGAAGCCTGCTTCGCCAGACGCAAGGCCCAGCAGCGAGGGGGGCGGGGCGGCGGTTGACGGCAGGTAGAAGGCGAGCAGGCGGTCCAGAGACACGCCCGACGCCCAGCAGTCCACATTCACTGCCGACGGGTCCACCTCCGCCTGCCAGAGCGGGGGGGGCACGCACGCACGGCCATAACAGGTGTTGGGTCCGACGGTGGATGGTGGCGGAATGCAGGCGAGAGAGATACCTCAACCGTGAAGCAACACATATCTGAGCACCGGCAAACAACCCTTATCAATTTGACAAAGTACCCACCCAGGTTTACACTCACCTGAACACACGCCACACTCACCTGAGGGCACAGCATACTCACCTGAGGGCACAGCATACTCACCTGAGGGCAGACCCACAGTGTGCCTGCCCCTCGAATCTCCCCTCCTCCCACCGGCACCGCCCGCACCCCGTGCAGCTCAGCCACCTGGCAGCGTGCGCGGGCAGAGGAGGGGAAGGGGGAAGGGGGAAGGGGAAGGGGGAAGGGGGAAGGGGGAAGGGGGAAGCAGGGATGCGAAGAGCGGAGGATGGCAGTCAAGAAGAAACGGGTGTTGCTTGCCACGGGCTCTCCTATGACTCCCAGCCATGCATCCTGTGGAGCATGTGCGCTGCTCACACACCCACATGGAGCAAGCCCCTCACACACCCACGCGCAGCAAGCCCCCTCACACACCCACGCGCAGCAAGCCCCCTCACACACCCACGCGCAGCAAGCCCCCTCACACACCCACACGCAGCAAGCCCCCTCACACACCCACGCTCAGGAAGCCCCCTCACACACCCATGCGCAGCAAGCCCCCTCACACACCCACGCGCAGCAAGCCCCCTCACACACCCACGCGCAGCAAGCCCCCTCACACACCCACGCGCAGCAAGCCCCCTCACACACCCACGCGCAGCAAGCCCCCTCACACACCCACGCGCAGCAAGCCCCCTCACACACCCACGCGCAGCAAACCCCCTCACACACCCACGCGCAGCAAGCCCCCTCACACACCCACGCGCAGCAAGCCCCCTCACACAGTCGTCAGTGTTGAAGGTGAAGTTGGCAGACGCAGAAGAGAAGGGCACGCGGTCATACGCCCCCACCCCCCCTCCTGCCGCCACGCCGCCACTGCCTCCGCTGCATCCGACCCCGCCACAGCAGCAACTGCCGCGTCCACATCAGCAGGCTCTGCTGCCAGCTCAGCAGTGCCCTCAAATAACGGCGCATCGAGAGGCCCGCGGCAGAAGAGCAGTCCTTGCAGCCGTCCTGCCAGCTGGCAGGATAGGGGGAGAAAGAGTCGGAGTCGCTGCGGGAATGGGAGCAGATGCACTCATGCTGGTTGCGGTTGTTGTTGTTTAGACATGTGGGCAGAGAGATGAATACCAACGGTGAGCACGCCACACATGCGCATCACATACCGGGTATGGCAAGGGCTTGGCGTTGAGAGTCTTCATCAGCAGATTCGCCTCCACAGGTTGAACCTGCACCCCGTGACACACCCAACAGCCAAGGTCGTGAGAAGCACAGAGCACAGCTGGGAAACAAATGCACCTGCGAACATGAGAGGGCATGAGAGGGCTTGAGAGGGCATGAGAGGGCATGAGAGGGCATGAGAGGGCATGAGAGGGTGAGAGCAACAGCGCACCTGGGCAGAGATGCCATACTGCCCGCCCGCACTCACCTGGGCGGAGATGCGGTACTGCCCCCCCCCGCTCTGGTTGAGGTCCATGTCCCCCGACGCCCGCAGCGGCACGTGGCCGTACCGCCCCTCCACGCCGTGCAGAAACAGCCGCTGCCCCTCCAGCACCACCGCGCCTTGCACGCCCTAAGGCCCCGCGGACGGGGGGGGGGGAAGGCGCAGAGGGGACGGCATGATGCAGAGAGGTCACAGCCTCACAGCAAACAACGGTCCGAAGCGTTGTGTGAGGAAATATGGTGGCACGGCTGGATGTGTGACAATGGATGGGGTTGGTGTGAGTGTGCAAATGGTGTGACAACGTGAGTGGCCTTACAGTGAAAGCACAGGGTGACTCCCATATTTGGAAAGCAAGGTCTCTGACGTCAACTCGGCCCTTGAAGTTGGGGAAAGAATCCCCCGCTCCCATCCACAGGTGCACCTGCTCTCTCGCACGCACACCCCCACACACACATGCACTCAAGCGCCTCACACACGCGCATAGGCATAAGAGCAGCACATGGAGTGCATTGATATGCACAGCGGCGAAGCCAATTGAAGCATGCAGGAGAAGAGAGATGGGTGCAGATGCAGGTTCTAACGAACGAGGCCTCTGGCAGCACGAGCAGCAAAAAGCACGAGGGAGTATAAGGGAGTATAAGGGAGTATAAGGGAGTATAAGGGAGAAGGGCAGCCAGTTGAAGAAAGCCAAGATCTTAAACCGCAGTGAGGCAGTGGTGACACAAGGATGCGGTGAGGCAGTGGAGACACATGGATGCAGTGAGGCAGTGGAGACACATGGATGCAGTGAGGCAGTGGAGACACATGGATGGGGTGAGGCAGTGGTGACACATGGATGCAGTGAGGCAGTGGAGACACATGGATGCGTGCAGCGGGGCAGTGGAGACACATGGATGCAGCGGGGCAGTGGAGACACATGGATGCAGTGAGGCAGTGGAGACACATGGATGCATGCAGCGGGGCAGTGGAGACACATGGATGCAGTGAGGGCGAGGGGCGAGGGCTCTCTGACCTGCCCATCGAGTCTGCCGCCGAACCAATCCAGGGGAATCTCCAGCAGCCGCTCCACCACCTGGCGCCAGCACTCGGGGGGAGGTGGGGATGATGCTGATGGTGATGGTGATGCTGATGCTGATGCTGATGCTGATGCTGATGGTGATGGTGATGGTGATGGTGATGGTGATGGTGATGGTGATGGTGATGGCGATGGTGATAGTTGCAGGGAACACTGCAAAATGAGAAGCACGAGGCAGAGATGTACGATGAATGACCACAGCAATAATGCGCAACCGCGGGAAGCGTTCCTATGCAATGATGCATCAGCATCTGTTACATGCGTGGCGCATGGTGCAACATAGGGCAAAGTGATAAGGTGATGCGCTCAGCACATGGAACATGGTTCTTGGAACATGAATGGGGATGGGGCACAACACATGTGGCAGAGCAGCACGCACGGGTGCGAAGAGGTTGTGTGCGGTGACGGTGACAGCCCACTCGTGCTGCTCCTCGTCCACATCCACTGCCACACGCAGCAGCCCGCCTCCCCCTCCCCTGCCGCCTGCCCCCCCTGCTGCGGCTCCATCAGGCATGCCAGGGGAAGGCGTGGAGGTTGCTCCCTTGCCACTGCTGCTGGGGGGCTGGGGGGACGAGGAGGAGGAGAGGAGGCAGTGGTGGTGGTGGC
>BQMB01001768.1:0-338633 GCA_027943415.1 Closterium sp. NIES-67 | reverse complement strand
TATGTTGAATAGAATGTTAAGGTTTTTGGATACTTGACGTTGTAACAATATAACGTTTTATATAATTATCCTGCCCTGTAAGGAATGAATGTGAAACCTCATGGCGAGTACGGCTTGTACCCCTTATCATTCTGCTTCTCCGTGAGCTATGCAGACGAGGAGCAGGCATTACCTTCTGCCGTCTAGCTTTGCGCGGTTCCTGTGTTTGATTTTCCCTGCCTAGGGATTTTCTTCTACTAGACCATGGCGGCAGTCAGTGAGACTGGTCCAGACTTTCCTCTTGATGGCTTCTCTTTCAGATCCGCTTCGGGTGAGTGAATTCCAGTTTGCTTCAGCAGCCGTGCACTGCTGGTATAGCTTGTGTAAGAAACCTGTGGAATCTGTCAGGTGCTGCTGTTTCTGCTCCATCGAGAGCAAGCCTGGACCGCATACGGGCTCTGTTTGAAGAAACTCCCGTGTCACCTCTTTCGTTGCCTGCGCATTGGCAAGACTTTCTCGAACGTCCAGCACGAACCATAGTAATGTCCTCAAGCATTTATAGTCAATGTTACTTACGCATTCTTGACAAAGACTCGCTCTCTCAGGTGCATGGCCAAGACATTTCTCCTGGGATGGCTATTTTCAGTGATAATAACCCTCGTTCTGATCCTAGACAAGTCGAGGAATAACGCTGAACTGCATGTTTCCAAATAGCGTTTTAATGGAATAAGTTTATTCTCGAATATTTTCACGAAGAATCTTCACCAGTTCCGTTTACCCCCTAAGTCTTTATCGTAATTCGTCTAGTATTTCTCCGAAGACATTCATTCGGATGTTCAGCCAGAATGGTTGACAAGAATGTGGCACATCATGCAGCTGGTCCCGTTCACCTTTATCCTCTCATCTTTGGCAGATACCGCAGGTCGACTCCTTCCAGGACTTTCTGATGACATTGCCATGATGTGCATGGCAATGGTCCCCAGGGGCTTCTGGGGTGTCATGGAATGTGTATCAAAAAGCTGGAGAGGCGCACTCAGCTCGAAAGAAATCTTCACGTAAGTGAGCGTGCAGATTCCAGTGTGAGGGTTGGTTGCATCTTCCATGCTGAAAGTGATCGGTGGTTGCATCGCTCCACGTTAATTCTTCTTGACCACATTTTGTCTAGCCTTTTTTTTTTTCTTTTTTTTTTGCATTGGCTGATCTTCGCGTTTCACCGTGCACTGCTGCAGACTCAGAAAACTCATCAAAAGAACAGAAAGCTGGCTATATGTCCTAGCTCGTGGTGCAGGACCCACCCTTCAAGCCTACTCCCCAGGTTACTATCAATTTGCAATGTTTTTCCGAGAGCAATGTCTTTGGCCTTCCTGACACTGATTCTGGTTGCATCATCGTATGCAGTGCTTGATCGGTGGTTCGAATTTCCTTGGAAAGCTAACCTTGCACCAGGCAGCTTGGTAGGAGTGGGTGAGCATCTATTAGCCATTGGTGGCCGAGCATCTGACCGCATCAATCCAAGTACTGGAGAGCCTGAGTACCCTGACTACAGTACACAGGCAAGGACACTTGACCAGCGCGCCAATGCTGCTTATAGTCAAAATCGGTTTCCTTGGCCTGCTGTTATGGTGATCGTGTATTCATTCTGGTGTCTTATAATGTATGTCACTGTGTTTCAGGTGAGGCTCTTCAATGCAAGGACATTGGCATGGACTGATGGTCCACCACTGCCACAAGCCTTCCCATGCCTATGCTCCTGGAGTGATGGCAACAGGGCTTTCATTGGGGCCCTAACTCCACCAGGCAATTTTCATTGCCTGTCTTTCGAGGTCCCTACTGAAGATTTGGAAGAGGCAACTGCGGCGAGTCTTGATGGGGACTGCTTATTTTCGCCCTCTATTGATCATTCAAGCAGGACAGCCCTATTGAGAAATCAGGAGAGTGCTTATAACCCGAGAAGCCCTGTGCTTTGCAACTGGAGGACAGTAGCAGAAGGTCCAGTTTACATGCGTGAAGGGGAAGGGCGACAAGCAAACAATCTTGCAAGGTGACGTAACCTGGGTTCTTCTTATTGCAAGTGATGCCAGCATTGCTGTTCTTACAGAGTTTGGCTTTTGTTTTTGCAGTGCTCAACTGACTTCCTTCACGATGAGTGGCAAGCAGCAAGTGGCAATCTACAATGACTCCACTTCTCCATCTGTCATCTTCGAAATCGACCCAGAGAAAGGAACGTGGGTCAGGACTGAGGCACACATATTCCAACAGTCAATGGGTGTCTGCTTTGCAGCTCAGGTTGTTGGATGGACAGGTTCAGATTGCGACTCCCTTTCACGTGCTCTACTCGAGAGCATAGAGGAGAATACTATGGACCATCCAGCACTGCGGTCCAAAGGCTTCGCATTTCTGGATGATAAGCTGGTGGCAGTTGGTGGAGTGCGATACAAGATTCGTTCACTTCAAGTGAGTGAACTACGTGACTTCACGGTTTGGAACCAAGAGGCAAGAGGATGGGTACCCGGTCCTCCACTAGTAAGTGGAGGTGGAACTATTATGGCCATAGCTGTATTGAGCATATAATTGGTTGGTTGGTAGTTTATGTCCTATCATTGTATCTTCATTGATTATTGAGCCAACACTCTTTGTTGGAAAGTAGAGTAGAAGTATCACGCATGACTACGCCCTGTATGTCCCATCTGTTATGTAATTTCGTAATTTTGGCTCCGTTCTGACAACGAACGAGCTCGGCAAAAACTGCCCTCAGACCCTTGGAAAAGCATTCATCAACGGGCGGCCTCCTTACAGTATGATCCAGAATCTTAGTGGTCACTGCTTTAGGGCTCCTTGCGCCTGCTAGTCGGATCATCTGAGTCCTCGCCATGATCTATACGACCATTGACTCGTTTTATCTGACGAAGGACCAGATCGATGACTCGCCGTCGCGCAAGGATGGAGTGGACAGGGAGACGGAGTATGTCCTCCGTGTCTATGGCTGCGAGCTTATTCAAGAAGCCGGAATCCTTTTAAAATTGTAAGCTTGCTTACTTGACGCCGCTTATTAGTGTGCTTCCGTTGTTCTTGCGTTCTTCCCTGACTTATGAAAGGATTCGTTCGCAGGCCTCAGGCTGTAATGGCCACGGGGCAAGTCCTCCTTCATCGATTTTATTGCAAGAAATCGCTGACGAGGTTCAATGTTAAGGTGGGGATTGCTCGCTCTACTCTTACATACTTCCTTTGCAGCTAGTTGTAATGGTAACCCTATCCACTGTTCCGCGTCGGACTTTGTTACTGAAACGACTCTCATCCCGCTGGACCGGAAAATGTTGCAGGGTGTTGCGGCGAGTTGCGTCTGGCTTGCATCTAAGCTTGAGGAGAATCCTCGGCGGATTCGCGACGTGCTCAACGTGTTTCACAGGATTAATTTAAGGCGTGATAGCCTCCCGTTACCTCCCCTTGAGCAGTTCTCAAAGGTGCGTCGCTATTTAACATACCCCCTTCCGCATGTCGCTGCGTCCCCTTCCCCCCTTCCGCGTTTCTCTCGCTCTCTTGCTCCCCCCAACCCCACGTTTCTCTCAACCACTCTTCCAGCCCCCTTGCCTCTAATCCGCTTGCCAAAGGAGCTGTAGAACCAACTGTTTGTTCCTAGATTGGTTGAACAGCACTTACTTGCGTTTGCAGAACTATGAGGACTTGCGTACGGAGCTGATTCGAACGGAACGGCACATACTGAAGGAAATGGGCTTTATTTGCCATGTGGAGCATCCCCACAAGTTCATTTTCAACTACCTGAGACAGCTCGATGTGCTTGATGATGCGGTCAAGCACGAGGCCTGGAACCTCGCCAATGACAGGTGCACATCGATTTCATCATGATGAAAACGCCAAACAGTGTGCACCCACACTATTTTTTTGACCAACTGTTTTTATCCGTGCAGCTTGCGGACGGTCCTGTGTGTGCGATTTAAGAGCGAAGTTGTTGCATGCGGGGTGATCTACGCAGCAACCAGGCGAGCTCGCATCCCGCTCCCAGAGAACCCCCCCTGGTGGCTGGCCTTTGACGCCTCAAAGGAGGGGATTGACGAGGTCTGTAGAGCGCTGGCGGATCTGTACAGGAGGCCCAAGGCTCAGTACATCGAGGTTGGCAAAGGCAAGGATGCCAAGCCGTTTGTGCTCACAACTAGAGGCTGGGAGCCACCTCCTGATCCTCAGGTAAAGCCACAATGCATCTTGCCCTCTTTTCCCCCTTTATCCCTCTCTGCGTTTCTCACACTCACACTCCCTCCCCTGTCCCGATTGCCCTCTGTCAATACCCTTTTCCGCTTTGTTTATGTCCTGTTCTCATGCGTGCATTTGCGTTTCTTTTTCATCCAGGAGCTGCCCGGGGTTTTGAAGCACGCAGCACCCGCATCTGCTCCCACTCCACCACCTGTGGATTCAGCGCCACCTCTACCAGAGGCTGAAGCTGCTGCTCCAGCTCCTGCTGTCAACGAACCTGCTGTAGCTCTTGCTGAATCCAAGTCTTCGGCCCCTTCAAAAGCAAGAGCTGCTTCTGCAGATGATCCTAGCAATGATCCAGAAACAAAGCCTGTTGATTCAGCAGCAGAGGTGGGCAAGAAGGCTTCACTGGTGAGAGAAGCCTCTCCAAGGAAAGCGGCCAAACGATCATCTAGCCCTGCAGACGAGCTTGGCGTGCCGACTCAGCCTGCTAAGCGAAGGAGAGACATGGAAGGTGGTGGACTTGCAGAGCGGTCAGAAAAGGATGAGTCGGAGTCGGACGAAGAGAAGATGGTTGCGAGCAAGAGGGACAAGGAGCTGGCACTGAAAGAGATGAAGCTGAGGGAGCAGCTGAAGCGAGACCTGGAGAAGAAGAAGGGAGGGCAGAAGATGGGGTATGGGAAGGGGGGTTTGGATGTGAAGGACAGGGAGAGGCAGCAGGATGTGGAGGGTGGGAGGGAGAGAGAGAGGGAGAGGGAACGAGAGCGGGAGTGGGCTCGTGAGCGTGAGAGGGAGCGGGAGCGGAGGGAGCGAGAGCGTGCCAATCGGGATGTTGAGCGTGAGAGGGACAGGAAGGATGGAGACAGGGACAAGCGAGAGGGGGACAAGGACGATCGAGTTGGTGATGGGAGCCGCAGGAGGGGGATCGCAGGGAGCGTGACAGGGATGGGGACAAGGACAGGGATGGCGATCGCGACCGTGAGGTAGAGCGTGATCGGCCGTTTCGAGACGACGGCCGCCGAAACCGCGAACCATATGGTGAGTCAAGCATGTGGTGAGTGAAAAAAGTGGTCAGTGCATTGTGCAGTGAGTGCATTGTGGAGTGATTCCATTGTGTGGTGAGTGCATTGTCTGGTGAGTGCATTGTGGTCATTGTGCGAGCCTGGGAATGAGTGCAGTCGCCTTTCGAATTGCAAGCACAAGTGATTGCCGACTTTCGCATTTCGATACGTCTGGCAATAGCGGCATGGGGTTGCCTTGCCTTGCTCCTGCAGGTGTCAGTGGTCGTGGCAGTGGTCGCGGTCGCCACCCCATTGCTCGAGGTAAATGCTACTGTGTTGTCCTGCTTGGTTCTTTGCCTGATTTGCATTGCGAAATGCACACTAACCTTTTGCTGGTTTTTTGGGTTGCAGAGAGGGAGCGGGATTTTGCAGCATCAAAGGACAAGCACCGTCGTCGGTAACCACAGGCGTTTGTACTTTGCCAGGTGGCATGTGGTTGGTTTTGCCAAGCTTGTCTTCCCTTGTTGCCAAAACTTTGTGGCATTTGAGGTATGCTGGACTTTTCTTGCAAGGTCCCATCCTGGGCACTGATGCAGCCAGGGCTGACGTTTCAAAAAAAGCACCCTGAGCTGTCGAATGTGGAAAAAAATTTACCCAGAGGGCCTAGTGTTGGAATTTTGACTTCCCTGATTTCTCAGTGTTCTGGAACTTACAACCCTGAAACCTCCAGGGTTGGCTAGCAGCAATCAGGGTTGAATTGCACTTGGAAAAATCAACTAGAAATGTCCAGCTACTAGTTAAGTAAAAGCACCACTACGCCACGCCAGTCTACAAGTCCTCCATGTAGTCTAGACTTCACAATATTCCACGACACTAGCTACACTTGACTAAAATTCTGGGCCATCCATGTTCACTTCGTCTTCTGCCTCGTCATCGGACAGAAAGGGGTTGTCTTCCACTTCAGGAGGAGCCTCTCCCCCCACTCCCCCCTCCCCCTCTCCCTCATCCTCTGCCCAATCCCCCATGTAGTCGGGGACTGCCTCCTCCACCCTCACTTCTGCCCCCTCAATCGCCTTCGCCTTACGCTTCCTCTCCGCTGCGGCATACAGAACAGACTTAGCAGGGCGCCTCAGCGTCTCGCGCCAACACCCAAGGGCCTCGTCCCAGTCAGTCTCGTACTGCAACAGGGAAATGACCATCAGCTCGCTGAGGCGCGCATTGCACAACGCGCCCCGCACCCATGACTTGATGACGTTCTGCCGCGAGAAGCCTCGTTCACACTCCACCGTGCTAAGCGGCAGGACAGCGCACGCCTGCCACAAGCGCATGAGGTGCGGCCAGCGCCTGCCAAAAGGGTTGGGGGAACAGAGTATAAGGAAAAAGACCAGTGCATTAGCGATGCTAGTCAACAATCGATAAACAACAACATTAAAAGGGAAGAATAAAACCGCCCAAAAAAAATGCAACAATCGTCCTTCGAGCAGCACTCTCTCACAAGGTCGACTCCGTCGAGCCGAGGTATTTCGTCAGGCCTTGATGGAATCCCTCGTCGGCATGGTGGCTCAGCATCAGTGGCGCCCACGTGACCAGCTCCTTCTGCGCAGCTTGCAAGGAAAAGCCTGCCAGCCTGTTGTCGAACAAGGCACTGCAGCCATGTAGGTACTCCTTCAGCTTCTCTCTCTGCTGCTTCATCCGGGGCCACTTCGACACGCGGAAGAGCTTCGTCGGGCCGAGATTGTTCAGGTCCAGCATCCTCGTCTTCAGGAAGCTTATCGTGTCCTTCGCGAACTGCGCGCAGAGCCGCTCGCAATCGGTGTACTTGCTGTGGAAGGCATGCCCGTCGATCTGCTTCTCGTGCATGGTGTAGGTGTGCGTGACTGGGTTGCCGTCCTTGTCGATGCCCCGCACCTTTACGTGTTTGCCCCCTCCGCGCCCGTAGACCGCCAAGAAAGCCGAAAGCCACGTGCCTTCAACACCCCACCGAACACCTCTCCGCACTCCAAGTAGCGGTGGCGGAGGTCCCCTGTCGCCTCGTCGATGTCCTTTGTCACTTCGGTGACATCGACCTGATGGAAGTGTCAGACAAGGGAGTGGAGTCAGAGGGTGATTCCAAACGTGGATGCATGGGACAAAAACTACAACAGCCACAGTGGTAGAAGCTCACCTCCCTCTTCTGGAATTTGAGGTTGAGCTCATTCATCACTCCGAGCACGTCCGCCAGGAAAAAAAGACAGAACTGGAACTTGTAACAGATGACGACCTCATACAGCTCATGCCCGTACTCATAAAAGAGAATGATAGTGGTGCCAAGGACCTTACAGAGGCGCCTCACAGACTCACCCCTTGAAAGCCAGCGCACGGTGTAAATTCCTTGCACTTCAAGGTTGGTGTTGTGTATTGCCCGCTGCAGGTATTTGAAGCGTTGACTCCAGACACATGAACGTCCCAGAAGATCGGCCAAAGTCCGAATCACAAGGTCGACCATGTCGAAGTCTGGATAAGCAGTGGCCGCGTCCTTCACCGCCAAGGCTTCCCTGCATGGTGCACACGAAAGAATTTTAGACAAGCAGTTGTAGGAACCATAAGCGACTGAAATGACGCTAGGTTTAACCTGTGGGCGATGCAGTGCGACGAGACGAGGTGGAGGATGTGCTCGCGAAGTCGGGCGACGAGACCATTGTCTCGGCCGACCATGACAGAGGCGCCGTTGCCGGTGATTCGGGAGAGGTCGATGCCACTTGCTCGCAAGTGAGCCAGAAGAACGGCGAGGAGAGACGCGGCATCGCACTTTTCGACGGTCAAGAGAGCAAAAAACTCTGTGACAACACGATGCGCACGCAAGAAGGTAAGATAAACAATAAGATGTTTGCCGCGAGTACGGTCAGTGCTCTCGTCGCAGCTGATGCCGAGGTAGGGTGAGGCGAGAATGTAGTGCATTTGTCGGCGATGCAGGTAAGTTGCCAGGCTGCTGACGAGCTGACAGAAGCCATACCTGTAGTACTAGAAGTGACAACAAGGTGTTGGTTAGACATCTTTTTAAAATGAAGGACATGGTGTACTTCGAATAAGTGCATTACCGTGTCAGGTAGACTCCGTAAGACTGCAGCGGAATGTCCGGTGTCTCCTGCTCGGCCATGAAGCGGAGTAGCCTCGGGTACATGCTGATGGGTGCATCACACTTGCACAAGAAGTCGACGCAGCGTAGGAGCCTCATGACGCGCTTCCCCTCGATGTCAATCCGCGCGTAATTCTCCATTTGCCTCTGGGTGATCTCTTCGGCGATGTCTTCGGCGATCTCCATCTGACGCTTGACTGCTACTTCGTGGGATGTCGTGTGTTCGTGGAACCGCATCGCTTGCGTCTGC
The DNA here is from genome assembly GCA_027943415.1 of Closterium sp. NIES-67. NCBI lineage: Eukaryota > Viridiplantae > Streptophyta > Zygnematophyceae > Desmidiales > Closteriaceae > Closterium > Closterium sp. NIES-67. The sequence goes on along the minus strand of BQMB01001768.1, from coordinate 330,082 downwards.
AGGTCACGTGCCCCGTCGCGGCTGTTGGAGTACGGTGTTGTCTCTTTGCCGAAAGCCTTGCACACACTGCACTTCAAAGCAGGGTAACCGTCTTTCGTTTTCGTTAGCAGAAGCCAAGGGAAAAATGGAAGCCAGCTGGTCTTATACTTGTGCTCAGCCATGAGATACTTCTGCTCGATGAGTTCCTTCTTTGAGAGATTCGGCGGCTCGGGTTCTGGAATACCAAGGGCCTGAGGTTCAGGCGACGTGCGAGGCGGTGACCGTCGATGTAGCTTCCCGCCGAGGACTATCGTGCTCTGGGTGTACTTCCCGACGCGTGCTTTCTTCCCAGATGAAATCGTCGACGCACACTCGACGGTGTAACGCACGGTCGTGGCTGTCTCGCAGTCTGGAACCAAAGGGCCCCGGCTAGATGAAGCGACAGCGGGCGGAGGTACATAGGGAGCGGCGGGAGTAGATACGGGTTGTGATGGTGTAACGACTGCGGTGGGAGACCGCAAGATGTCTAGAGAGGATCTACGGACCTCCACGGGGGGGTCCCTACCTAGTCCAGAACCATCATCGGCAGTGGGAGACTCACCAGAGTCTCCTACATCCGCCATGGCTAGAAGCGGCGGATATGATGGAAATGAGAAATCGGCGCGACGAAACTAAAGGAGACAGAAAACTGGAGCATCTCATAGCTGTGACGTGAAAAAAAGAAGAAAACTGGGTTGGAGGAGGAGCTGGTGAAGAAGACGGGAAGAGGACCAAGAGGCATCATCTTTCGATTTTGATGGATGGTGCATAAACCATCCAGGTTCCCGTATCGCCATGGCGATACCGTTAACGGCGAGACGCACCTGCGCTGGCATCGTCTGCACAGAGATGATTGGCGTGGTGATGTCATACATAGGCTGACATTGCCGCGCTCATCATATTCTGTCATCGTCTGCTGCGTGCTGAGTCACGAATGCCAGTTGACGGTTGCAAATGTTGCTGTAATGGCAACATACAGCGTGTACACGGCGGGAATCTTGTCGAGTGCAGATTCCCCACGTGACGCATGCTGGGCGTGTTCAATGGACTGGGCCCCGTCACGCGTAAGGGGGCCATTTCGAGGAAACTCAGGGTCCGCATGGATGTCGCATTCAGGGTTCGTACGCGTTACTCCCTGAAAACTCAGTGTTGGGATAACGCTAACCCTGAAATTTTAAGTGTTCACAGACATATAACCCTGAAGAGGTTAGGGTTCAAAAAAACCCAACCCTGAAAATTAAGGGTTGGCCAAAAAAATACCTTGTGAAATCAGGGAATCAGGATAAAATACCCTGATAACGATAGGCCTGGATGCAGCATGTTTGTTTGCTTCATGAGAAGCTGGAAGGCGCCTCTGGCTGTGCAGGTTCAGGGGCAAGCTTGTCTACACAGACATTACGATTGCTGTGCATTCTTATTATGCAGTGATAGCTTGCTCCAAGTCCCTTGATACTGCTTGCGGCTTGCAGTGCAGCATAATTTCCAAAAGATTGCTCATGTTAGATTCAGGCCTTCTGTGGCTACACCAGTCTCCCCTAGAGAAAGGCACAACACAGCGGTCTTAGGTTCAGACATCTCACAAACTCGGTATAAGAGGCATTTGTCTCATGCAAACGCCCTCACAATGCTTTGCCTGCCTTAGGGGCTTTGTGCATGCCCTTGCCCCCCGACATATACCACTCCTTTATGGGTTGATCCTGATGCTGCTCCTCCCACGGGAAGAATGCCACCGCGGACCTTCAAATCTCAACTACATAAACAATGCTAGAAGTTGGCTAAGAAAAGTTGCTAATATGTATGATCATTTTACAATTTGCTGTTTTTTTTTGTTGTAGCAAATTTTCTGGGATGCCGCTGTGAAAGTATCAGGTAGACAAGGAGGGCAGTCTTTGGAAGATTCTTTTGTTGAGGGATGTGGCTTGGCTGCACCTCATTGGTCCGCCTCTTTGGTCAGCACGTGCGCCATGTCAGAGTTTCGGATAATCACGTGGAAACCAGGATTGACCGCAAAGCTCGATCTGCTTTTTGCTGGAAAAGAGCATTGTCGTCCACGGGTTCGAGATCCACAACTTTCCACGCCAGCAGCCAGTTTCACAGTCCATTCAGCTTCCCCAACCACTCCCCGTAAGGTTGCGGAAATTTTCATGTCGAATTTTAAGGGCAGTTCAAATAGTGATCTCCACTCTACTCGCTGTATACACAACGTCCAGATCCAAAAAAGCCCGTGCTTCACAGAGACCCCTAAGGTCTGGACGTTGGGTAGACAGGGAGGCTTGTTGTCATTCTTCAGCTCACCTGCCCGATGGTAAGCTCAACTTACCGCGACGAAGCCCACCGATTCCGAAGATACTGTATGTTGCTCGTTGTGATGATTACTTGATATCTTCTTCCCCACCAGGCTGGACATCGTCGTTCCTGAAGGTTCTAATTTCCGCCACGTCAGACTTACATTTCCCTCTTGTGGTTGCAGTTCATCGGCTGATCTGGCAAGAAAAAGTGCCTGGTGGATTGTCGCTGTGTGCAGACCCGGTTCGTGGTGCACGAAAATCATCCACATTACTGTTTCTTTTCGGGAAAAGCGAGGGCTTTGCGTGGTCTACAGATCTGTGACGAAAATCTTTTTCTGTCCCTGGGAATGCGAGGCTGGCCTCCTTTGCTGAGGACACGGGAGATTCTTAAACTCTACCAATCAGACAGAAGTAGTCCACTTCTTACACGCGCGATAGGCCACCCACGGATTTCCCGCGGATTGGAGCACAACTCAGCCGCACTTTTCGACACCTCCACATCGAACTTTTCATTGCGTGGCTCTTGAGAAGCCAGGGGAAGGGCAGCCCAAGGGGGAAATCTTTTGAACGGGCAGCGGTGAGTGCGGTGCCAGGAGCGTCGACGGGGCGATCACGGCCACGCAAGCCAGCAAAGCATCGGGCACTGCTGCAGAATCTCCAACAACCGTGCGATTGCACGGCGGAGAATCGCCCGCGCGCCTGGAGCAGCGCATTTGTTTGCAAGGTTGCATGCGCTGTGCGCGCCCAATTGCGCAAGGAGTTACTCGCTCCTCCTCCCTCCCCCTGCCCTGGTCTGTGAGAAGAGAACACCGAGTCACCACAACAGACCAGGGCAGGAGGAGAAGATGAGCGAGCAATCCTCCCTGTAATACTGTTCTGTATTGTGAGGACGACCGTTCTTCCCCTTCCCAGCCTTTTGCCCAAGCCTGCGAGATTCCTTTCAGACGAGCTCATAGAGCAGCAATTTCTCCCCAACTGCCCGTGCCGGTGGAAGGGGTGTGCGTTGGGCGGGCAGGGCCGCGCTGTGCATGCACTGGGTAGCGAGAATTACAGTCTGTCCACCACTTCCTGGCGTCATCCAGTTGTGATTGATTCCTGTGACAGGCTCCAGCCCTGTGCATACTGTATTTCTTTTCTGACATTTCTTAGACTCCACATCTTGTATCTCTCCGCCATTACTCTCGTTAGTCACTCGGCCTGCCGTTCTCAAGTCGCGCTCAAGTACACATTAAAACCTCGTCACCATACACGATAAAGCAAGATTAGAGTAGCTCAGAGATTGAGAGTGGTATGTTTTAGTCCAGTAATTAAAGACACCTCGATACACATGGCAACAGCAGCCGGGCCCGTTTTAGACGCAGCAGATCCCGGGTTCCGTCTCTTCGGTAGATTAATCGACAACGGTAGCGCTCCGAACTCGCCTACCTCGTCGCAGCCGTTGATGTGCGACGCTGTTCGATCTGGCGAAGCCGCCACCCCCGCCGCCGCTGCCACCGGCGCAGAGAATAGCGCGGGACGAGGAGCGGAGGAGTGCGCGGATGGGAAGGGGAGTCACGGGGAGGACGACTCGGAGTCGCAAGACGCGTCCGCGGAGCGGGAGAAACAGGAGCAGCAGGAGCGGGAGGAGCGGGAGGGGCAGCCGCTGCAGGGGGAAGGCGGGGCGGAGTTGAAGCGCCCGACCACCCCGCTGCCTTGTCCCCGCTGCAAGAGCCTCGCTACCAAGTTTGTGTTACTTCAACAACTACAATCCCAACCAGCCGCGGCACTTTTGCCGAGCGTGCCAGCGCTACTGGACGGCTGGCGGCAACCTGCGAAACGTACCCGTGGGCTCCGGTCGGCGGAAAAGCAAGGTTTCGTTGCACCCGCAGCAGCAACAGGGTAACCAGCAGCCTCAGCCGTCGCCGCAGCCAGGTCAGGCCCCTCAAGATTCTACCGCCAACATCTCGCCAGCGACACTGCTCGCCGCAGCGGCAGCGGCGGCGGCGGCAGCGACTGCCATCCATTCGCCAGCCGTCGCGGGAACCAATCCGTTGATGCCAGTTGTCGCCAATCCCTTTCTGTCCGCTATTCCCCGCGCGTCTCACGCTCTCGCCGCGGCTTTACCCGCGGGCTATGGTCTTCCCCCCGCTGCGCTTTCTCCGCACGCAGCGTCCGCCGCCGCCGCCTTTTCCTCGCTACATCCCAGCGGCGCAGCGTTCCCCCAGGCGGAGATCTTGCCGCAAGCGGTCCCCCCATACCCCGCGGGTCTCTCCGCGGGCCTCTCCCCCGCCAATGTGGCGGCGGCTGCCGCTGCGCGGACCATGGCGCTGGCGGCGGGCGCGGGGCAGGTCCCTAGGGGAATGTTTCCGGGGATGGGCGGGATGGGCGGGATGGGCGGGATGGGCGGATTGGGCATGGGCGTTATGGGCATGGGCACGGGCATGGGGTTGTCCGCAACCGACTACGCGGCGGCTGCGGCGGCTGCAGCAGCAGGGCAGGGTATGTCTGCCGCTAGTGCCGGGCAGGAGATGGTGTCGTCTGTCGCAGCAGCCGCCGCGGCAGCCATGGCGGCTCAAGCTGCCAGCGCTTCTGGCGTGCACCCGTCTCTGCTCCCCTTCTCGCAGTTTCAGCTGCAGCAATTCATGCATCTCCAGCAGCAGCAGCAGATGCAGCAGCAGCAGCAACTGCAGCAGCTGCAGCAGCTTCAGCAGCAGGCGCAGGCTGGTGCATGGCCGGTCTCCTCTCTTGGCTCGTCCCTTGCCGCTGCTTCCTTACAGTCCCCCTTCTCGCCCTCCCCGTATAGTCACCTCGCCCACTGGCCCTACCCCTCGCCCCAAGCACACTGGCCTGGAGTAGCGTCCGCCTCCGCCTCTGCTTTCCCCGACTCAGCCGCATTCTCTGCTGCCGCCGCCGCTGCTGCAGCCGCGGCTGCATCTGCGAGCAATTCAGGTGCAGGTGCTGGCGGTGCTGGCGGTGCTGGCGTTGGTGGTGGCGGTGGTGGTGGTGGTGGTGTGGGCGCAAGGGATTTCCCTGGTTGGCCCAATCAAGCAACAATGGCGGCAGCAATGGCGGCAGCATCAGCAGCGGCAGCAGCTGCAGCAGCGTCAGCACCAGCTATGGAGCACCGGCAGTGGCAGCACAACCCACACCTGTTGCGTTAGGTGCTCCTGGCGCTGCTGGTGCTCCAGCAGCAGCCTCCCTTCCCTTGCCTCCTCCGTTCCCGTCTGTGGCTGCAGCCCCCTCGTTTGCGCAACCAGGCTGTGAAATGACTCTTGCAACGCCCACAGCAATGGGAGCAGCAGGATCAGCACCAGCCGCTGCAACCGGAGCAGGGGCAGGAGCAGGGGCGGGTCCAGGTGCTGCGGATAGGATTGAGAGGAAGAGGCCGGCGGCATGGGTGGCTGGAGTGTCGGGCCAGGCAGCTGTGCTCGCCGGGCCTGGGGGCTTCGGCGGCGCTGCTGCTGATGGTGGTGCTGCCGCTGCACGGATACAAGGGGGGTTGGGGAGCAGTAATGGCTTCCCCTCTGTGGCGCTCCCCTCCTCCGTGCAGTCTGCGACTGGTTCCACCTCCCTGCCTCTCCTGCACCGTGTGCTTGCAGGTGCCAGCCCTGCTGCTACAGGCGGTGCAACAGCCGCTGCTACAGCTGCTGGGCAGTACATGAGGTTACAGGACGGTGGTAACCAGGTAGTGGACTATCTAGCGAGGAATCCTCTTGACCAACAGCAGCAGCAGCAGCAGCAGCAGCAGCAGCAGCTGGGTTCTGAGGGCGAGGAACCTGCTGCCAAGAGGATGTGTGTCGGGAACGCTGAAGCTGCTGTGGGGGATGATGGGAAGGAGAAGAATGGCCAGGAGGGCGTATACAATAGGAATTTCCTCAAGGCGAACCCTGTAGCCATGATGAGATACATGGTGTTCCAGGCTAGCGGTTGAACATGCAATGCGGTTTTTAGTGTCCATACTTCCTAAAATTTACATGTTTTGTCAAGAGCAGCTGTATATTATTCACAAGGAAAGACAAGCGTTGTTGAGGTTTGACTGAACGAGTCACCTGCCAAAATGTCCCAACAGGCCTAGCTCAGGGCGTGAGTGGTGTTGGAAATATCTCAAGGACTTAAGCGTTTCTGAAGTGTAACACTGTACTCGAGGAAGATTACAGGGGAGCACGCGAGTCAACGGAGGTTACACGAGGGGGCGGACAAAGAATGCGAAAGGACTCGAAAGGTCGCAACTGGAGGTTGCGACTGACCGTTACAACATCACGGATGGTAACCGAAGCGGCAATCGAGTCGCTGTGCGACTCGATAAACTGTTCCTGTAACTGTATTCTACAACTGCTTTCTTATCTACTATATATTGCTGTATGCTTGTTTCTTTAATCAATCACTTGTTCTCACATACTAGTACAAGGGTTCAACCGTCTCAACTTCCGCTGCACTACTCCAAGTCTCAAGTCTTTACAGCTGGGACTTAGTCTCTGCAAAAGATCCTAAGGGCTTTTCTCAGCCCAACATGGTATGAGAGCTGGTCAGAGACCAAAACTCCCAGCAACTACACTCCATCAACAACCAGCAACTCAACTTGATTCAACAACTCCATTGATTACAAGACATGGACAACAAGGGCAAGAAAGTCTCTACGGGCTCACCCAGCGCCCAAGAAACTCAACACGGCAACTCTGGTCTGCACACCTCAGGACTGCAGACAGAGACCGGGACTGCTCAAGAAACAACGGGAAGAGCACCAGAGATGGTGACCCCGTCTCCATCTTTCAAGTGTGGACCCGAATCTCATGGAGAGATTCTTCAGCTTCATGTCACACTTCGATCAGCAGCAGCAGACAAGGACACCTGCGCACTCAACACAGAGCAATGGAGGGAATATGGGATTAGCGCCGATGAGCCTCGACAACTCATCCTTCGGGCGACACAATCAAGCGCCTACCTTTGCGCCTTATCACTCTTCACCGGGGACGTTCGAGTTCATGCCGCCCCGTGCCCAACCAACAGCAGCTGCATCACAACAAACACCAAACGAGATTTTAAGTCTCCAGGCACAGTTTTCACACGTGATTAAACTGCAGACATCATCCCCATTCAACGGACACGACTTCTTTACCTGGAGCTTCGAGTTCGAGCTGCTGATGGAGGCCGCGCATCTTCTGGGATACTTCAACGGGTCCCTGCCATTCCCAAGCAACGGCACTGGGAAGGAACAAGAAATCTTCACGTATCAGTCGCTGCTGGCGTATACGGTACTCCTGAGAAACTTGTCACCACAAGAGCAGCAGAGCATCAGAACGTATCGGAGTTATGGAAACTCCGCGGAACTTGCATGGCATCATCTCAAATGCCTCTATCAAGCAAACGACAGCGTGACACAAAGCAGACTCATGCAACAGCTGACAACAATACAGATGAAAACCGGGGAAAAGGCGATGCAGTATATGAGTCGCTGCCAGACCCTGCGCGACCGCCTGCTTCGGTGCGGAGGAACGATCACTGAAGAAAGCTTCGTCACACTTGTCCTCGCCGGGCTCGGACCAGAATGGAGAACCACACGATCGCTTCTTCGCGCCCACGGAAGGATCTCGGAGATGCACCTCTGCGCCGAGCTTCACGCTGAACAACAGGAGATGGATCTGTTCGAGGAAAGACAACCAAGGAAGCAACAGCAGTTAGTCTTCTACACTCAAAGAAGAAATGACATAAACTACAACCGACGCAGCAAGCAAGATCAACGCGACAACCGAGGACTCACCATCGTGCCGCCGTTTCTGCCACAACTGCCAGACTTCCGGACACTCCAAAGTCAACTGCAACCGCCCTCGCGTTTACCGTGCAGCAGACCCACAAGTTGCTTCCACTCAAGCAAGTTCCCCAAGGCGCTCTTCAACATCTGCACAAGGGACACCAAATATCATCAACTGCATGGTACACATCGACAACTGCGCACCCGGATCACCACCCACTTACGCACCAGACGAAGAGGAATTCCCGCCGCCGCGCTCACAAGGACTTCAGGTCAACCTTGGGTTTTTAGGCTTTGAGACTACTGTATGGTAAACCTGCAAGATGCACGGTGGTACACGTTGGAGAGGCACAAAGTGGATGCGTTCACTGCACTGAGAACTAGATTAGTACATTGGATCTAACTCATACTCCAAAAGATATACAACGAGTACATCCGGACAGTTTTTTCCCAGGACAAAGAGCAAACTTCCTAACAACGTTTCTAGTACCTAGTCCACCTACTCTTGGCGTTGATCACCATCCACACCCTCCTAGGCATGTTATCTATGTGGTTAGTGCAGACCTTTGCATGAAGCTTCTCGCACTCTTCCTTGACCCACCATTTTGCATAAGGGGGTGAGCACAAGGAAAATTGCGAAGTATTTGAGCGTATGCATAAGTATTGTGCACGAATTCAGATTGAATGTAATCTCTGAGACTAGCCAAGCCGAAGGGTGTCCAAAGATGCCATTAGTTGAATGGTCTTGGCTTATCATGGGTTGTTTTCGTCGAATCGGAGTAGGGTGAAATCACGTATAGAGTGGCAAAATCTAGCATACCCGCCACGAAACTTAGGGTAACAGAGCACGGTCGATTGAGCATCCTTTCATTGTTAGAATCATGTTAAAATCCGCGAGTCTAGTGACAGTGCATCAGTTGAAGAAGTCTCGACTGTTTTGGAAGAATATCAGGGTTGAGGTCTGGTGAGGAAGAGGGGCACTCCAGAGCTACATATCCATGCTCTCCGAGCCATTCCAAGCCTAGGCAGGGAAAATGACATGGAATGCCTTGGAGAGCATAAGTATGTTGCGCTGGAGTGACCCTTTTTCTCACCAGACCTCAATCCAGATATTCTTCCCAAACAGTCGAGGTTTCTTCGACTGCTGCCCCGTCACTAGACCCGCGTATTTTAACATGGTTCACACAGTGAAAGGATGTTCAGTCGACCGTGCTCTGTTACCCTAAGATTCGTGGCGGGAATGCTAGATTTTGCCACTCTATTCGTGATTTTACCCTAGAACGATACGACGAAGACGACCCATGATAAGCCGGGACCATTTAACTAATGGCATCTTTGGACACCCCTCGGCTTGGCTAGTCTCAGAGATTACATTCAATCTGAATTCGTGCACAATACTTATGCATACGCTCAAATACTTCGCAATTTTCCTTGTGCTCACCCCCTTATGCAAAATGGTGGGTCAAGGAAGAGTGCGAGAAGCTTCATGCAAAGGTCTGCACTAACCACATAGATAACATGCCTAGGAGGGTGTGGATGGTGATCAACGCCAAGAGTAGGTGGACTAGGTACTAGAAACGTTGTTCGGAAGTTTGCTCTTTGTCCTGGGAAAAAACTGTCCGGATGTACTCGTTGTATATCTTTTGGAGTATGAGTTAGATCCAATGTACTAATCTAGTTCTCAGTGCAGTGAACGCATCCACTTTGTGCCTCTCCCAACGTGTACCACCGTGCATCTTGCAGGTTTACCATACAGTAGTCTCAAAGCCTAAAAACCCATCCTGGTCGCCAACGCAACCCACTGGGCGAAACACCTGGTTCTTGGACAGCTGCTGCGGTCAACACATGTGCTCCTCGGGACGCTTCGTGCAACAGGAGAAACGCCTCAACCGCGACGTCGTCATCACCGTCGCCAACAACGAAAACCTGAAAACAAACAGACAGGGCGTGGTTCAGTTACAATCCATGGAGACGAATGTCATACTTCAACTCAACAAGGTGCTCATTGTCGACAATCTGGGATACAATCTACTAAGCGTAAGCCAACTAATGGCCAAGGGGATTCACCTGGAGTGCGACTCTTACTCCAACGAGTTCCGGCTTTACCACGGGAAGGGCGGCCTCTTCATCGGTCGTGCCCTCCTGAAGTCCGGCGTCTTCGTGTTGGACTTCGTCCCCGACCGCGGAACTGCCGACAGCGATGGCATCGTATCGTTCGCCGCCTGGACTCACCCGCCGGATCTTGACCCCGACTTCGACAGTGACGGCTTCTGGCACTCCAACACCATACCTGCAGCAGAGAGAACACGAGCATTAGCAGTTATCAGACAAGAAAGACAAGTACCCGCAAGTGTCCCAACAAAACCATCACCTGCAGTATCGGCAGCAGGACCCAGCCGAGTACCACCACCATCAACACGAGGACCGCCAACGGAAGCAGACCAACTTATGCCCGCCACACGAGAAGCTTGTCGAAGTCCCGCCTCAGTCGTCGCGTTCTTCTCCAACGCCGACATCTACCACCGCTCGCCCGGCCACCGCGCTCCCGACGACATCTGGCACCAACGTCTCGGACATCCTGCAAACAGCACGATACTTCAAACAATCCAAGCAGAGGTGTTAGAACGCAACGCCCTTCTGACGACGAACGGCCAGGAACTCCGACGACCACGCGCACGGTGCTTCACATGCCCCGAAGCAGATCTTCCTCATCAACCTTTCCCAGCCCATCACAATCCAAGCGCACCCACTTACGCTCCGATGGAAAAGGTCTACAGCGATATTCTAAACATGCCTCGAGACGACACCGAAGCCGACTTCAACTACGTCATCACGTTCATCGACGCAGCAACCAGATACGTCTGGCACTTCAATCTCAAAACGCGCGATCAAGCCTTCGAGGCCTTCACCACATGGCTTCCAATCGCCGAACGAGAGTCAGGAACCAAACTCAAGAGTTTCCAGTCAGACGGTGCACTGGAATACCAGTCACAACGCTTCAGGACCTATCTCGCGGAAAGGGGAATCCGACGCCTGGTGTCTCTGCCCTATGCTCACCAGCAGCAGGGGGTAGCAGAACGCATGAACCGGACCTTGCAGACGACGATGCGAAAACTGCTTCTGGGGATGAGGCTGCCCAACGCACTGTGGCCAGACGCGATGACACATGCTGTTCACCTGCACAACCTGCTGTCCTCGTCATCACTTCCCAACAACGCATCGCCGCACCTGTTGTGGACAAGAAAAAGGGGCAGCACAAAATTACTCCGCGTTTTCGGCTGCATGGTACAGTACAGACCCCACACAGCCCGAGCAGGACGCTTCTCACAAAGAGCTCGATGGGGACTACACCTCGGCATCGCAAAACATTTTCACGCGTGGAAAATTCTCGACATACAAGACAAAAACACGGTGGCATCACGCGATGTTATCTTCTACGAACGACTGACGCTGCAGCATTACCTGGACAACCTTGCCAACACACAAGACCCCACCGACGGCTTCGCGGGCCTTCGCTCCTTCGCTGACCACACTGCCGAGGCTGACGCAGCAGAAGAAGACGTACCTGGAGCCTCGGAAGCTGCCGGACCACTCCCATTCTGTTCCGTACCTGTTCCACTCGATGAAGATAATCCCCTCGATAGCAACAACCTCGACACCTTTTACCACTTCGCCGACCAAGGTTACGCTACACCTCACCCCGTCGACACGAATATTTCGGAACGCATCGGCCCCAATTTCTTACCTGACCCCGAAGACGGTGACGAAGCAGCTTATTCCGGGAATGAAAATTCCCCTCGACACACGCCCACGGGACTCCAGATTCTAGGCCTCTGGGTCTCCGTCCAGAATCCGCCGCCGCCTTCTCCGCGAGAGCCTTCAACGTTGTCGCAGGCTCTGGGGGGGGAACATAAGGCAAGATGGAAGGAAGCAATGGAAAAGGAGTTAAAAGCTCTGCAAGACCGAGAAACGTGGAAACTGGTACCTGCAACGAGCATCAACGGAAAAAACGTTCTCTCGGGGAAATGGGTGTACCGCATCAAGACCAACTCAGACGGTTCCGTCGAACGATTCAAAGCTCGATGGGTCGTACGAGGCTTCGACCAACGATACGGAGCCGACTACACAGAAACCTTCGCCCCAGTCTCCCGTCACACCTCATTACGCATCCTACTCGCCGTCGCGGCCACAAAAACACTACCACTACGCCAAATCGATGTCGCGAATGCGTTCCTATACGCACCTGTGGACGCTGAGATCTTCGTCGAACAACCCCACGGATTCATCGACGACCCCACGAAAATATGCCGACTGACAAAATCCCTATACGGGATCAAGCAAGCCCCGCGGCTCTGGCAGCAGCATCTTCACAGCCGTCTCGTAAAAATCGGCTTCCTACAGCTGCCGCATGACCAAGGGATGTACCGACTGCAGAAGGGAAGAGAGTATGTTCTGCTCATCGTCTACGTCGACGACCTGCTCTACATCGGCTCAACTACCGACATCGCCACCTGGTTCGAAGGGGAGCTGAAAGAAGATTTAACTCTCACGGTGTCCGACGAAGTTACGCAGTACCTAGGACTGAACGTCGTCGAAGACGACACGGCGTTCTACCTACACGCTGGAAAGTACTCAAGCACCGTCGCGAAGAAATTCGCTCTAACACCGACTGCGGTCCCAACTCCCTACCGCTACGGGAACAACGGCAGCGCCTCTACAAAACTCCCCGCGAAACAAATCCAGGAGTATCAACAGAAGCTCGGCTGCCTACTATTCGCAGCAGTAACCTGCCGACCCGACCTATCCTATAGTGCGAGTCAGCTGGCGACACATCTGAAGCATCCGCAACAGGAAGATCTCGAAGAACTCAATCGAGCGCTACTCTACTTCGTCTCCACGCCGACGATCGGGCTTACCTACAGCAAGGCAACAACACCGTCCGTACGACTACTCGGATACGTCGACGCCGACCACGCGGGAGACAGCGAAAATCGACGGTCTAGGACGGGCTACATCTACCGACTAGAACCTATCGGAACTATCTCCTGGCAGTCGAGCAAGCAGGAGTTAATCGCACTATCCTCGGCTGAAGCAGAGTATATCGCCCTTTGTACTGCGACCAAGGAAGGACTCTACCTACGAGAGTTACTCGAAGAAGCGAAGATCGCGACCCTGCCCGCCTTCTCACTCCTCTGCGACAACCAATCAAAATCGCGAACAAGGACGGCTTCACCAATCGAACCAAGCACATCGCCCTGCGGTACTTCTTCGTCAAGGATGAAATCGCGAAGGGGAGACTTCAACTCAGTTACTGCCCGACGACAGAAATGGCCGCAGATTATCTGACGAAGAAATTGGCGAAAGCAAAATTCGACTACTGCATGCTCCTAACCGGGCAAACAAACGCCACCGGATCTGAACACTCCAGCACTCCAGAAACGAAGGGGAGTGTTGGAAATATCTCAAGGACTTAAGCGTTTCTGAAGTGTAACACTGTACTCGAGGAAGATTACAGGGGAGCACGCGAGTCAACGGAGGTTACACGAGGGGGCGGACAAAGAATGCGAAAGGACTCGAAAGGTCGCAACTGGAGGTTGCGACTGACCGTTACAACATCACGGATGGTAACCGAAGCGGCAATCGAGTCGCTGTGCGACTCGATAAACTGTTCCTGTAACTGTATTCTACAACTGCTTTCTTATCTACTATATATTGCTGTATGCTTGTTTCTTTAATCAATCACTTGTTCTCACATACTAGTACAAGGGTTCAACCGTCTCAACTTCCGCTGCACTACTCCAAGTCTCAAGTCTTTACAGCTGGGACTTAGTCTCTGCAAAAGATCCTAAGGGCTTTTCTCAGCCCAACAGCCTCAAGGGCCTTGCCTCATAATCTGATCTCAAAGTGGTTGCAAGTTGTCAATACATACAAGCATTCCACTAGTTCCAATGAGATACAAAGCACACAAGAGTATACTGATTTATAGGCAAACAAGAAAGAACAAACGCGGTTCGCAACTGCCGTGTGCGCTGCGAGTAACTCGCGCGCTTCGTGTCATGCGGAGTCGCACACGCAATCGCGACTTTCTTGCTGAACACGCCGCTGGCCCGAAGTCCGAATGCTTGTTGAACACGCCCCGTCCGAAACCCAACTTTTGCCCCACGTCAATCTGTTTCTCGCCACTTCCATTCCTTTCTTCCACTCAACCACCATTCTCCTTACTTTCCACCAATCTTCTCTCTTTCTTCTCCCCTTTCCGTACACCTCACGCCCACGCAATATTCCCCATTTCCTAGTTCCTTCTCGTCCCAAGTCCGCACGTCTCTCCTCGTCACCCCAAGTCACGAGTAGTCCGTCGTGGGTGGCGGAACCACTCCAACAACCTCCCCTATGGTTCTGCCAACCACGCACCTTCCATGTGATTGTCTCTTCTAGTGCTCCCCTGCATTCTCCATCCTCGCACTCTAGGTCAGCTCCATACTCCCCTGCAACTGCTTGGCTTTCTGCTTCTGCTTACCAGGCTTGAATGGATAACTCTGAACCCTCAGATTAGGATTGGTCTGCTTCTTCTCCTTACTGTACTCCTCGCCCTCAGTAGAGTCCCCAATCTCTCTTGCCCATTCTAGGATACCCTCACAATCACTGAACAACTCGTCCCCAGCTCGTACTCTCCATCCTTCCTTACTGACCTCCAAAATCTTACCAAACCAGTTGATAGTCGTTACTGTCTGCTTCTCTCCTTCAGGTTCCTCAGACTGCTCTATCTCCTCTTTCCTTGTCTTTGCTGCTGCCTGCTTCAGTTTCTCCTCCCATCCTGTTTCTCCAACCTTTGCCTCCACTCTGTTGGCCATCATCGTGCTTGTTGCATGATCTCCAGCATCCTGCTTCTTAGCTGCCTCAGCTCCTTTCTCCTCCCGTACAACCATGGCTTCGTTGCTTATGTTGTCCTCCTCATACCTGTCCATTACTAATAGCTTCGGCATAAAATCCATCTCGTAGAAACCCCGCTTCAGCTTCCCGTCTACAACTACCTCCCATGTTGGACCAAATACTGTAACCTTGCCCCGGTCGTTGAGCATCTTACACCCCAATGCATCCATCTGTGACTGACTAATCAGATTCATGGATAGGTCCTTCACCAGCAGTACTCCTTTCAGCTTCAGTTCCCCGAACCTGCTACGCAATAGGACGTCACCTTCTCCAGTGACGGGTAACTTTGTGCTATCTCCCAGTATTATGAATTTCTCATTCGACTCCCTCACATTCTTCAACCATTCTGACCTGTTCGTCATATGCTGTGTGCAGCCACTGTCCAGGTACCAGCCATGGAGCTTGAAACCGTCAGCTTGTAGGTTTGACGCACGTGCAATGTTCGCCCGATGTGCGCCCCCAAGGATAATATCATTTTTCTTCTCCTTCTCTGCTTCCATCACGTTCGCCTTCTGTGCATTCCGCTGCTGATGTGCTGGACCCCTGTAACTCTTGCTGTTTGGATTGGAATAGCAATCTGCTGCCCTATGTCCGTACCTCCCACAAAAATCGCAGGTGCCTCCAAACCCCTTCCGTTGCTGCCAACCTTCTCCGTCGCTTGCAGCTTCCTTCCCCTTATAGTTCCTGCTCTTAGGATTGTCGTAGCAATCTATCGCCTTGTGCCCTTTCTTACCGCAGTGGTAACAAGCACCACTAATCCTCCAAGCCGCTGCTGCATTCACCATCCCCGGCTTCTCCTGCCCGCCATATGCAGCTTCCGTCTTCCCCTTGCTCGCTATCTTCATCGCCTCAATCGACTGCAGCTTGTCCACTAACTGCGTCATGCTCTCTGGAGGGTGAAGAACAAGGCCGCTCTTCTCTGCTGCCCACGTCTCGGGTAGTCCACTCGCTATGTGCTCGATCATCTGCTCCTCGTTCTCAGCATCTCCCATTGCCACTAGCTCATCGTTGAGGCTGCGCGCCCTGTTGACATAGTCGATGATCTTCTCTTCCTCTCCCATGCTGAGCAACAACAACTTCTTACGCACAGCAGACTTGTTAGCGTTGCTTGGCCTAAGATACATGCTCTCCAAACATGCCCAGGCCTTCTCCGCAGAATTCACCTCACGCTTAAACGGGTCCAAATTGACGGCAATACTGTCAGAAACTGAGTGACACAACTGAAAGAACGCTTGCTTACTCTTCCTCCTGAATTCTGCAATTTTCTCCGCCGGCTCCGTCTCAGTAGGAGGTACTCCCTCCCCTGTCTCCTTGTCCGGCGAGTAGTAGGGCCAAAGGTCCACCTCCTCCGCCCTTCGACTGAACTTCAAGCGCCACGTACTGTAGCTGCTTCCATTGAAACGTTGGGCCTCACTGAGCCCAATCGTCGGTTTCACCACAAATTGCCCCCTCGACAGGGCCTCCAGGAGAGCTCTCATCTGCGGGTCTCCAATGCTCACACTGGATCCCAAACTAACCTCGTCACTCGCCATGACGTAGGCTTAGACTCCTCTCCTTTAACTCCTCTGCTCTACTTAGCGCACTAAGTAGACTCCACGCAGAAAAATTCGCCAGCAATTCGACGCTAGCTCTGATACCAGATCTAGGCGACTATCGCCTCCGGCGCAGCGAAAAGTATTTAGAAATACTTGTGCAAATAGCCTCAAGGGCCTTGCCTCATAATCTGATCTCAAAGTGGTTGCAAGTTGTCAATACATACAAGCATTCCACTAGTTCCAATGAGATACAAAGCACACAAGAGTATACTGATTTATAGGCAAACAAGAAAGAACAAACGCGGTTCGCAACTGCCGTGTGCGCTGCGAGTAACTCGCGCGCTTCGTGTCATGCCGAGTCGCACACGCAATCGCAACTTTCTTGCTGAACACGCCGCTGGCCCGAAGTCCGAATGCTTGTTGAACACGCCCCGTCCGAAACCCAACTTTTGCCCCACGTCAATCTGTTTCTCGCCACTTCCATTCCTTTCTTCCACTCAACCACCATTCTCCTTACTTTCCACCAATCTTCTCTCTTTCTTCTCCCCTTTCCGTACACCTCACGCCCACGCAATATTCCCCATTTCCTAGTTCCTTCTCGTCCCAAGTCCGCACGTCTCTCCTCGTCACCCCAAGTCACGAGTAGTCCGTCGTGGGTGGCGGAACCACTCCAACAACTAGGACCCAGCTAAACGCGGGAAGCGGGAGGCGGGGAGCAGGAAGCGGGGAGTGGGAAGCGAGAAGCAGGAAGCGGGAGGCGGGTGGCGCGAGGCGGGAAGCCGGAAGCGGGAAGCGGTAGGCGGGTGGCGGGAGACGGGAAAGCGGGAAGCGGGGAGTGGGAAGTGGGAGGCAGCGAAACGCGGGAAGCGGGAGGCGGGAAGCGGGACGCGGGACGAGGGGAACGGGACGCGGGAGTCAGCGAGACGCGGGAACGGGATGCGGGAGGCGGGGAGCGGGGAGGGGGAAGAGGGTAGTGGGAAGCGGGAAGCGGGAAGCCAGAGGCGGGAGGCGGGAGGCGGGAGGCGGGAGGCGGGAGGCGGGAAGCAGGATGCAGGAAGCGGGAGGCAGCGAAACGCGGGAAGCGGGAGTTCTAAAGCGGGATGCAGCAGGAAACTGGAAGTGGACAACGGGAGGTTGGTCGCAGTCTCGCAGCGTGCAGCGTATTCCGTAACCTACTACCGTAACCCACTACGCGTGCGGGAAATTCTTATGCGCATGCAAAAAAACTCTATTCGCTTTGCCTGGATACAATCTATCGTGCTGTGTGTCTCGCGAGGTGCACTATTACATGGTTATGGCGACGGACGGGGTGGTGGTGTTTGTGCAGGAATAGCAGAGGGGGGTCCCTCTTGAAAAGTAAGTCAGTCCCCTTTGTTTTCGTGGCCCTCTCGCCCGACTAGTTGCGCAGTCTTGCGACAAGCTATGCGACGGGCTGCCGACGCGGAATTTCTCAATTCCATTTTGCGTGCGCATTCTCGCGCCCAACCCTGATAAATGTTTTGGTTCGACCAATGGGAGGAAAGTTTTGATGTTTTCGTTTCGTTTGACGCGAAGTTGTGCGCCTCTCGTTTGGTGGCCTCGTCGTCCAAAAAGGGACTTCGATTTTTTCCAGAGAGGCTGCCATCAAGAGGGACCCCCCTCTGTTATTTTGCCGTGGGGTTTTAATACGGGTGATCCCTATAATACACGGTAACTATATACCGCAATTGTTCTTCAGTGGGAAATGTATGTGCAGTGACATTGCTAAATATTTTGTACTGCAATCGGTTAGAAACTTGGGACTAACTTACTTCTTTGATTGGTACCTATTCTCAATTCTAAGTTTAGGTCTTTGCAGCCTTGCCTTGTAATGAGTACAGCACTTGCAGATCATGACCATCACCCCACAACCGAAATTTCTTGGTCCACATTGAAAAACACCCACAAAAAAAATCGGAATTACGCCCTCAGTTATCGCGCCATCGGTTTTTTATCACGCTCATCCCGCGTATCGGCGCGCTTATGCCTTTCTAGGTGACTCGCTCGCTGTTCCGCGAGTGAGCGCGGCCCGCCATGGGCACTCTCCTCACCCCTCCGCTCCCCCGCGCCCTAGCTCCGCTAGTTGCCTTGCACCACTCGCGCTTCCCCCTACGCTACTTCCGCTTGCCCAGAACCCCCCCGAATCCGCTTGAATCCCCCAGGATTCCCCACTGCCCGCTTTACCCTAAGATCTCTGTTTTTCCAGCAGCTGGGGGAGCTGTTTTCCCCCTTTCGCCCGGAAGAAGCCGGATCCGCGCGGAAAGGCGCGCAGAGGGCGGAAATCCTGGCGAAAGGGGAGGGCGCGGAGCCTCGCGGGGAGGGGGGACTCGTGGCGGAAGGGGGAGTGGGCGAGGAGCGGGGAATTTGGGCAGGGGAAATGTGGACAGCGAAAGGGGGAGAGGGCGGAGCGGGGGAAATGTGAGCGGGGAGGGGACGAGTGCGGGCGGGAGTCGGGATATGCGGGATTCGGGGGGTAGGGGAGGCGGAGGAACAGCAAATCTGCCACGTCAGCAGCGGGGACGGGGACGCGGACAGGGATCACGTGGCAGTAGCCGTGACGTGGAGGGCAACGTGGAGGGTACAGGGTTTAACGACGAGAATTCTGGGTTTTCCAGAAACAGTGGGGGGGTGGGAATTGATTGGGGGAGGGGGCAGAGTGGCGGAACAAGTGCGCGGAATGCACTGGGAAGCGGAAGAGGAGGGGGAGGGGGCAGGGGAGGGGGGAGGGGAAGCGGATTTGAGAGGGTGGCGGAGGAAACTGGGGAAAGGGAGATTAGGGAGAGAAATAGAGGGAGCGTTGGACGTGAGGTTACGGTTGGAAGGGGTACAAGAGAGGGAGGTGGTTTGGGCAGAGGAGGTTTAGGAGGAGTTTTAAGCAAGGGTTTAGAAAGGGGTTTAGGAGGGGGCGTGAGGGATGGTCCAAGGCCGGGGGTAAGAGGGGGGTGGGGCGGAGGGGGAGGGGAGGATGCGGAGCTGCTGAGTGCATACCAGGGGGAGGAGTCCAAGAAGGTGTGGAAGGCGGAGAGGCAAATGCAGCGCCAAGCAGGTCAGTGGGTAGGGGGGTGTGGAGGGGGAGGTAGATCTGGTAGAGGGGAAGGTGGAGGAATAAGGGCGTCTGAGTGCATACCACCAGGGGGGAAGTGGGAGGGGAGGATGCGGAGTTGTTGAGTGCATACCAGGGGGAGGAGTCCAAGAAGATGTGGAAGGCGGAGAGACAAATGCAGCGCCAAGCAGGTCAGGGGGGAGGGGGAGAGGGGGAGAGGGGGAGAGGGGGAGAAATTAGAGGGAAAGGGGGAACTAGAGGGGAAGGGAGAGGGGAGGATGCAGCGCCAAGCAGGTTAGTGGGGAGGGCAGGGGGGGTAGAAATGCTGGGGAGAGGGGGACACGGGAGAAGTAGACTAGACTCCTAGGAGAGGAGGGGGGGAGAAGGTAGGTAGGGGTTTCTGGGTTTTGATTCGTCCCTCGCTCCCATCGCTTCCTCTTTCACTCGATTCCGACTGCCCATTCCACCGGTTCCAACCCCCACGCACCCTATCCAACCGTTCCATCCGCCCAACCCTTGTATTTCATCTACGCCCCAACCATTGCGCAACAGAGGCTGACGCAATGGCAGCAGCACAGGCTGCTGCTGCTGCTGCTGCAAGGGGAAGGAGGCCGATGCAAGGGTAGCAGCACGGGCTGCTGCTGCTGCTGCAGCAAGGGGATCAGGGGGGGGGTCAAGGGGAGCAGAACCTGGGAGGAGGAAAACGGGGACTTCCCTTAGCTTACGATTGCCCAACCCTTGTCTTGTTTTTGTGTAATGAGTCGATTTTTTAGTTGACTCAAAAATCGACTCATTACATACGATTGCCCAACCCTTGTCTTGTTTTTACTCCCCCACTTCTCACCAACAGAGGCCGATGCAAGGGCGGCAGCAGAGGCTGCTGCTGCAGCACGGGGAAGGGGGGGGTCAAGAAGAGTAGAAGCGGGGAGGAGGAAAACGGCTGGGAGAAATGAGGAGTGGTGGGAAGAGGAGGAGGAGGAGGAGGAGGAGGATGAGGATGAGGAGGAGGAGAGAAGGAAAGGGGGGAAGGAAAGGAGAGAAAAGGGGAGGAGTGAGAAGGGGAGGATGGAGTGGAGCAGGGAGGGAGTGAGAGAGAGGTACCTGTATGGCCCCCATGGGCCGTATGGGGGGAGGGCGCCGATGATTGGCAAGCACAAGAAGGCAAAGATCACGGACGAATGGGTGATTTCGGAGTTTAGCTCGGTGCAGAGTGATGAAGGTGGGTGATATGGTGGGGTGTGTGGCCTATATATGCCACATGGTGAGAGGGAGAGGTACTTGTATTGTATGATCCCCATGGGCCGTATGGGGGGAGGGCACCGATGATCGGGAGGCACAAAAAGGAAAAGATCATGGAAGAATGGGTGATATCGGAGTTCAGCTCGGTTCAAAGCGATGAAGGTGGGTGCAGAGCGGTGGGGTGTGTGGCCGATATATGCCACATGGTGAGAGGGAGAGGTACTTGTATTGTATGACCCCCCATGGGCCGTATGGGTGGAGGGTGGCGATGATTGGCAGGCACAAGAAGGCAAAGATCACGGACGAATGGGTGATTTCGGAGTTCAGCTCGGTGCAGAGCGGTGAAGGGAGAGCACGCAGACCAGAACCAACCACCTGTTAAGCTCCAAAATCCTTCTCTCCTCTATCCTCCCCCTCCCTTCTCCCCCACATACTCGACTTCTATCCCCTCCGCTAAGGAGCAGGAGTGAGCAGACCAACACTTCATGTCTTTTCGGTGGAAGAATGCCCAGGAAAGCGCTAGACTCCTTTATCTCCTCTTATATATATCCCCTCTCCCTCCTCCCCTCCCCCTCCCCTCCCCCTCCCCTTCCCCTTCCCCGTCCCCTTCCCTCCGGTTACATCCTTCCTTCGCCGGCAGAATAGGAAAGAGTGGATCAGATCAAAATCACATGTGTGCTTGGTACGAGAGGGCTCTTGACTCCTTTCTCTCTTCTCCCTTCATGCCACCAACATTCTCCTTCCCCCCCGCCCCCTTCCACCCCCAAACAGAGCAGGAGCGAGCGGACCAGAACCACATGTGTGCTCGGTACGAGAGGGCTCTTGACTCCTTCCTGTCCCCGCCAGCAACACCTTTGACTAGTGCTCCTTCTGATGCTGTACCTCCTTCGAACGTTGGACCTGTATCGAGCATTGAGGACCCTCACGACTCGGAAAACTCGGAGGAACCGGAGTGCTCTCAAGAACCGGACCTGTTGTTCGTGTTTGCACGGAAGAAGCAGTCACTTCTCGACTCAGAAGCAGTCACGGATGGACGACCAACACCCAGGTCGAGACCAAGGGTGAGCTACCGGACCTGTTGCTCGTGTTGTGCCTAGCCACACCTTGGAGTGCTCTCACAAGCCGAAGCGCTCTCACAAGCCGAAGCGCTCTCACAAGCCGGAGCGCTCTCACAAGCCGGAGCGCTCTCACAAGCGGGAGCGCTCTCAAGAACCGGACCTGCTGTGTTTGTTTTCACAAAAGAGGCAAGCACCGCTCGAGCTGGATGCAAAGTTGGAACCTGGATCCCAAGTCCTGCCTTGGGTACGTTCTCTTTTTTCCTGTTGCCATTAATGTCAGATAAATTCTTGCGAAATTTGCGAAGTAGATGTTCCCGGATCGCGTTGCATCTGTCTTTTATTTATAAATTGTATCATCTGCTGGCATTGCCGTATCGTTCCTTCTGTTTTTTGGCGATAAGTCCATCGTTCGTGGGATTTGCTCCGCCTTTTGGTCCCACAGACAGCTCGTGCCTGGCTTCAAAATTTTTGAGGCGCCTAAAAATTTGTGCCCGACTCTTTTCCATTTTGGGAAAAAGAATGTATATATATATGTATATGCTGCTTCATCCTATCGCCGCCTCCCCTCCCCCCTCCCCTCAGTCCCCCTCGTTGCAGTGGACTCTCGTTGCTCATCTCGCCCTTCCCTCACTCACATTCCATACAGGCACCATTGATCATTACACCTCGTAACTCTTCCTCTCCTCCCCTCCTCTCCCCCTCCTCTCCTCCCCTCCTCTCTCCCTCCTCTCATCAGCCCCCTTGGGTGCAATGGGCTCTCGTTGCTCAACTCGCCCTTCCCCCCCTGCTGCTTCTGCCCCTTAGTGCATCACATGCCCGTTTCTCCCCCACCCCCTTCCGTCTTGCTCCCCCTCCTCTCCTCCCACCAGCCCCCTTGGCTGCAGTGGACTCTCGTTGCTCAACTCGCCCTTCCCCCCCGCACGCTCCAAGCTGCCATGCGGGATGCTGAGACTGCAGCAGATGCTGCAGGTGAAGCAGCAGCAGCAGCACCAGCAGCAGGAGCAGACATTTCTGCAGTGATCAGCAATGCTGCTTCTTCACCTGCTGCGGCTGCTGCTGCGGCTGCTGCGGCTGCGACAAGTGCGGATTCCTTGAACAGCCAGGAAACAACCATTCAGCACTGGTTCGCAAGCCAGAAAATGGATGAGCACGTGCAGAAATGGTTGATGCATCGGTTACCCAAGAGGGCGTGGAGTGACGTGGCCCAGTGCGTGGCCTGGTACCGCCCAGACCTGGTGTTTACCAGACATCCTGCATTTGAGGTGAGCTTGAACGGGGAGCTGAGAGGGATGCAGAACGGTGCCAGGGGGGAGGAAGAGCTAGACTGCCCAAGAGGGCGTGGAGTGACGTGGCCCAGTGCATGGCCTGGGACCGACCAGACCTGGTGTTTACTTGGCACCCAGCTTTCGAGGTACGAAGAATGAGAAATGGAGAGAGGTTTAGAGCGGTGAATGGTTGACCAAGTGGGTGTGGAATGACGAGGCTCAGTGTGTTGCTTGGTACCAGCCTGACCTGTTCCTCACCAGATTTTGAAGGGGTGC
This sequence comes from Closterium sp. NIES-67, assembly GCA_027943415.1. NCBI lineage: Eukaryota > Viridiplantae > Streptophyta > Zygnematophyceae > Desmidiales > Closteriaceae > Closterium > Closterium sp. NIES-67. The sequence continues at coordinate 306,684 of BQMB01001768.1, read as the reverse complement.
ATGGCGGGTTGGGAGGTGTTTTGAGCGGTGCACAGAGTTGCGTTGTGCCCCCTGTATTCAAAGACTGACTTGAGTCGCCTGACTTGAGTCGCCTGAATTGAGAGCCCCCCTGCTTTTCTCCTCTGCTGCAGGTGCGCTTTGAGCCGCAGAAGCATTTATTAGGGCCCTTTCCAGAGATATTTTCTCCCCTATAATGTGCCGGTCTAAATGTGAATGCCCTCTTGATTTTCTCCTCTGCTGCAGGTCCACTTTGAGCCGCAGTAGCCTTTTTTAGGGCCATTTCCAGAGATATTTTTTCCCCTCTCCTCGATAATGTGCCGGTCTAAACGTGAATGCCCCCCTGCCTTTTTCCTCTCCTGCAGATGCGCTTTGAGCCTCAGAAGCCTTTTTTTCAGCGCCTATTTCCAGAGAGCTTCCCCTCCCTAGAACCACACCCGCAGTCACAACCACTACAACCGGTACAATCAATACAGTCACAATCACAATCACAGTCACAAACACAGTCATTGCAGTCACACGTCCTTGTGAGCAACCTGAAACGGGTCCTGGGCTTACTACCGAGCGCCACGCGTGCTGCCATGCGGGCAGCGTATGAGGCCGCCACGTGGCGACAGCAGGCCTCCATCTTGCGCCACGTGGCGGGTCTCCAGCTCAGCGCTGACTGGGACGTGCTGGGCCTATCGGCCTCAACTGGAGGAATCGATGTGACGGGCATTGCGGGGCAAACCGATGGTGATACTAGTGAAGATGACTGGGGAGAGCAGGTGCAGGGGGGGGAAGTGGGGGAAGAGGGGGAAGAGGAGGAGGAAGAGGAGGAAGGGAAGGGAGAGGAGGGAGAGGGGAGGGATTTGCAAGATGAGGAGGGGGAGGAGGAGGACGAGGATTTGGTGTGGTCGGAAGCAGAGGAGCAGCGGGCACTGGCTCGGGATGCGGAGATAATGAAGCAGGGGCAAGGATTGATGAGGCTGGAACTGATGGGTGCAGGCAGCATTGATGGCGATGGTGGTGCGGCTGACATTGACTTGACAAGTGCTGGCGCTGGAGAGTTGTCTATAATGGAGCAGACTCTAGTGAGGAAGAAGGAAGAGGCAGGTGTGGAGGTGAAGGCTGCAGTCGGTCCGTTTGATTCTGCTAGGCTGGTTGGCGAGCTGACGCTGCTGCATGCCATTGAGACCGGGGAAGTGACATTCTGAGGCTGCTGGTGCAACCTACCAAAATGCCCTGGAGAGTTGTCTGTAATAGAGAAGACGTTAGTGAGGAAAAAAGAAGAGGCGGGTGTGGCGGAGGTGAAGCAGCAGTGGGTCCATTCGATTCTGCTATGCTGATCGGAGAGCTGAGCTGATAGGAGAGCTGAGCTGATAGGAGAGCTGAGCTGATGGGAGAGCTGAGCTGATCGGAGAGCTGAGCTGATCGGAGAGCTGAGCTGATAGGAGAGCTGAGCTGATAGGAGAGCTGAGCTGACGCTGCTGCATGCCATTGCGACTGGGGAAGTGAAGTGAAACTCTGAGGATGAGTCCTGGGAATGCAGGCTGCAGCATGCCAATAACATCTCTCAGGTCATTCAAATTGTCTACACATGATGTGAGGCACCTCTGCAGCAGTGAGCCCGCCCAGTAACAGCAGATGTTGCATTTCTTTCGGCTGTTACCACGGCAGGACTGACTGAACTTCTGTATTGGTATGCCAAAAAACCGAACTGGCATTGTTATCTTTCGAGTGGTGAAGTGCGAATGGGCACTGGGCAGCCTTGATCTACGTACAATACAAAAATCCAGACATCTCCCTAAAATCAGTCGCAATCCACAAAACATTAAGAGAAAGCCCACTGCAAACAATATCCTTCAACTAATGTAATGGGTGTTAACGTAGAAACGAATGATTACTAGAGGTGGAAACCTAGAACAAATACTAGTTGGTTGTACTCACTAGAAGCATACCTCAGTCTAGCCTATAACTTCTACATAGATAATATGTATAAGTTGACACACCCCCTAGGCTAGACAAGGGGTGAAACTAAACAAGAAGCAAACAGCTCAGGGCGGCACTACTAGTCCAACCACTGAGGCAGGGGTCTGGAGACCAGTCAACAAGAATACAACCAAAACTGAAGCAAGCCAGGGTGGCACTACTAGTCCAGCCACTGGAGGTAAGGCCACAAGGCCAGTCTGACAAGCATATATAATAGAGAGTACACAATCAGGATCCTAACAGGGGAGCAGCTATAGGAACAAGACCAAGCTGTACACAGTGCCGCTGATGATCTTTAGGCGCAAGCGCCTTAGTAAAGATATCAGCTGTGTTGGCACCTGAGGCCAAGTGAACTACGCGGGCCTGGCGGCGCTGCTGTAGCTCGCGCAGGAGGAAGTACCGCAGCTGGATATGCTTCGCTCTGCCCTCAAGCCGAGGCTCCTGACACAGGAGTATCATGGCCCTGTTGTCAGCGTACAGGACCGGGGCAGAGCTAGGCCGCTCACCTAAGTCTGTGAGCAAGAAGGTCAGCCAGCGGAGCTCCTGTGCCGCCATGGCACCAGCGTAGATCTCAGCCTCACAGCTAGACTGAGCCACAGACGACGAGCGAGTGGATCTCCAAGAGATAGCACCCGAACCAAGGCTGAAACAGTAGCCCTGCGACGACCTGAGCGTCTCAGCGTCGTCTGCCCAAGAAGCGTCTGTGTGCCCAGTAAGGACCACTGGCCTGCGTCCTCCTAGCACTAACCCCATGCCTGATGTACTAGCAAGATAACGCAAAACCCTCTTAGCGGCAGACCAGTGCTGAGGTCGGTGTCTGCCTGTAGCCACAAAGCGAGCCAGGATGCTGAGAGGGTATGCGAGATCTGGGCGAGTGCAAGTCATCAGGTACATGAGGCAACCCACCAGCTCTGCGTAGGGGCCACTGGGCTCTACTGGCTCCTCAGGAACGGGAGCAGAGAGCCCATGGTCTACGGGTAGAGGTGTGGGCTGTGCGGAGGAGAACTGAAGACCGAACCTCTGAAGGACCTGACGCACCAAGTGTGACTGGGTCAGAGTGATGGTGCGTGCTGCTCTGTCCCTAGAGATCTGCAGGCCAAGATAGCGACGCAGCTCTCCAAGGTCAGTGCAGGTGTGTCTCTTCAGCAGCTCAGCCTTCACAGAGGCCAGTGCGTCCCTGTCAGGAGTAGCGAAGACCAGGTCGTCTACGTAGACAAGGATGTAGAACGGAGTCTGGCCGGAACGCACAAACAGTGAAGGGTCAGCAGAGGACGGAAAGAACTGCAGGTCTGCTAACGTGGCACGTAGCGTGTCGTGCCACTCGCGGGGAGCCTGACGCAGGCCGTAGACCGGGCGCCTGAGAAGCCACTGGGTCCCAGGAGGGAAGGTACCAGTGAAGCCCTGTGGTCGGCGCAGGTAGACCTGCTCGTGTAGGCTGCCCTGAAGAAAGGCAGTAGAGAAGTCGAGAGAGTGAAGCTCGTAGTCACGCTGTGCTGCTACGTGTAGCAGCGCCCGAAGAGTGGTCATCTTCGGGGTCGGGGCGAAGGTCTGGAAGAAGTCAACCCCCTCGCGCTGACTGAAACCTCTGGCCACGTAGCGCGCCTTGAAGACAGGCGGCTCTCCAGGGGGGCGCTTCACCTTGAAGAGCCACCGACCATCGACTACGTTCACCCCAGGCGGGGGAACTGCGTCGACGTAAGTGCCGGTGGATCTCCAAGATGCCATCTCCTGCTCCATGGCAGCTATCCACTGAGAGGCCCAAGGTCCCGAGGTGGCCTCAGCGTAGGTGCGAGGGGTCGGGATGTCGAAGGCGTCTGGGTCACCCTCAGGGACTAACAGCATGGAGCAGAGATGGGGAGCAGCCTCGGAAAGGAAAGCCAGCTCGTACTGCCTGTCCTCTAGGACGTCACTGCCAAGGGCAGGAGCACCCCCGACGGACAGAGGACGGGCAGGGTCAGAGACCAGAGCGGTAGCGTAGTCAAGGCGGCGGGTAGAAGCGAAGTCAGCGACAGCAGCGACAAGCGCGTCAAGGCGCGAGACAGGAACAGCAGGGTCGGTAACAAGAGAGGCAAGGACCCGAGGGACAAGGGGACGAGCAGCACGGAGGTAGTCAGAGAACGGAGGAGGTGCAACAGCAAGGGACGAGGGAGGAGGGGACGGGAGGAGGGGAGGACGAGACGAGTGGGAACGGAGCAACATAGGGTGGGTGGGCAGGACAGGAGAGACGGGACGAGCACGGGAGGGACGGCGAGCCCAAACGTGAGACGGAGGGGTAGGGTCAGGGGACAGCGGAGGAGACACAGGAGGGGAACGAGGAGGAAGACGGGCCGGAGACGAGTCTGGCGGCGGGAACACAGGACCGTAGACAGGGAGGTCAGGAGGCGGTGGGGGAGACACCGGCGCGCGGTCCGGGGAGGGAAGGCCGAGCAGGCGGAGAGCGGAAACCGGCGGCGACGGCTGCTGCGGCGGCGACGACGGCTGGGCCGGAACTCTCGGACCAGCAGAGGCAGAACGACCGTCGGCAGAACACTCAACAGCAGCACCCCCAGAACCAACACCCCCAGAGCGAGAACCCCCTCCAACACCAGCGGCACCCCCAGAAGCCGCAGGACGAACACCCTCCTCCACACCAGCACCCCCAGGGGCCGAGAGCAGCGGCGGCAGTGGCGGCAACGGCTGCGGCGGCGGCGACAGCGGCGACGGCTGCGGCAGCGACAGCGGCGGCGGCGGCGACGACAGCGGCGACGGCTGCGGCGGCGACGGCGACGGCGGCGGCAGCGGGGTCGGCGACTGCGACAGTGGGGGCGGAGGCACCGGGGAAGGGGGACGCGGCAAGGACGGACCGGGGGTACCACCAGAGTCGTCAGACTCCTCAACGGGGACAACCGACGGGAGGGGAGTGACGTGGGAGACACCAGACGGGGCAGGACGAGGCGGGAGAGGGGCAGGGGCTACCGGGGGAGAGGGAGCAAGGAAAAGGGGGGGGGCAACTGGGAGACCTCGGTGAGGGAAGCGGCGGTAGAAGGAGACGGACTCGTCAAAGGTGACGTCACGAGAGTGGAGGAAGCGGTGAGACGGCGGGTGGTAGAAAAGCCAGTCAGACGAGTCCAGGGGGAAACCGAGGAAGACACAGGGGACAGTGCGGGCAGTGAGCTTGTCCGTGCCAGAGGCACGAACGTGAGCAAGGCAGCCCCAGACGTGGAACGCAGACGCGTCACCGGGGGACCCGGTCCAAAGGAGGGTCGGCGAAACCTGCGGCCGCTGGGAGCGTGGCCACAGGTTAAGCTGGTGAGCCGCGTAGCGAACAGCGAACGGCCACAGAAAATGGGGGGCATCGGCATGGATCATGGAGGTACGGGCGACCTCCATGACCAAGCCGATGCGGCGCTCAGCAACCCCATTCTGCTGTGGCGAGTCCGGCAACGTGTACGACTGGGTGATGCCCTCCGCACGACAGAACTGTCCAAGCCGACCAGAGGCGAACTCGCCGCCACGGTCGGAGTGGAGACACAACACGGGGAGACCGCGGTGGAGACGCGCAGCCACAACCCACGGGAGAAGAACGTCGGGCACGTCGGCCTTCCGCTCCAGGGGAAACACCGTGGTGTAGCGCGTGTAGTCGTCGACAAGCACAAGGAAGTAGCGCTCACCGCGCGGTCCGGGGACGGGGGCAGGGCCCCAAACGTCCAAGTGCAGGGTCTGAAGGGGGGCAGTAGCAGGACGCAGCGAGGAGGAGTGAGGAGCACGGCGGAGCCGACCCTCGACGCAAGGCGTGCACGGTGGCGCAGTCGAGGGAGGAAGGGCAGGGAGCGACGCGGGGAGACCTAAGACAAGACCGTGCTGGGACATGTGACGCAGACGCGGGAGAGCAGGGTGACCTAAGCGGTGGTGCCAGAGAAGGGAGGGGTGAGTGAGGGACCGACACGAGCAAGCTGCAGCGACCTGGGAGGACGCACCAACCGGGGGGGAAGCGGTGTGTAGGGTAAACAGACCGGACACCGGGTCCCGGGGGAACGTCGCAAGGGGGGAACCTGAGACAGCCTCAGAACAGACAGCGAACCGCTCGTGCCCGGGGAACGTGGTGGTGACGCCGAGGTCCTGGAGACAGCCGACACCAACCAGGTTCCTGGAGAACGAGGGAACGTGGAGGCCAGTAAGGGAGCCCGAGGGAACTGCCGGACAGGGAAGGGACGTAGAACTGCGCGCGACGACCGGACCCGCAGAGGGGTCAGCGAGAGAGACAACAGCAGGTGCAGCAAGCGGCGTGAGCGTGGAACGGTCGCGGAAGAAGCAGGCAGAAGCACCAGAGTCGAGAGTGAAGGACAGCGACGCAGTGGCGGGGGCCGGGGACGGAGCCGGTGCAGCGACTAGACTAGGCAACCTAGGCAGTCCTACGCCTGTCGCAGCAGGGGAAGCTAAGCTACACAAGAGTGAAACACCTAAACTAGAGTACACAGGGTAGTAAGATCCATCAACACTAGAAGCGTCAGCATACAAAGCATGCAAAGCAGCACCTATCTGATCCATGTCTAACTCAAAGATCGGCACGCCCTGGCGGAGCAGGCTGTGCCAGTCAGGGAGGTCCGGGGCCGGGCCAAAGCGACGACGAAAAAGATCGTCGAGGCGGCGGAAACAGCGGGCGGTCGGGTGCGGGCGGCGGCACAGAGTGCCGCGGAGAGGCCCGGTCTGAAGCTGGTACTGGCAGGTCACAGCACTGGAGCCGCTGGTAGACGCCAAGCTGCGCGGGCCGCCACCACGGCCACCGCCTCCGGAGGTGCCGGGCCAACCAGGCGGGAGACGAGCCCACGGCTGCGGCGGGTGCTGCTGGGACGGCGGCTGTGGCTGGGGCTGGTCCTGCTGCTGCTGGGACTGCTGCTCCTGCCCACCGGTGGTAGTCCCCTCAGGCGGACTACCGTCACCACCACCACGACCACTACCACCTGCGTCACCACCCCTACCTCCCTGGCGGCCACGGCCACCGCGACGCGAGCGCTGCTGCGGGTGGACAGCAGCAGCCGTCTCGGTAAGAGGGGTCGCCGTGGCGACCGCAGCCGAAACGTCAGTGAACGTGCACGGGGATGGGGCACAGCCGTGAAAGATAGAGACTGGCGGCGCACCGCTCGACTGAGCGATAGTGCGCTGGCGAGTCTCGATCTCAGTGAGGGTGTCGACAAAGGCGGTCAGGGTGAGGTCACCCGGGTGCTGGCTAAGAAAGTGGTCGCGAGCACTAGCGAGGCGGTCTGGCAGGCGCATAGCGATAAAATAGAGCGTCATGCAGAAAGGAGGGGGGAGCGCAGTGAGCTGGGCAGCAGTGCTGGCAGTGCGATAGCGAGTCTCTAGGGCACGCAAATGAGTGGCAAAATCTGCGACAGTAGGGAAGGCAGCCAGGTCTGGGAACAGCATCGGAAAGAGCAAGCGGCCAGCAGAAGCGGAGGCAGGGGTGGAATAGCGAGCAATAACGGCGTCTAAATAAGCTTTGGCCGTTTCAACAGTAGCAAAACGCGAGCGCTCAGACACAGGGAGGGCGTGACTAATAGCAACCTGAGCTACTGCATCGCGTGAGTCCCAGATCGCACAGGCCAGCGCAGCAGTAGAGAAAGCCTCACGGTCATCAGAGGAGGGGTCAGCAGGGAGGGGAGTAGGTGCAGGGGGACGGGGGAGCAAGCCATCAGCATGGACAACCAGAGAGTGGCCATCCTGGCGCTGACCTGTAAGCTGGCGGCGAAGATCGGAGAGCCAGGCGGCGAAGTCAACCGCGTGGCCCTCAGCGTCCAGGCGGAGCACAAAGTCAGCCATCGTGCAGGGTCAGCGGCACAGCTCCTCAGCGACACAGCGGCACAGCAGCACAGCTCCTCAGCGGCACAGGAGCACAGCGGCGCGGGGACACGGCGGCAGCACTCTCCAGTAGGGCAGCAGCTAGGCGTCCCAGCGCAGGCAAGCAGAAGACACAGGGCCCGAGAGGACACGGCAGGCCGAGCAGGGGAGGCGGGCAGGTGCTCTGGGGCCGGGCTGGTGCTGGGAGGGGCCAGGCTGGTGCTGCTGGGGCCGGTCGGGCACGAGGAGGGGCCGGGCAGCGCTGAGGAGAGGCCGGGCGGCGCTAGGAAGGGGCCGGGCGGCACTAGGAGGAGGCCGGGCGGCACTAGGAGGAGGCCGAGCGGCACTAGGAGGAGGCCAGGCGGGCGAGCGCTAACAGCAGGCGCGACAGGGGCCAGCGGGCGCGACGGGGCCTAAGGGGCGCGACGGGGCCCAGCGGGCACGACGGGGCCCAGGGGGGGCGCGACGGGGCCGAGGAGGCGCGACGGGGCCTAACGGGCGCGACGGGGCCCAGGGGGGGCGCGACGGGGCCTAGCAGGCGCGACGGGGCCTAGGAAGCGCGAAGGGGCCCAGCGGGCGCGACGAGGCCTAGGAGGGGCGCGACGGGGCCGAACGGGCGCGACGGGGCCCAGAGGGGGGGGGACGCGACGGGGCTTAGGAGGCGCGACGATGCCTAGGAGGCACGACGGGGCTCAGCGGGCTCGACGGGGCCCATGGGGGGCGCGACGGGGCCTAGGAGGCGCAACGGGGCCCAGCGGGGGCGCGTTAGGGCCTAGGGGTCGCGACGGGACCCAGCGGGCGCGACGGGGCCTAGGGGGAGCGCGACGGGGCCTAGGAGGCGCGACGGGGCCCAGCGGGCACGACGGGGCCCAGGGGGGGCGCGACGGGGCCTAACGAGCGCGACGGGGCCCAGGGGGGGCGCGACGGGGCCTAGGGGGCGCGACGGGGCCTAGGAGGCGCGACGGGCGGAAGCGGTAGGCGGGGGGATCCTAACCTAAGCGTGATACCATGTTAACGTAGAAACGAATGATTACTAGAGGTGGAAACCTAGAACAAATACTAGTTGGTTGTACTCACTAGAAGCATACCTCAGTCTAGCCTATAACTTCTACATAGATAATATGTATAAGTTGACAATGGGTCCCCACCCACCCCTCTCCATTATATTATGGAGGGTATTATCAAAGTGAAAGAATGGCTAGAAACAAGGCATACAAGGGAATATAACCTAATGGGTTGTACTCTCTAAAGCACAACCCTATATAGTCTACAGAAACATACAATACATGTTTGACACACCCCCTAGAATGGATAGGGGCAGTGCTCGATGAGAGAGAAACAGCTCAGGGTGGCACTACTAATCCAGCCTCTGAGGCAGGGGTCTAAAGACCACTCAAACATGTACAGACAAGGCATGAGCAAGACCAGGATGGCACTACTAGTCCAGCCACTGGGACGAGGCCACAAGGCCAGTCAAGGAGCCTGAGGGAACCGCCGGACAGGGGAGAGTAGTGGAGCTACGGGGAACTACAAGACCGGAGGAAGGGTCTGCAAGAGCAACTGCAGCAGGAGCGGTGTAAGCATCGTGGAGTCGCGAAAGAAACACCGGGAAGCGCCAGAGTCCAGGATGAAAGAGAGCGTGGCAGCGGCGACAGAGGTCGGAGGAGCGAGGGAGGACCCTAGGCTAAATAAGGCAGGGGATCCTACGCCTGACGCAGCAGGGGAGCCTGAACTAGGCACACTGGGCACACCTACGCTAGGCAATACAGTGTAATAGGAACCAGTCACACTAGAGTTATCAACATACAGCGCATACAAAGCAGAGCTGATCTCATCCATGTCCATATCAAAGACCTGGACACGACGACGGAGCAGACTGTGCCAGCCAGGGAGGTCAGGCAATGGGCCGAAGCAGAGACGAAACAGGTCGTCTAGGCGACGAAAGCAACTAGCAGGGGTATGGCCGATCTTACCGCACACGAGGCCGCGGCGAGGACCGGTCTGGAGATGGTACTGGCAGCGCCCATCACTCTGACCACCACCCAACAACACGCTGCACGAGCGACCACTGCGACCATCGTCACCTCCAGCTCCATCGTGCGGGATACGGCCGACCCTCCACTGCTGCTGCTACTGCTGCTGTGGGTGCTGCTGCTGCTGCGGGTGCTGCTACTGCTAGTCCAGCTACGGAGCCTGCTGCTGCTGCTAGGGCTGCGGCTCCGGGGCACCAGCCCCAGCCCCCTCATCAGTACTACCAGCGGGCGAGCCACCTCCACCACCGGCACCACCCCCTCCTCCGCTACCTCCGCCGCACCCAGCCTTGGGGTGGCGACCCTCACCCGGACGAAACTGCACTGCAGCGGCTGTCTCCACAGCCGGAGCGGTCTCAGCAACCGCAGCAGAACCGTCGGAGTAAGAGCACTGAGCAGGAGCACAGCCTTGAAAGATAGAGACTGGCATAGTACTGCTAGACTGGGCGATAGAGCGCTGACGGGTCTCTATGGCAGACACGGTGTTGACCAAGTCAGTGAGGGTGAGGTCAGCAGGGTGGAGACTAAGGAAGTGATCGCGGGCGGTGGCAAGGCGGTCAGGGAGGCGGGTGGCAAGCAAGTAGAGGGTAGAGCAGATGGGGGGCTGAAACACACGAAGCTGAGCCTCAGTGCAGGCAGCGCGCCAGGTCATGTCTAGCGTGCGCAGGTGGGCGGCTAGGTCAGCGACAGTGGGGAAAGACGCAAGGTCAGGAAAGAGCATGGGCAGGATCAGGCGACCTACAGAGGCAGAGGGTGGGGTGGAATAGCGCGCAACAACAGCATCTAGAAACTCCTGCGCAGTCCTGGCCGACCTAAAGCGAGGGCGCTCGGACAGGGGGAGGGCATGACTAATTGCAAGCTGTGCAACAGTGTAGCGCGACAACCAGACAGCGCGGGCAAGGGCAACAGCGGCAGCGGACTCACGGTCAGCAGACGTGGGGTCAGCGGATAGAGCAGCAGGGGGGTCCGGACAGGGGAGCGTACCGTCGATGTGGACGGCCAGGGAGTGGCCGTCCTGCCGCTGACCAGTCAGGTGTCGTTGGAGGTCGATGAGCCACGTGTCGAACTCAATCAGCTGCCCCTCCGCATCAAAACGCAGGACCGAGTTTGCCATCAGGAACGCTGCAGCAGCAGAAAGGCGGTACTGAGCAGTAGGGTGCGGTGGAAAGCGGTGATGTGCGGTGGAGTGCTGTACAACGCAGTACAGTGCGGTGCAGTGCAGTACAGTTCGGTGTAGAGCGGTGCAGTGTGGTGCAAAGCAGTGCAATGCGGTGCAGAGCGGTGCAGTGCGGTGCAGAGCGATGCAGTGCGGGGCTGGGCGGTGCAGTGCGGTGCAAAGGGGCGAGGATTGCGGCGAGGCGTCTGGGAGACGGGGCCGCGAGCGGCAGGGTCGGCTAGGCGTGGAGGTGACGGGGCCGGCTGGGCTACGAGGCGGCTAGGCGACAGGGCCAGCAAGGGGACGGGGCCAGCAAGGGGACGGGGCCGGTCGGACGACGGGGCCTGCTAGGCGACGGGGTCGGCTAGGAGGCGGGGCCGGCTGGGAGACGGGGCCGGCTGGGCAGCCAGGACGGCTAGGAGGCGGGGCCGGCTAGGAGACGGGACCGGCTAGGAGACGGGGCCAGCTGGGCGCCAGGGCCTGCTAGGCGACGGGGCCTGCTAGGTGACGGGGTCGGCTAGGAGGCGGGGCCATCTGGGCGACGAGACCGTCGAGGCGACAGGGCCGGCTAGGAGGCGGGGTCGGCTAGGAGGCGGGGCCGGCTGGGCTACGGGGCCGGCTAGGCGACGGGGCTGGTCGAGCGGCGGGGCCAGCTAGGAGGCGGGGCCGGCTAGGCGACGGGGCGGGCTGGGCTACGGGGCCAGCTAGGCGACAGGGCCGGCACGTGCGGGAGGGGAACGGGGCGGCTAGGACCTAGGGCGGAAGCGCTAGTGGGCGGGGGGGACCTAACCTACTCATGATACCATATCAAAGTGAAAGAATGGCTAGAAACAAGGCATACAAGGGAATATAACCTAATGGGTTGTACTCCCTAAGGCACAACCCTATATAGTATACAAAAACATACAATATATGTTTGACACATATCACAAGTCTTTTGAGTGGCGACCAACCAACCAGCCACAGCCAAATAATAGGACAAGCTCAGCAACACAACCCCACTTGTCATTTTTGTCGAGAGACCCGCTGGGGTTACCCTTGAGAAGATCCTCGGAGAAGGGCCACAGGTGCAGAACCTGGGGGTCTATGGGCGCACTGACCCGCTATTAACAAGCCCTTTTAACTCAGTGGTTCGTGGGTGAGTTCTGACAATTTTTGCAAGGAGAGGGGAGGGGACCAGCAACACGCTCACAATATCAGCAAAACCTGCAGGCCGATGAGAAAGTGCCCTGGCAAAGGGAAAGCTAGCTGTGTCACCACCAGGAGAACGGTACCTGGAAAGCCAGCCAATGCCCCTTCGTCTGATCCAGGCGTGTAGGACTACGCTCGCACGGAACAGACCCTGCAGGCCAAGGAGAAACTTCCCTAGCAGAGGGCAAGCTAGCTACGTCACCAGGCAGCTAAGCCAACACGCTTAACAGGGAGATTGCTCTCACTAGGGGAACTGTCTGTCAACATGTATATTATATATGTATAAATGTGTATAGGCTAGGTAGGTGTACTGCATATCCTGGATCCTACTGTAGATGGTACAACCCCCTTCTTTTATCCCTCTCTCTTCTAGTCCATCTCTCTTCTCTCTCGACATTTTCTCCTACCCTAAAACCTCTCGCTACTTTCCTATGCCTAGCTCCTAACCTAGCTTCTTGATATGGTATCAGAGTGGGTCCTTCTGCTCGGGCTTGCTCATCACGCTTCCGCAACGTTCGCTCCTCCCTCCTGTCCTTTCCACACCGCCACTACGGCCATGTCGTGCTGCCGTGGCAGCGTCAACGCGCCAGCGGCCAGCGCCCGGTCTTAGCGCTGGCCAGCACGCCCGGTCTTAGCGCTGGCCAGCACGCCCGGTCTTAGCGCTGGCCAGCACGCCCGCATGCAGCCAGCGCGCCACACGGGGCGGCACGCTCCCTAGCTCCGCTGTAGAAGCCCCTCCCCCTTCCCCTGCGTCCCCTCTTCCTCGCCGCAGCTGACGGCTAACTCGCGCGGGCCTTCCCCACCGTCGCGGAGTCAGGCCACGCTGCCGAGTGCTGCGAGCTCCGCCGCCGCTGTCATCGAAGCCGCCGTCGCCGCTGCAGCTGGTGTCGCTGGCCTCGCCGCTGCACGCCGCCGCTGTCGTCGCTGCCGCCGTCGCCGTCGTTGCAGCCGCTGCCCTCGCTGCTGACGTTGCCGCCTCGCACGCCGAGGGGTTGACCATACTGGAGAAGCCGTCGTTGCTGCTGAGTATGGGGGTGCTAGGCTTAGGGGGTGTGTGGCTTAGTGTGCTATGTGCGTGGTGTGTTTTCTTTTGACCTGCATTACTACTAAAACCAGTGGACAGGCTAGTAGTACTGCCCTGGTCTATTCTATGCGTATCGCCTACCAAGCCTAGGGGGTGTGTCAACATATATTTTTGACATATACATATATATGTGTATATGCTAGGTATGTGAACTGCATATCTTGGATCCTACTGTAGAGGGTACAACCCCCTTCTTGTATCCCTCTCTCTTCTAGTCCATCTCTCTTCTCTCTCGGCATTTTCTCCTAGCCTAATACCTCTCGCTACTTTCCTATGCCTAGCTCATAACCTAGCTTCTTGATACTGTCATCTTGAGAGGGATTGCCATCTGAAGTGCACAAGTCTTCACCATCAGTAGAGGACTCCTCCAGCGTCAGCCAGCCATAGGCCAGCCATCTGGCATCAAAGGACTCCTCCTGTGTTGCCAGCCATCCATAGCTCCAAAGAGAGGCTGTCATCAAGAAAGGGATTGTCATCAAGAGTGGGATTGTCATCTGAATGGAACAAGTCTTCATCATCAGTAGAGGAGCCCTCTTGAACTGCCAACCAGCCATGGCTCCAAAGAGAGAATGTCATCAGGATAGGGATTGTTCTCCTAAGGGTCTAGGTCTTCATCATCAGTGCAGGCATCCACACCATCAGTGCAGGCATCCATATCATCAGTGCAGGCATACACATCATCAATGCAGGCATACACATCATCAATGCAGGCATCCTTATCATCAGTACCAAGGTGAAAAAAAACGGCAGAATTTTTCACCAAAAAAAAAAAAAAAAAAAAAAAAAAACCTGCAAGATGCTTGGATTTGCCATTTCGCTTGCCGAAACGCGCAGATCTGACATTTCAACCCTCAAAATGTGCGGGAACTCGCATTTTGGCGAACGAAATACTAGGATATTTGGCATTTCGCCCGCTGAAATCCGCGGATATGACATTTCGTCCGCCGAGATGCTGGGATCTCGCATTTCGTGGTGTAAAATGCGCGGATCTAGCAAACGTTTAGGCTTTCTTAAAAAAAAAAAAAAAAAAAAACAAAAAAAAAAAAACAACAACAACAACAAACAAACAAACAAACACGAAATGTTCTATTAAAAAAACAGTGTTCGTTGTCCCAAATGACCGAAAGAAACGGACCGTACAGAACGGACCGTAATTTTCAGAAACTGTATTTTTGACTCTTGATCAGTCTAGACATCCTCCTGCAGTGCCAGCCATGCACAGGCAGCCATGGCAGATGTTTCGAAGAACTCATCTTCCTCCCACATCATGAAAACCTGCAGCATGATGACACCTATCACTACGGCAGCTTGTGCAGCATTCTGGCCCGGTGCTGGAAAACGTCGGATCTCTATAGCGGTCATAAAGCGGTTAAAGGTATCGTCCATATTTGCCATACCTGAAGCATGGTTCTTCTCCATGGTTTCGGCTATCAACCTCACTCAATGCATCGTCTCTTCCTCCCGCTGTCGTTGACTAGCCTCTGCTGGTCTAGGCCTTGATTGCCTTCCTGCCATTTCGAATTGACAGGAGGAAAATAACAAGAGCGAACGGAATGGTCATGACTAGACACGCTTACGATGATAAACTGAATTCCGCAAAAGGTCAACGACATTGAGAATATATGATATACTAGGCATGTGTGGAATCTATGTATATGTAAAACAAGCATTACCTTGCAGTCCAATCGGGTCCGCTAGCAGGAGGAACGGACGCACCGGTGGAATACCTACAGTAGTCCGTGGGTCTTCACCGCGCAGCTCAAACTCATCGCAGCTCCTTCCACTAGCCATTTCGTCGCTCGAACTCACTGCAGTTGGTCATTTCCGTTTCCCATTGTGGTTGTTGTTTCGACGAGCGCTCGTCACCCCTTCCACTACGCGTAAGGGAGCATGGCTACTACTTTCCTCGGAAACCAACCTTTTGCCCTTCGACGCATGCTTCCCTTTAGGAGCCATAATAGACGCTCGAAATTGGAGATAAGAGCTCTCTGAAGTGGAACTGTCAGGCACAAAACCCAACCCTAAAACCTGACTGCAGGCCAGGTGGGCCCCGCCAACCACACGCCCGTTGACGAGGTCACGCCGGCCGCCGCCGCCCCCGCGTTGACTGCGCAGCAGCTGCAGGCGCTGCTGGCTCTGTTACACCAGCAGAAAACTGTTACTACAATCGGAACTTCATCCGACAATATAACTGCTACGACTAGTTTCGCCAAGAAAAAGGAAATGCCAACGCCTCCTCACGCGGCCAAGCTTCCGCGCGCCGACAACCAGCCCCCGGCACCAGTTCCCGCGCCCGCCAACGACATCGACGACAGCAAAGACTCCGAAAATGAAGATGGTGAGGTTCCTACCAACCTTGCTCGCCATCGCATTCTCGCCCCCGCTTCTCCCCTTCCCCCCCTTGGATCCACGCCCGGAGCAACTACCTTCGTGCGCAAGGGCTTGCGGGACCAAGCCGAAGTCTTCACTGCTATTCAAGCCCACCTGTAGCATATTGACTACGAGCTGCAGCACTACAATGTGACCGCCGCGCTCAACAACATGAAACACATCGAATTGCTTATTCATAAGCGTTTCGAGGTGCTTTTTGTGGCGGACGAGGCTGGTTTCGAGGCCGCTGATCGCTTCCAGCTCTACCAGTCCAAGAGCGTGCTCACGTCCCGCTCGTACCAGCTTGCGGTAGCCGATGTAGCTGCCCTCAAACGTGCGTGAGCCACCTATCCCCGCGGCGGTCGTCTCGGTGGTCGTGACAGTGACATGGAGCTCAAAGGCTCCCCTCCCCTCACGTGTTAGCAGCCGCGCTTCAAGGGAGTGTGTTTCTGCTGTGGCCAGCTGGGCCACATGGCAAATGCTTGCCCCATGGGCGGGCGTGGAGGACAAGGTCCCACACCGGTGGTGTGAGCGGCGTGGTAGGGCGGTGCCCTTTGCCAATATGCAAGGAGCATATTGGGCTGCATCGGGGGTGCATGGCAAGCCTTAGATTAAGGCCATGGTTCTAGTGGACTAAAGTAGCCCTAAGGGCAGAGAAGGTCGTGAGCCTATGATCTTGTGGAATTCCATGCATGGAACTTTGTATGCCGCCATGGCACATTGAGTAAAGTGGAAAAAGAAGAAGAAGAAGAAGAAAAAAAACACGGCATGAGAGTTCAGCTATGGTGCGTGGGAAAACAAGACCAAGGCACGCAACCACCCTCTTGCACGAGGAGGCCGATGGCCCACAAACAGTATGCAAAAAAAAAAAAAAAAAAAAGGGGCGGGGGGAGGGCAATAGCCACGAGGCCAAGGTATGGCTTCCAACAAGGCCAACAAGGAAAGGAGAAGGAATGGCCAAAATGACGAGGGCTCATACAAGAGCAAAAAAGAGAGAGAAAGAGAGAGAGAGAGAGAGAGAGAGAGAGAGAGAGAGAGAGAGAGAGAGAGAGAGAGAGAGAGAGAGAGAGAGAGAGGGAGAGAGAGAGAGAGAGAGAGAGAGAGAGAGAGAGAGAGAGAGAGAGGGAGAGGAAGAGAGGAAAAGAAAGAGAGATAGGGAGAGGGATAAAGAAATAAAAGGTTTAAGGTCCAAGAGAGAAAAGACAGAGCAAGAGAGAGAGAGAGAGAGAGAGAGAGAGAGAGAGAGAGAGAGAGAGAGAGAGAGAGAGAGAGAGAGAGAGAGAGAGAGAGAGAGAGAGCGAGAGAGAGAGAGAGAGAGCGAGAGAGAGAGAGAGTGAGAGAGGGAGAGAGCAAGAGAGAGAGAGAGAGAGAGAGAGAGAGAGAGAGAGAGAGAGAGAGAGCGATAGAGAGAGAGAGGGAGAGAGAGAGAGAGAGAGAGAGAGAGAGAGAGAGAGAGAGAGAAAGAGAGAGAGATGGAGAGAGCGAGAGAGTGAGAGAGAGAGAGAGAGAGAGAGAGAGAGAGAGAGAGAGAGAGAGAGAGAGAGAGAGAGAGAGAGAGAGAGAGAGAGAGAGAGAAAGAGAGAGAGAAAGAACTGGTGGTGCTCATGGTGCGATAGCAGCTTCATCCTATCCATCATCACGAAAGGGTATTGTTTGCCGTGGAAGAACGCTGTACCGCACGCAGTCGAGGACCCCAACCACGCTGGAGTCCGCATACACCTGGATTTTACTCGTGAGGCAATTCGCGACCTCGTCACCACGGGTGCCGCTGTCATGGTCCCTACTAGGGATGCACTACTGTGTGTCAGCCCACTCAACGTGGTTGAGCAGCGTAACAAGTGTTGCCTTATTCTCGACTTGCGCAAAGTCAACACCTACCTCGACATCCCAAAATTCAAGTACGAAGGCTTAAATCGGGTTGCCGAGCTCATTCGTTCAGGCGATTGGATGTTCTCCATGGACTTGAAATCCGGCTACCACCACGTCGAGATCCACGCCTCTTGCGGGAAGTTCCTGGGATTCCAGTTTGAAGGACATTATTTTTCCTTCTGCTCGCTCCCATTTGGGCTCGACCATTTTAATGGCAACTCGTTCCACCTCAATCACCGGTATGATGCCATCATCCACGTCGATGCAAGCGCACACAGCTGGGGCACCACCCTGACACAACTACCCGGGACGTCCCTTGAAGCCAGTGCCCGCATGCCCGAGGAACTCCTGCCCACCTCCAGCATGCGTCGCGAGCTCGAAGGTGTCTTATGTGCCCTTCAAACATTCACCCTCCACGTCCTCAAGTGCCATGTGCTCGTTCGCATGGACAACCAGGGGGTGGTATTCATTCTACGCAAAGGAGGATCACGCCAGCCGCCGCTCACGCTGCTATGTCAAGCAATCATTCGTCTCTGCCTCGAGCATCAGACATGGTTGGTCGTCGAATGGATTCCCAGAGAGCTGAAGGCGCACGCTGACGAGCTCTCAAAGATCCAAGACCATGACGACTACTCCCTCCAAGCCCCTTGGTTTCGGCTCTTGGATCGCCGGTTGGATCCACATTCTATCGATCTTTTTGCAAATGTGCACAATGCTCAGCTACGAAGGTTTTGCTCCAAGATTCCCCACCCAGCAGCCACAGCGCTCAACGCATTTTCATTCAGTTGGGAGCACGAGTGTGGCTTTGCCGTTCCACCTCCCAATCAAATCTCAGCCACCTTTCGACACGCACAACGCACGCGTGCAGAGCTGGCCCTAGTTATTCCCGAGTGGCCTGGAGCGCCATGGTGGCCACTGCTCCAACCATCGCTTGACGCCTGGGCACCAGAAGTCAAAACTTACATCCGCCTCACCCATTGCAGCCAATGTCTCCGACCTGGCACGCACTCCGTTGCTTTCGCCGGCCAAGGCTTTCCTCCTAATCAAATGATTGCATTGCATTGATAATGATAATTATTCTATATGAATGTATCCTTTCAGGAATTTTGTCGAAGCTGTAGACACAACTACTCCACATAATTGCACACGTCCGCACCCCTTCCACCATCCGCACATATGAGCCATACTGGTTCAAATTTTGCTCATTCTGCACGAAGGTCAAGTTGAGTCATCTGCTTGCGATGTTACCTTTGCACTTTACCTCTTCCATGTCTTGAATCAACAAGCCACATCATCCGCCATATCGTTCACATGCTCCGCCGTCGCCTTTCCAGACCGGATGACTAGGGAGCCATCCCCTACGGATGGCCCGTTCACGCTACAAGTACGTGAATTTGCCAAGCGTCATGGCTCACGCCCCACCCGGAACAAGGAACCCCTATCGCTTCACCAAGTGCAAGCCATGGCCCGCCCCTTCCTCGAGTCCACCAGGCTGGCCGAGTACCAGAAAAGGACTCATCTCGATACTCATGTTCGCTGCATTCCTGCGCTACTCTGACACGGTCAGCCTTCAGTGGAATGAGATACAATTCGAGCCTGAAGCAATGTGGTTGTTAATTCCCCACTCCAAGATCGACCAGGAAAGTCAGGGCACATGGATCCCAGTTGCCACCACCGCCGGACCCTACTGCCCTGTGCATTGCACGCGACAGTTTCTACTCCTCGCAGGTCACACCGCCACCCCATGCGGACCATTGATCCGAGTCTTTGGAAACAACAAGAAGGCAACTCCACAAGACAACGCGCCTTCCTACACCACCATCCGGAACTGGTGTCTCGAAGCCTTTACTAGGGCCGGCCTCGACTCCCCCTACCTCGGTACACACTCCTTCTGCAAAGGCGCAGCGACCGCAGCAGCCAGCTTGGGAATCTCCGACACGCTGTTCAAGCGACTCGGCCACTGGCACAGCGACAACGCCAAAGAGCTCTATGTCACTATCGCACAAGACCAACTCCTTCAGGCCTCTATGAAACTCCAAGACGCAACCACCACCCCCACACTCAATCAGCACCAGCTATCTATCGAACGACACCGCCGACCCATCCTGCACATGTCTCAGAAGACCCATATAAAATAAAGCACGCTGCCTTATAAGAGGACCCAAGCAAGCTTTCACAATATGTAGTTTTTTTAAAGCATGCAACGCTTTCTAAAAAATGTGTATTGTGAGAGTGTAGCAAGGGCCAACGCAGCAAAGGCAGCGTCGAAGTGCTACTCGCCCTCTTTTGCCTACAAAAGAGGGACATGAGGCCATTTGGCCTCACCCACGTTCTTCATTTCTAGTTCCTCTAATTCTATTTTCCCGCCCACCCACCCAACTATGTGTGTACTATCATAGTTGGCCGAGGATTATGTATGTAACCCATATGAAATGAAGCACGCCCATATGAAATGAAGCACGCTGCCTTACAAGAGGACTCAAGCAAGCTTTCACAATACAGGTCATATGCCTTGTAGACGACCCCCTTTTACGCCCAGGAGTATTCTATATGCATTTTATCCTTAAGGGCCACTCCTTGTACGCAAAGTGTACCCGTCTCAACTGAACAGTGGATTAGACAGTCAATTCGGCTTATCCAAGGCCGTCCACTCAGTTTGCTCTTGTGTTTTCAGAGCGACCACACCTAGTGGTCGGCGAGCCTCTAAAAATCCAGGTGTGTCAAGCTCGCCAACCAATGTCGATGAAAAAATCCACATGATGCGCTAGATACGACTAGCTCGCTAACGGTCCAGTAGAATTACGCCAGCAACGCCAACGGCATCCGTCGGCGTTGCCCCAGGAAAATCCGTCCACCCACAGCCAATACGAATGCGCCAAGGAAGCAACAGAGGGGTCCCAACATCGTTCCCCCCGCCAACAGTGCAGACACCCCGGGGTTATTTATATGCCCCAAACAGCGACCTCTTCACGACACAAGGAATGAGCCCGCCACACCCACGAGGTTGTCCACATGGCACTTGTACGCCGAATTGCGCTCGCGGTCGGGCAGAAGGTTGCAAACTGCCAGTGCGTCAAGAAGAATCCGACCTTTCGGCTCAAAGACATTGATCAATGGTGCCACACCAGATACGGCCTGTGGCCGGATCGCAGCACAGTCGGCCGAGTTCTTCAAACAGAAAAGAAGTGGCGGGCCATCGGGCCCGAATGCGCCAAGTTCAAAAGGGTGCGTAACCTGCATTGGCCTTTACTTGAAGCTCGACTCAAGAGCTGGTTGAAAAGCACGAATGGTGCTGGCTTACCAGTCTCGACGGCTCTAATCCAGCAGCGCGCGATACTGCTCGCACTCGAGTGCAACGTGCCTAGCGAGTTCAAAGCTTCGGTTGGATGGGTTTAGAGAGCATTGCGCCAAATGGGATTCAAGTGGCGTAAGATGAGCGGCGAGGCGAAGTCTGCCGACGAGGGTGCCGCTCTGACCTGGCAACTACATTTCCCGAGGCTGTGCGACCAGCTTGGCGTGACCCCGGAAAACCTGTTCAACTTTGACGAGACCTGCGTCTACTATAGTCTCCTCCCCGACCACACATTCTGCATCGACCCTACCCCGGGCAAGAAGTTCTGCAAGGATCGGCTCACTGTCGCGCTGCTGGTGAATGCGGACGGCTCGAAACTTTTCAAGCCGCTCATCATTCACAAGTTCGAGCAGCCCCGTTACTTTGCAAAGTAGAAATTTGACCCTGCGAAGTACTGCTGCTTGCGCACGAACACCTCCGGATGGATGACGGCAGAGGTAAATGCCTTGCTTTCCATCGCTTGCATGCACCGTGCCGACATCTGTCCGATGCAAAATGTGGCGTGTGACAAGAATAATAATCGGCTTAAAAAACATCCATCTCGTACGCCCCGCGCATGTTTTCACGGCGTTCTTCGAGCACATTAACGAGTACTGCATGGCGGAAGGACGCCGTATCGTCGTCATGCTCGACAACGCGTCGAGTCACCTGCTCCAATCCCCTCTCGCCACGTCAGTCGACATTTGCGGGTTTCGGTCGTGCGCGCTCTCGCACGTGTGCCTCGTGTACTTGCCGCCGAACACGACCCCGTTCACTCAGCCTCTGGACCAGGGCCTCATCGCAACTCTGGAGGCACGTTACAAGGTGCAGTTACTTCAGGCAATTCTCGCACAGTGGCAGATCCCTGGCGTCACCGTCGTCGCCATTTTGAAGTGGAAGGCCGAGATGTGGCAGATGGTAACCTGGGTGTCGGATTCGTGCCTTGGCTTGGATACCGCGACCATCCAGAAGTGTTTCTGGAGGACGCAAATGCTGCCCGCCAGCTGGCAGCCGCTGCTACCTCTCCTCGGCGCCATTTCTGAAGAGCAGGAGCCCCAGCTAGAGAATGAGATGGAGCCGGTGCAGCAGATCATGAGCGCCCTGCCATTCGGCCCGGGCAATATGATTTCCGCCGCTCGCTTCGTCACTGCCGATCGTGATGACGCGGCGAGCGAGCCGAGCGGGGTGGATCCGATTAAGGTAGAGCCTATTGGCCCGGCCCAGCGGGATGCGTGGTGGGCGAACGCGCCTCCCCTCCCCCCCCCCGGCTCCGAACGACTCAGCGCGGAACCGGCGCAATCTGTCGCGCATGGCGACAGAGATGCTAATCAGTTACGCCAAGTCCATTGGCTTGGCTCCGCGCGATCCCCGAGTGCTGTTCGACATCCGCGAACCTGCGGTTATTGATCGCCTCGAGCGCGCATCCCCCCGCCTGGACACTAACAATGCCCCCGGCGCGGCGGAGGAAGTGTACCTCAGTCATGTCAGCGGAGCCACTACGGTTATGACCGGATATCCAGACGCGGTCGAGTGGATGACCTTTGGCGCGCAGCCCGCTACCTATCGCGGATACTAGGCGGTTAATTATGCAGTTCAGGTTTGGCGCGATGAACTTCCATGGCACTGTAGTTCGGAGTGGTGCAATTGTGTGCTGAGGGGCTTACAACACGCTGTCTTAGAGCGTGTATGTGGAGGCGCGAGGAGCCTTGTGCTGTGCCTATGACCTTAGCGGCGAGGGGGTTGTGCTGTGTTGCACGGAGTTGGGCAGTGTCGGTCAACATAAGCATGGTTTTCGGTCGGAGTCTATTTTCGAGTCTAGTCTAGTGTCGAGTGTTGTCTTTGTCGAATCAATTCTGTTTGTTGCTGTACTGCAGTCCATGTTTGTCAACTGCGGAGTCAATTCTGACATTCTCTTGAAATGCGGAGTTGATACACTGGTGGAGAGGCTTGCGACGTGGCGATGTTTACTCAGTCGCTGCATACGCCAGTCAAGCCGCCCATGCACAATACGCAAAAATCAACGCCCCATTTCCTGGGGAAACCCCTTAGTCCACGTTGCCCCTACCGTACGGCCAGTATTCGTTCAAAGGGAAATCTGTCGCGTCGCCCCCCGGGTGCTAATAGAATATGATTTGTACAGAGATTCTTCCCGTTGACGCCTTCTGAACCGAACAGAGGTTTTGGGGGAAAGGTACGGAGTTACGGGGCTGAGGTGGGAGAAGGCCAAATGGTCTGAGCTCCGAGGTTTGGACTAGGCTCGGATGGACCTAGCCAAGGGAACCGATTGGTTTCTTGAGTCAGCTGTCAGGCTCGGTGAATGGACAACCTCGGTCTCGTTCGGCAATGCAGCCACAAAACTCTCAAATCAGACCCCAAGGTTTCAGGCTCGGTGATGAAGCCCCGAACACTTCATCGCGAAAGTGTCACGCTCGGCATTGCAGCAGCGACGCGACGCCCGCCTGCTATGCGACGGATGAATCAGCTCTTCGGCGAACAAATTTGTTTCGCGATCAAATCTCGCGCTTATTCATCTCAACATGCACCTGGCAAGCGAAACTAGCGTCTTAGATGCCACTTGCGAAACGGTACTCCGCGGGAAATCAAAATCACTCGGTAACGTGACACCTGACGGGAGGAGCACTACTCCACACTTGTCCTGTTACAGTTGACACGAAGCAAGGACTCCCTTAGACACGAGGATGATGACCTGAGGCCGGCTACAATACGTCCTCCGGTTGTCTTACCCGTTTTATCTGATGATTTACCAGCAGACTATTACATACCCCATCAACTATGGCGGCCTGTCTTGAAGCATCCAAACCGACTGCCCTGGCTTGAGAAAGTCGGGCGTCGATGAAAGAGGTTCCGCATAATGCCGAACCCGCCGCAATCGTCAGGCGAACCGGATCCAAAACCGAGCAGCACCGATTTAAACCGGCCGTCGCGCAAGCGGTCTATGCCGAAGAAATTCTCCCGAGAAGTGAAAGACGCGTGCTGGAATAAAGCGGGCATAGTTAAGGGCCGCGATCCGGATAGATGGCGCCAGGACGGCGAGGGGAATGTAGTGTTTCGAGCGTTCGACGCTTGTGACGGCCCCTTCTGCTTCGAATTCGACCGAGTAGTACCGAGGAATAAGGTGAGCTGAGCTACCCTCAAGCGAGTGATCTGGGTCGATGGCGTCTGGACTGCGAGGGTAATGTAGTCTTTCGCGCACGTGCAAGGGCCCCTTGTGCTTCGAATTCCACCGCGTTGTTCCCCGGAATGGAGTGATCTACCCCACCCTAAAGCGAGCGATCAGGTGATTTTAGAGAATCTCTAAGTTGACTGCGGGACTGCGAGGGTAATGTAGTCTTCCGCGCATTTTATGCTTGCGGCGACCCTTCACGCCATCCCCCTTCCTCCTCAGTGGAACAGTGCACTATCAGACACCTACAACCCCAATTCCCCCCGCCCCCCTCCTCTCCCCCCTCCCTCCCTCTCCCCCTGTGAACCTTTTCATTGGTAACCACACAGGGCCGACAGCTGCACTATCAGACACCTACAATCCCGTATACCCGACTCCCCCCCCACAAACCCCCCTTCCCCCTCTCCCCCTGTGAACCTTTTCATTGGTAACCACACAGGGAGGCGACAGCTCAGTGGACAACTGCACCATACGCCAGGTGGGCTCTCAGTGCGGTGCTGCGCGGTACGATGTGGTATCCCTGTATGATGGAGGGAGGTAGTGTCTGTTTCTCTCCTCCAGGGAGGATACATCTCAGTGTGTAATTGCACCATATGACAGGTGGGTTCAGTGCGGTGCTGTGCAGTGAGGTGTGGTGCTGTGCAGTATGCTTGCAGGTCGTGTCTGTGTGTTGCTGTAACATAATGCCATAACCCATACCCCATACCCACCATACCCCGTACCCACCATACCCCATACTTTACTCCAACAGTACTCGATACACAACCATACCCACTACCCGGTACCCACCGGTCCCCATGCACACCATATCCCACATCCCATACACACCATGCCCCATACCTACCACACCCAATACCCACCCTACCTCATATAACATTCCCACCATACTACCTATACCCACCATTTCCGATACACACCATACCACGTACACCATACACCATACATACCCTCCATACCCACCATGCCCCATAACCCCTACCCCATGTACACCATACAATGTACCCTATTCCCCATAACCCATACTCTCCATACCCCATACCCACCATACCCCATACCCACCATACCCCTACACCCTGTACCCCTTACAGACATTCCCCTGCAAGAATCCCGGGTCGCCCAGGGGTCTTCAAATACTGGAACGAGAATTCTCAGGTGAGGTGGAGGGAAGGGATGGGGGGAGTAAATGGGGGATTGAGGGGAATTTTCGGTCACTGTGTCTTGGAATCTTCCACGTTTGTTTAACTCTGCGCCCAACTTCCTCGCTTCCTCCAAAATCCCCTGTGTCTGAACTTCTCTAGTCCGAAAGCTGGCATGTTTTACTCCTCTCCCTCTCACCTCACTCCTCCTTTCCTCCCTTCTGCTCCCTCCTCCCTTCTGCTCCCCTCCTCCCTTCTGCTCCCTCCTCCCTTCTGCTCCCTCCTCCCTTCTGCTCCCTCCTCCCTTCTGCTCCCCTCCTCCCTTCTGCTCCCCTCCTCCCTTCTGCTCCCCTCCTCCCTTCTGCTCCCCTCCTCCCTTCTGCTCCCCTCCTCCCTTCTGCTCCCTTCCCCCAAACCACCCTCCATCTGAACTTCCCAAATGCAAAAGCTGGCATGTTTGGCTTGCGATCCCTCCTCACCTCACTGCGTCCGGGATAAATATCGCCCCTCCCTCTTCCCCACATCTTCATGCGTTTTTATTTCACATATGCAGAGCCCCACGTTTCTCATTCCCCTATCTTCCCGCTCCCCGGCCTCCCACTACAATTTTTGAGGCGCCTCAAAAAAGTCCTCCCACTACACCCGTCCGTCCCCTTCTCCGGTAGATGTCCCGTCTTTCCCACTTCCCACATCCAGAAGCTGACATGGATCTGATTGAAGAGTGTATGGACATGTCCCGCTCGCTGTCCTCCCCTCTATGCCCGTCCTTCCCCTTCTCCCCGAAATCTCCCTGCTTTCCCACTTCCCACTTCCAGACGCCGACTTGGATCTGATTGAAGAGAGTGCGTATGGAAATGTTACACAGACCCAACAAGGTTCAAGGTGTAGCATACAATAAGGCGACTGTACAAAAGCTCTGCTTTGTCCCATCAGGGGTGCTGATTAAAATAATGATTGTAGGCTAGTATGTGTAACAACTCTGATGATTGTATGGCAAATTTTGTAGTTTTTGAGATGCTTTGTTGTGAGCATGCTCTGTGGCTACTGTTCAGCTGTGTGAAAGGCACATCAACTGCTTGTTTTTGTCAACTAGAAGCACTCTTCATAATGACTGCAGTGTGCTGCAACTATGGCCCTGATGCTGAAAGGGATTCACTGGTCAGTATATCCAAAGAATGTTAGGGCAAGCATAACTGTTTTTCTATGTTTGACCCCTACTAATAGGAGGTCTACTTGTCCCATCCACTCATATAAGTCAGCCGCCACCCAAACTCCTGTAAATGGTGCAGTGTAGCACCTACTGGAGCTTATCCTCGTATAAGGCAACCCTCTCAAATTGGGGTTCCTCATTATTGACTGGAGAACAGTGTCCTGCTCAACCAGCCGCCGTGTATCAGCTGCAGTGTAGCAAGTATACTTCACTGCAAGCCGTATTACCTTTGATAACTTCTAAAACCCCTCCGGCAGCACAACATTGTTCGTAGTGTGCACAGCAAGCTTGCCAATCTTGATGTAGAAATCCGGACCCATTATAGTCACCCTGCTCTTAACGGGGGTAGTCTTCCCACACAGCGTAACCCGTCTCTTCGCGGACGCGGGCGAAACCTTCGTCAAATACAGCGGCTTCTTCTTCGAGTCCTGTGATAGGGTTACCACCGGCGTGCCGGGTGTTAACATCTGCAGCTCGGGCCGGGTCTTCACGCCCTTGATCACTTGATACGCGACGATCGTCAGCAGCTTCGTCATGTCGTAACGGGTGAGATTCGCTCTAGTGATCGCCGCGTTAGTGGGTACAAGAACGGTAACCGAATTCTGCGTAACGAACTGGTTCACCTGCTTTGTCTTGCCTGTGTGGGGGAGGGGGAGGGTTTAGGCATGGCGAAGGGGGAGAGGGAGAGTGAGTGACGGAAGGTGACCCGCAGTCGGCTCATCGGCCTTGAAAAGAACTGGTTCATCTGCTTTGTCTTGCCTGTTTGGGGGAGGGGGAGGGTAGGTGGCGGAAAGTGACCAGCGGAGAGGGATGGGGGACAAGGGAGAAATTGTGAGCGGTTTGGGTTTAAAGTAGGGGAAATAGACTGGCGAATAAACGTGAAAGAGATGTTACGGGAAACACGCAAAGAAGGACGAAAGTGAGGTCTGAAGACAGGAGTAAGTCAGAAGTCGGGGGGTGACTTTTGAGTCGACTCAAAAGTCACCTCGTTGGGGACTGAGCGAGTCGAAGATAAAAACCGAAAGTGAAGTTCTGAAGGCGAAGTTGGGGGCTTTGGGACTGATCGCGTGGAGCAACTAGGCTTCATGGAGATTGTCACTGGGCCATCGAGAACGGTTACTGGTACGTACCATACATGCTGAAGAGCGACACGAAGCTGGTGAATCCCGAGGCTTCAGGCTTCTCTTTTTCAAGTGGAATCAGATACTCACCTCACCACTGGCGCACAACGAAAGGAAGGAAGAAGGTACGTACCATACATGCTGAAGAGCGAAACGAAGCTCGTGAATCCCGAGGCGTTCAGTTTCGCGAGCGCCTCCTCATAATAGGGCGGCAGCGCTACCGTCTGCTTCGGTTGCTTCGCGGTCGTTGGCGGCGCAGCCGATACCGAGGATACGACTAGGAAGGCAGCGACGAGGAGGAGCAAAGCCGGCTTCGCGAGGGAAGCGACGGACGCCATTGCCAACTCGAAGGCTTGAAAGCTTGAAGGCTCAGGCGCACCAGTTTAGGTACTGTTACGATAAGGGAGAGGGCGAGTGAAACAGGGAACTAGACGTGTTTCGCAGGCGATTACGGACGGACGGGACGGGAGCAAACTGAGATCCTATGAAGTTAGGCTTTCAACAGATGTGTGAAATATATGATAATGAATGTTTCGAGGAAGAGGCGCTTTTGAAGGGAGAACAGCTTCGACAGCAGGGTTGGTTGCTGAGAGAAAATGTTGGTGGGGGTGGGCTGGGTCCAATGTGCCGTCCCCAACATTTGCGCCTCGCCAAATTGCGTATCGAGCCGCCAACTCAGCTCCGTCTAACGCGCCGCGCTCGGAGGGCGAAAAATGTGGAGGGAGCGTGGTTTGCGCGAGAAGTGGGCGACAGGTTTGGCAAGTAACGACTACTGTGCCGACGGCGGGGCCTTGGGAATGTCGCCAGGCGAAATCAGTTCCGACGGCCAACCGTCCGCGACCACTGCGAGCACCCGTCGTGCAGCTACCAGATGTCGGCGACAATGTGGCGAAATCATCCTGGGCGGTGATTAGGGAATTCGCCACGAACTCTGTCACACTCTACACTAGTATAACGGAGATAAACACCAGGCCCATAGTTATCAGGCTTTTTACGCTGATTTTGCTCCTCTTTTTTTTTCAAGGTCTTCTCTTATACCGACCCTGACGAATCAGCCTTGAAAGCGAAAGAAGCAGGGCCAACCAGTAAGAAAACCACTACCAAAAACTGATTTTCAGGGTGTTTTATGAGATTGACACTGGTCAATCAGCGTGGCCTAAAATGAATCTGAGGGCCTGATAAACACTCAAAAGTGCTTCACCCTCCTATACATAATTGAATTCATCCAGCCTCAGCTTCCTTAACAAGATCCATATACTCTAACAACACTCTTTGCATCCGCCTGCTTGAGAGCAAGGCTGGGAACACCACAGCTCGTAGAAGGCCACGTTTTTTTCGCACATCCTGTAGAGGCAGGCAAGGCAAGGGAGGAAACAAATACTACAACAACATGAAGTACGGCAGGTGTTGGTGGCACACGACACTGTCAACTTGCGCCGTATAGCTGTGAGGAATCAATCACCCCGCAAGTGCTTTGTCTGTGATTTATAAGCTACACAATAGGGCACATCAATTACCATGTGTACCTGCACCACACCAAATTTAGTTGCTCAGCCAATACAAGCCAACGTGCTTAATGTCCCAAGCTGACTTCAACAAAGCACGCACGAGTGAACTTCTAAAAGCCTTATGCTGACTCACCTCATCAACTTGTGGAGTATGCCGAATGGCTGGACCCGCAGAGCCATCCGTAACCAAGCCACCCCTGTTTGTGGTAACCGCATGCTGTCCAGTGTCCACAGGGCCAAGGAGCTCCTGGCAGACTTCCCTCAGACGACCCTCGTCGCCCTCCCTGGGGGCAAGGAAGGGGCAAGAGGGGAGGGAGAGAAGTAGAGGGAATGAGGAGCGGGAGAGGGAGGCAGCTGTGGGTCGAGGCGATTCAAACCACTCCTGAGAAACTTCCCTCAGTAGGCCCTTGAAACCCTTGAGACATGGAAAAGGAAGTGGGAGAAACGGCAAGGGCAAGTGGGAGAGAAGAAGGGGGTTTTTAGAAGAGAGGGAGGAGGGTAAGTGTGGGGGCTGGAAAGAGAGGCCTGGCAGGGAGGCTTGGGAGTGAGGCCTGGCAGGGAGGCTTGGGAGTGAGGCCTGGCAGGGAGGCCTGGGAGTGAGGCCTGGCAGGGAGGCCTGGGAGTGAGGCAGGGCAAGGAGGTCCAGCCTAGCCAGGTTCGGAATACCATAGCTCAATTGTTGCATTGGAAAGTTCCAAGAAACTCACTTGGTCAGCAGGCGCACATATTCCGCCAGGAGCCTCCTGAACTCGTCAGGTGAATTCAACAGACGACACGCTGCCAGGGCGTTCTCCAGGTGGGCTCTTGTGGCGTGAGCCTCCTCTCCAGGTGCCTGCCTGTTTAGGAATATGGGAGCAAGCGGGGACAGGGTGGAGAGCGGCCGAAGAGGGGATGAGATCATGAGACAAAGAAAGGGTCCCATAGAAGACAGGCAAAAGACAGATAGTCTGGCAGGAAGAGATAGGAGATAGGTGGTGGATGGGAAAGGGAGGGAAAATAGAAGGCGCGAGGAGGTGTGGGGACGAGAGAGAATAGAGAGTACCCACCTTGAAAGGAGAGCAACCGCCCCAGCAGCAGCAGCAGCAGCAGCAGCACCAGCAGCGGCAGCACCACCAGCAGCAGAACCAGCAAAGCACCAGCACTGGCAGCAGCAGCAGTGGCAGCAGCAGCAATAGCGGCAGCAGCAGCAGCAGCAGCACCAGCATCGTTGGCAGCAAGAGAGCGAATACCACCCACCTTGAGAGCAGAGCAACCGCCCCACCAGCAGCAGCACCACCTGAACCACCGCCACCATCTCTGGCAACACCTCGCATCCCCCCAGCTTGGAAAGCGCCAGGTGGCGGCCGCCAATTGGACGAGAGGCGCGAAGAGGGGTGGGGCCGAGAGAGGGGCATCCAGGCGTGCAGGGAGGGGTGGAGCAGGAAGGATTTCCCCGACAGGAGCGTTACTATTGGGGTGCGCGGGGGGAGGAGGCGAGCGGATGCTATGCGCAGGGTACCTGGCGGATAGGGGATTAAGGGGGGCGAAAAGAGGGTAACAAGGGATATGGTGGGATATGGTGGGATATGGTGGGATATGGTGGGGGAGAGAGAGGACGCGAGCAGATGCTATGGGGAGAGTACCTGGAGGGGAGGAGGGAAAAGCAGAGGGAAAGAGAGGGGCACCCAGGCGTGCAGCGAGGGGTGGAGGAGGAAGAAATCCCCCGACAGAAGGGTGATGTGGGGAGTACTCGGGGGGAGGAGACGAGCAGATGATATGCAGAGCTGGAGAGTGAGTGGTGGGATAGGGGGAGGGCGTAGGGCGAGAGAGGGTCGTTCAAGAGTGCAGGGAGAGGGTGGAGGAGGAAGAAGCGACCCCAAAAAAGGGTGAAGAGTGGAGTGCAAGGGGGGAGGAGACGAGCCAGCTATCGCCTCAATGTTCCCCTTCCCCCTCACCTTCTGTTGCCGCTGCAACCAGCGCCCACAGGTCAGCCCAATCCCCTCACCTTCTGTTGCCCCTGCAGCCAAATCTCGCTCATCACCAGCCGTTGCTGCCTCTCCCATCCCACACCCTCACTCCCACAGTTGCAGTCAAACCCAGGTTTTGGGGCGCATGGCCTGGCCACCTCTCTTACCTTTCGTTGCCTCTGCAGCACCCAACCAGCGCGCCCATGTCAGCATCCACCAGCAGTCGCAGCCGCCCGTGTATTTCCCCATGCACGCCTCCAACCCTCCTCCCATCTAAAGCGCCTATCAATGTCGTTTCCCTGTTCCCCTCACCTTCTGTTGCCTCAGCACCCAACGCGCGCATATCACCATCGACCAGCAGCTGCAGCCGCCCCATGTCCCACAACCTCACTCCCCCTCCCCTCGTCACAACCAGCAGCATCGGTCCCACCATTCCCCCTTCCCCCTGCCCTCCCCCAGCCCCAGTTCCCCCTTCCCCCTGCCCTCCCCCAGCCCCAGTTCCCCCTTTCCCCTGCATTCCCCCAGCCCCCATCCCCCCCTCCCCCTGCTGCGCCCACAGCTGATCCAGGGGGCTCTTGAACACGAGCCGGTGGTTTCTTGACACCCCGAACCAGGCCTGGTTCCTAGGCTCGGCGCCGGACCAGGCTGGAGGTTCGGGGGCAGACAAAGCTGCAGGTTCGGCGCCGGACCAGGAGAGAAGGACGGCGGGAGAGTCCAGGAGGATCTCGGGGAGGAGCCGCCGGCCGGCAGAAGATAATATCTGGATTCAGGGGGTGCGTTGGGGCGAGAGGGTGTCGAGATGGGTGTGCGGGGGGAGAGGAGGAACGGGAGGGGTTTTTGCCTGTGAGAGGGATGGATGATGATGCGCCATAAGTAGTCTAGCTACACTACCAGCTTTCATTCTGATAGTATCAGCATTTGACTCTTTGAGGTGCTGGGTGAGCCTTTGAGGTGCTGGATGAGCCTTTGAGGTGCTGGATGAGCCTTTGAGGTGCTGGATGAGCCTTTGAGGTGCTGGATGAGCCTTTGAGGTGCTGGATGAGCCTTTGAGGTGCTGGATGAGCCTTTGAGGTGCTGGATGAGCCTTTGAGGTGCTGGATGAGCCTTTGAGGTGCTGGATGAGCCTTTGAGGTGCTGGATGAGCCTTTGAGGTGCTGGATGAGCCTTTGAGGTGCTGGATGAGCCTTTGAGGTGCTGGATGAGCCTTTGAGGTGCTGGATGAGCCTTTGAGGTGCTGGATGAGCCTTTGAGGTGCTGGATGAGCCTTTGAGGTGCTGGATGAGCCTTTGAGGTGCTGGATGAGCCTTTGAGGTGCTGGATGAGCCTTTGAGGTGCCGGATGAGCCTTTGAGGTGCTGGATGAGCCTTTGAGGTGCTGGATGAGCCTTTGAGGTGCTGGATGAGCCTTTGAGATGATGCCCCACAGATTGGAAGCTCGCACGCTTCTGAGGCACTTGAAAGCTCACCAGGAGAGGAGAGGCGGTGGCAAGTTGTGGGATGGAAACCCGTCTGGTCTCACCAGAAGCGAGTGGTTGGAAGCGGCAACAGCAGTGATGGTGGTAGGAAACGCACGTGGTTTTGGCACTCAAAATCACACCAGGAGGGAGTGGCAAAGGCCACGGCCCACAGAGTGCCTCCAGGCAACTGGGCTTGTGTTGAGGGGTGGGACATAGCGGGTGAGCAGCCGTCAATGGCGCAACAGCAGTGACTGTTGGGCGTTTGTTGTGTTGGGCGGTGGGACACAGCAGGTGGGCAGCCAGCAATGGAGTAACGGCAGTGAATGTGGTGGGAAGTGCACGTGCTTTGAGGCAGTTGAGAGCTCACCAGGAGAGATCGGTTGGCAAAGGCCACAGCCCACAGAGTGCCCCCAGGCAACTGGGCTTGTGTTGAGGGGTGGGAAGCAGCGGGTGGGCAGCCAGCAATGGCAGTGACAGAGGAATTGAGTCGGTCCCGCCACAAGACATGGCTGTTGAGAGAGCAGACGAGGTCAGAGGGAGAGGCGTCTGCTGTGGGGGAGGGGTGGGGAGATGTGGGGAGAGGTGGGGAGAGGTGGGGAGAGGTGGGGAGCGATGGTCAGAGGGAGAGGCGTCTGGATGGGAAGGGGTTGGGGACGGGAAGGCAGGCACAGGGGCAATGGCAGTGACGGGGGAAGGGAGCCGGTCCAGGCAAAGAACTGTGGCGTTGAGTTGAGAGGACAGACGAGGTCGTTGATTTTGCTGGGTGTTTTTTACAATTCTCAAAAACACCCTGCAAAATGAAGGGAGACGGTCCAGGCACAGAACTGTGTGTGGCGTTGAGTTGAGAGGACAGACGAGGCCAGTGGGAGAACCACCCTGCCTTCTCACAGATCCAAGCCTCACAACCAGCCCACATCCACACCCACAACCAGAGAACCCAATTCCCATGCCATCGCACCTGTCGCTCCCTGCATCCTCGCTTCCAGAACCACCCTGGCTTCACCATTCCATAGCTGTCGAGAAGCCTCAGATGTAGGTGCAGAACCAGCATTGCGACCACCACTACTACCGGCAGCAGCAGGAGGAGCACCAACACCAGCAGCAGCAGCAGCTGCAGCCCTTTGCAAGGCCATGGCATCAGCAGGCACACTTGCATACACCACACTCCCGGCCTTCCCATCACCTTCTCCGTTCCCCACTCCTCCTCTTCCTCCCTCACCAGGCTTCCCTCCTCTCCAACCACTCCCTACCCCATACGCGCCCCTCCCTTCCACCCTCACCACCATTCCAGACGCTCGAGCCTCCATCCCTCCCTCCCTCTCCCTTCCTCCCTCCCCCTCTCCCCCTCTCCCTCCCCACACCCCACCGTTTCTCTCTGAGCTTCCTACCCCATCCCTCCCCAAGCTGTCCATCCCGTGTCTCCCCGGGCCCACCCCATGTCGCCCTGAGCGGCCTACCCCATCTCTCAGCCTCCAATCCACCCCGAACCCTCTCCCATCTGCTCCTTCCGCCCCAACACTTTCCCCCAACCTTTCCCCCAGCCTTTCCCCCAGCTTTTGCCTCTTGTTCTCTCTGTCTTGGGTGCCTCCTGTGCTTGGCCCGGGTACGGCAGCGGTTGAATACGGTTTCAGACTCTGCTGCGGCTGCTGCTGGTTACCAGGTTGCTGGTTACCGGGTTGCTGGTTACCATTCTGTTGGTGCTGCTGTGGGCTAGGGACTCTCTTTGCTGCAGCAGCTGATGCTGACAGTGGTACTGGTGCGGGTGCTGTTGTTGCTGCTGCTGCTGCTGCTGCTGCTGCTGTTGCCGCTGCTGCAGTTTGTGCTGGTGCTGGTGTTGGTGCTGGTGCTGCTACTGTTGCAACTCTTGCTGGTGCTGCTGCTGGTGTTTTTGCTGTTGTTGCTGCTGCCGCTGCTACTACAGCTGCTGTTGCCGGTGCTGCTGCCACCACTGGTGCTGCTGTTACCGCTGGTGCTGCTGCTGCTGCTGCTGCTGCTGCCGCTGTTGCAGCAGCAACCCCTGCATGTGCTGCCGCTGGCACTGCATCCAGCTGTGCAGGCGGTTCAGCCATTATAGAGGTGATAGCAACAGGCGTGATTCGCTTCCGCCCATCCTTCCTCCTCCCCACCACCTGCTGCCTTTTCACGCTCTCAGACGTCATCTGCACAGCTGAACCACCACCAGCTACTGTTGCTGCTGCAGTGCCTCCTCTTGCCACTATCCTTCCAGCAGCAGCAGCAGCAGCAGCAGCAGCAGCAGCCGCCGCCTCTATCTCCACCTGCTGCTGCAGCGCCAGCAGCTCTGGATCCTCCACGAGCGAATGGGGCGCCGCCACGTGGCGGTGGCCGTACAGGCTGGCGATGCGGTCCCTCATCTCGCACTGCGTCAGTGGAATGCCGAGCTCTGATTGGTCGAAGAGGAAGGCTGCTACAGTGCCGTCCGCCGAGCAACAGAGCATGTGCATTCCGCATGGAGACCTGAAGGGAGAAGGTAGATGGGGTGAATTGAGGGGAGGAGAGGAGAAGCGAGGCGAGCGGTTGAGGGGCAGCGTTGAGGGGAATAGGGGAGAGTTTGCCAGGGGTAATATACAGAGTGCTTCAGAAGAGAGCAACAGAGCATTTGCACACTACACAGCAACGAGCCAAAGCAGCTTTTGAGTCGACTCAAAAGCATTTGCACACTGCACAGAAATGAGCCGAAACAGTACCGTACCTACCATGCTATGCATGCTATGCATGCTATGCCCAAGTCAGGTTGCTTAAAGAGGTTCTTTGGGATGAAGAGCGGTGAAGGGCGGTACGTGGGCCACAGGGTGACCTTCCGATCCATGCCGCCCAACGCAATCCACCTATAAACCCACTCCTCATCAGCGCTGTTGTAGGTGTATGTACATGATTCTCAACATACACCCATGCCACAACATACCCCTCACTCCTCCTCATAACACTCACCCAGGCCATGCCACAACATACAGTGCCCAAATTACCATGCAATGTCCAGCACAGGCTGCTTGAAGAGGTTCTTCGCAGTGAAGAGCGGTGAAGGGCGGTACGTGGGCCACAGCGTAACCTTCCGATCCATGCCGCCCAACGCCATCCACCCATACGCCCCACTCCTCATCAACGCCGTTGCTTCCTCCCTCACTCTCTCCCTCTCCCTCTCCTCCTCCTCCCTCACTCTCTCCCTCTCCCTCTCCTCCTCCCTCACTCTCACCCTCTCCCTCTCCCTCTCCTCTTTCTCCCTCACTCTCTCCTTCTCTCTCGCCTCCTCCTCTCCCTTCGTCCTGTCGCCTTCTCCCTTCCTCTCCTCTCCTATCAAACCCCCTCGCCGTGCTCCGCTCTCCAAATTTCCTCCTCCCCTCCCCTCCCCTCCCTCCCCCTTCCCCTTCTCTGTAACAAGAAACAGCGCAGAAACTGTTGCAAACTTTCCCTCCTTAGAATCACCATCCTTCACCGGCACACCATCATCACCAACAGTAGCAGCAGCAGCAGCAGACGGAGCAGGAGGAGGAGTAGCAGACAAAGCAACCGCAGTAGAAACCGTGCCTACATCAGCAGCAGCCGCACCACCATCACCATCCCCATCCCCAGAAGGCTCGGCACCAGTGGCACCTGTAGCACCAGTACCACTTGCAGCAGCATCAGCGCCACCATCCCCTTTCTCACCACCCCCAGCTACACTTCGCTGGCCCCCTTTAGAGCTCCCGCCATCACTACCCCCTCCCCCTTTCTCCACCTTCCCCGGATCCCCCTCCCCCTCCCTCTCACCCCGCCCAGAACCACCGACTCTCTCCCCCTCGCCCTTGGAACCACCCTTCCCAGGTTCGGCAGCCCCCAGCGTGGTTCGGTAGAGCACGGGGCTGTACCGAGCCACGGTGACAGGTCCGGTGTGCCCGACGTAGTCCAAGGTCTTGGCCCACCCGAGCGTGCGGTCTAGGATCGCCGCGGTGTGATTTGGGTCGGCAAAGGCGTGGACTGTAGTGAGGTAGGAGCCACAGGGGGAGAAGGAGAGGCGGCGAAAGAAAGTCGCTCCTACCTGGGGAGAGGAAAAGAGGAGCGGAATAAGTAGCGGAATAAGTAGCGGAATAAGTAGCGGAATAAGTAGGGGAATAAGGAGGGGAATAAGAGGGGAATAAGAGGGTGGAATGCAGACGAACGGCACAAATATTTTTTAGGCGCCTCAAAAGTAGCTCCTACCTGGGGAGAGACAAAAAGAGCAGGGCAATAAGAGGGAGGAAAGTTGGAGGGGAATAAGAGGGAGGAAAGCAGAAGAACGGCACAAGTACCAGCTTTCAGCCACAGCAGGCATGGATCAAAGAGCATCTTTGAGTCGACTCAAAAGATCAAAGAGCATCTTTGAGTCGACTCAAAAATCACCCGAGCTCCGAGACGTCTGAGCCACAACAGGCACAGAGCAACGATCAAAGACCATCTTTGAGCTTTGTCCTAAGATGGTCAATTACGTTTTTCAAGTCACGTACACGTAAAAATACGTGTAAATTTACGATTACGTTTTTACGCGTAATTTACGCTGGGCAGATGATAAAAAAAACTATTTCTGAGAATTAAATAAATAAATAAACGCCACAGCGAGCACTTGTGCTAATACCGGGCTGGGGGAAACCAGCGGTTGAATGGCAGACACAAACGGATTTCCTAAGGGAATGGGGAATGGGGAATGGGGAATGGGGAATGGGGAATGGCAGCTCGACAAGCATAGAGTGGGGGTTGCTGGGGAAAATGGATGCGGGCGATGGGAAGGGGAGGTGTTAAAAAGAAGGTGTTGACTTCTTAATTTATGTCTAACTGTTGAGTCACCTACCCTTCTCAACATCATCGTGTCGTCGCACCTGCGACACATTTAACTTGGTCTGTACGTGACATGCCGACCAGTTCCCCCGCAGCACGCAACCGACACTTGCAAATCCTGACCAATCGGGAGTCCACCAGAAACGGCAGTTTCTGGTGTGACAAACTTATTTCGATGTTTGGTAAAATGAGTGGAAAGCCATCTTTTTACAAGGGGCACTCTTGGGCAGCCTACAAAAATAAAACTCTGCCCGGAAACGTAAACTGGTTTTGAGAAAATCGTAAACGTAACGTAACGTAAGCGTAAATGTAACGTAAACCGACGTACATCTTAGGTTTTGTCTGAAATGTCTCGAAACTCAGCCACAATAGGCATGGATCAAAGACCATTTTCGCTCTGGAGGAAGGTTTTTGAGTCGACTCAAAAGTCACCATCCTTGAGTGCTTTTGAGGCGTCTCAAAAGCACTCTCAGAAGCAGACCATCCTTGAGTCCAGGAGGACGGTTGGTTATGCAGCATGCCTGTTGTATAACTCAACTCATGGCTTGTGAGTCGACTCAAAAGTCTGCCTGTTGTATAACTCAACTCATGGCTTGTGAGTCGACTCAAAAGTCTGCCTGTTGTATAACTCAACTCATGGCTTGTGAGTCGACTCAAAAGTCTGTCTGTTGTATAACTCAACTCATGGCTTGTGAGTCGACTCACAAGTCTGCCTGTTGTATAACTCAACTCACGGCTTGTGAGTCGACTCAAAAGTCTGCCTGTTGTATAACTCAACTCATGGCTTGTGAGTCGACTCAAAAGTCTGCCTGTTGTATAACTCAACTCACGGCTTGTGAGTCGACTCACAAGTCTGCCTGTTGTATAACTCAACTCATGGCTTGTGAGTCGACTCAAAAGTCTGCCTGTTGTATAACTCAACTCACGGCTTGTGAGTCGACTCACCTGTTGTATAACTCAACTCATGGCTTGTGAGTCGACTCAAAAGTCTGCCTGTTGTATAACTCAACTCACGGCTTGTGAGTCGACTCAAAAGTCTGTCTGTTGTATAACTCAACTCATGGCTTGTGAGTCGACTCACAAGTCTGCCTGTTGTATAACTCAACTCATGGCTTGTGAGTCGACTCAAAAGTCTGCCTGTTGTATAACTCAACTCACGGCTTGTGAGTCGACTCAAAAGTCTGCCTGTTGTATAACTCAACTCATGGCTTGTGAGTCGACTCAAAAGTCTGCCTGTTGTATAACTCAACTCACGGCTTGTGAGTCGACTCAAAAGTCTGCCTGTTGTATAACTCAACTCATGGCTTGTGAGTCGACTCAAAAGTCTGCCTGTTGTATAACTCAACTCACGGCTTGTGAGTCGACTCAAAAGTCTGCCTGTTGTATAACTCAACTCATGGCTTGTGAGTCGACTCAAAAGTCTGCCTGTTGTATAACTCAACTCATGGCTTGTGAGTCGACTCAAAAGTCTGCCTGTTGTATAACTCAACTCATGGCTTGTGAGTCGACTCAAAAGTCTGCCTGTTGTATAACTCAACTCATGGCTTGTGAGTCGACTCAAAAGTCTGCCTGTTGTATAACTCAACTCATGGCTTGTGAGTCGACTCAAAAGTCTGCCTGTTGTATAACTCAACTCATGGCTTGTGAGTCGACTCAAAAGTCTGCCTGTTGTATAACTCAACTCATGGCTTGTGAGTCGACTCAAAAGTCTGCCTGTTGTATAACTCAACTCATGGCTTGTGAGTCGACTCAAAAGTCTGCCTGTTGTATAACTCAACTCACGGCTTGTGAGTCGACTCAAAAGTCTGCCTGTTGTATAACTCAACTCATGGCTTGTGAGTCGACTCAAAAGTCTGCCTGTTGTATAACTCAACTCACGGCTTGTGAGTCGACTCAAAAGTCTGCCTGTTGTATAACTCAACTCATGGCTTGTGAGTCGACTCAAAAGTCTGCCTGTTGTATAACTCAACTCATGGCTTGTGAGTCGACTCAAAAGTCTGCCTGTTGTATAACTCAACTCATGGCTTGTGAGTCGACTCAAAAGTCTGTCTGTTGTATAACTCAACTCATGGCTTGTGAGTCGACTCACAAGTCTGCCTGTTGTATAACTCAACTCACGGCTTGTGAGTCGACTCAAAAGTCTGCCTGTTGTATAACTCAACTCATGGCTTGTGAGTCGACTCAAAAGTCTGCCTGTTGTATAACTCAACTCACGGCTTGTGAGTCGACTCACAAGTCTGCCTGTTGTATAACTCAACTCATGGCTTGTGAGTCGACTCAAAAGTCTGCCTGTTGTATAACTCAACTCACGGCTTGTGAGTCGACTCACCTGTTGTATAACTCAACTCATGGCTTGTGAGTCGACTCAAAAGTCTGCCTGTTGTATAACTCAACTCACGGCTTGTGAGTCGACTCAAAAGTCTGTCTGTTGTATAACTCAACTCATGGCTTGTGAGTCGACTCACAAGTCTGCCTGTTGTATAACTCAACTCATGGCTTGTGAGTCGACTCAAAAGTCTGCCTGTTGTATAACTCAACTCACGGCTTGTGAGTCGACTCAAAAGTCTGCCTGTTGTATAACTCAACTCATGGCTTGTGAGTCGACTCAAAAGTCTGCCTGTTGTATAACTCAACTCACGGCTTGTGAGTCGACTCAAAAGTCTGCCTGTTGTATAACTCAACTCATGGCTTGTGAGTCGACTCAAAAGTCTGCCTGTTGTATAACTCAACTCACGGCTTGTGAGTCGACTCAAAAGTCTGCCTGTTGTATAACTCAACTCATGGCTTGTGAGTCGACTCAAAAGTCTGCCTGTTGTATAACTCAACTCATGGCTTGTGAGTCGACTCAAAAGTCTGCCTGTTGTATAACTCAACTCATGGCTTGTGAGTCGACTCAAAAGTCTGCCTGTTGTATAACTCAACTCATGGCTTGTGAGTCGACTCAAAAGTCTGCCTGTTGTATAACTCAACTCATGGCTTGTGAGTCGACTCAAAAGTCTGCCTGTTGTATAACTCAACTCATGGCTTGTGAGTCGACTCAAAAGTCTGCCTGTTGTATAACTCAACTCATGGCTTGTGAGTCGACTCAAAAGTCTGCCTGTTGTATAACTCAACTCATGGCTTGTGAGTCGACTCAAAAGTCTGCCTGTTGTATAACTCAACTCACGGCTTGTGAGTCGACTCAAAAGTCTGCCTGTTGTATAACTCAACTCATGGCTTGTGAGTCGACTCAAAAGTCTGCCTGTTGTATAACTCAACTCACGGCTTGTGAGTCGACTCAAAAGTCTGCCTGTTGTATAACTCAACTCATGGCTTGTGAGTCGACTCAAAAGTCTGCCTGTTGTATAACTCAACTCATGGCTTGTGAGTCGACTCAAAAGTCTGCCTGTTGTATAACTCAACTCACGGCTTGTGAGTCGACTCAAAAGTCTGTCTGTTGTATAACTCAACTCATGGCTTGTGAGTCGACTCACAAGTCTGCCTGTTGTATAACTCAACTCATGGCTTGTGAGTCGACTCAAAAGTCTGCCTGTTGTATAACTCAACTCACGGCTTGTGAGTCGACTCAAAAGTCTGCCTGTTGTATAACTCAACTCATGGCTTGTGAGTCGACTCAAAAGTCTGCCTGTTGTATAACTCAACTCACGGCTTGTGAGTCGACTCAAAAGTCTGCCTGTTGTATAACTCAACTCATGGCTTGTGAGTCGACTCAAAAGTCTGCCTGTTGTATAACTCAACTCACGGCTTGTGAGTCGACTCAAAAGTCTGCCTGTTGTATAACTCAACTCATGGCTTGTGAGTCGACTCAAAAGTCTGCCTGTTGTATAACTCAACTCATGGCTTGTGAGTCGACTCAAAAGTCTGCCTGTTGTATAACTCAACTCATGGCTTGTGAGTCGACTCAAAAGTCTGCCTGTTGTATAACTCAACTCATGGCTTGTGAGTCGACTCAAAAGTCTGCCTGTTGTATAACTCAACTCATGGCTTGTGAGTCGACTCAAAAGTCTGCCTGTTGTATAACTCAACTCATGGCTTGTGAGTCGACTCAAAAGTCTGCCTGTTGTATAACTCAACTCATGGCTTGTGAGTCGACTCAAAAGTCTGCCTGTTGTATAACTCAACTCATGGCTTGTGAGTCGACTCAAAAGTCTGCCTGTTGTATAACTCAACTCACGGCTTGTGAGTCGACTCAAAAGTCTGCCTGTTGTATAACTCAACTCATGGCTTGTGAGTCGACTCAAAAGTCTGCCTGTTGTATAACTCAACTCACGGCTTGTGAGTCGACTCAAAAGTCTGCCTGTTGTATAACTCAACTCATGGCTTGTGAGTCGACTCAAAAGTCTGCCTGTTGTATAACTCAACTCATGGCTTGTGAGTCGACTCAAAAGTCTGCCTGTTGTATAACTCAACTCATGGCTTGTGAGTCGACTCAAAAGTCTGCCTGTTGTATAACTCAACTCATGGCTTGTGAGTCGACTCAAAAGTCTGCCTGTTGTATAACTCAACTCATGGCTTGTGAGTCGACTCAAAAGTCTGCCTGTTGTATAACTCAACTCATGGCTTGTGAGTCGACTCAAAAGTCTGCCTGTTGTATAACTCAACTCATGGCTTGTGAGTCGACTCAAAAGTCTGCCTGTTGTATAACTCAACTCATGGCTTGTGAGTCGACTCAAAAGTCTGCCTGTTGTATAACTCAACTCACGGCTTGTGAGTCGACTCAAAAGTCTGCCTGTTGTATAACTCAACTCATGGCTTGTGAGTCGACTCAAAAGTCTGCCTGTTGTATAACTCAACTCATGGCTTGTGAGTCGACTCAAAAGTCTGTCTGTTGTATAACTCAACTCACGGCTTGTGAGTCGACTCAAAAGTCTGCCTGTTGTATAACTCAACTCATGGCTTGTGAGTCGACTCAAAAGTCTGCCTGTTGTATAACTCAACTCACGGCTTGTGAGTCGACTCAAAAGTCTGCCTGTTGTATAACTCAACTCATGGCTTGTGAGTCGACTCAAAAGTCTGCCTGTTGTATAACTCAACTCACGGCTTGTGAGTCGACTCAAAAGTCTGCCTGTTGTATAACTCAACTCACGGCTTGTGAGTCGACTCAAAAGTCTGCCTGTTGTATAACTCAACTCATGGCTTGTGAGTCGACTCAAAAGTCTGCCTGTTGTATAACTCAACTCACGGCTTGTGAGTCGACTCAAAAGTCTGCCTGTTGTATAACTCAACTCATGGCTTGTGAGTCGACTCAAAAGTCTGCCTGTTGTATAACTCAACTCATGGCTTGTGAGTCGACTCAAAAGTCTGCCTGTTGTATAACTCAACTCATGGCTTGTGAGTCGACTCAAAAGTCTGCCTGTTGTATAACTCAACTCATGGCTTGTGAGTCGACTCAAAAGTCTGCCTGTTGTATAACTCAACTCATGGCTTGTGAGTCGACTCAAAAGTCTGCCTGTTGTATAACTCAACTCATGGCTTGTGAGTCGACTCAAAAGTCTGCCTGTTGTATAACTCAACTCATGGCTTGTGAGTCGACTCAAAAGTCTGCCTGTTGTATAACTCAACTCATGGCTTGTGAGTCGACTCAAAAGTCTGCCTGTTGTATAACTCAACTCACGGCTTGTGAGTCGACTCAAAAGTCTGCCTGTTGTATAACTCAACTCATGGCTTGTGAGTCGACTCAAAAGTCTGCCTGTTGTATAACTCAACTCATGGCTTGTGAGTCGACTCAAAA
This sequence comes from Closterium sp. NIES-67, assembly GCA_027943415.1. Taxonomy (NCBI): domain Eukaryota; kingdom Viridiplantae; phylum Streptophyta; class Zygnematophyceae; order Desmidiales; family Closteriaceae; genus Closterium; species Closterium sp. NIES-67. The sequence continues at coordinate 263,773 of BQMB01001768.1, read as the reverse complement.
GTCTGTCTGTTGTATAACTCAACTCACGGCTTGTGAGTCGACTCAAAAGTCTGCCTGTTGTATAACTCAACTCATGGCTTGTGAGTCGACTCAAAAGTCTGCCTGTTGTATAACTCAACTCACGGCTTGTGAGTCGACTCAAAAGTCTGCCTGTTGTATAACTCAACTCATGGCTTGTGAGTCGACTCAAAAGTCTGCCTGTTGTATAACTCAACTCACGGCTTGTGAGTCGACTCAAAAGTCTGCCTGTTGTATAACTCAACTCATGGCTTGTGAGTCGACTCAAAAGTCTGCCTGTTGTATAACTCAACTCATGGCTTGTGAGTCGACTCAAAAGTCTGCCTGTTGTATAACTCAACTCATGGCTTGTGAGTCGACTCAAAAGTCTGCCTGTTGTATAACTCAACTCATGGCTTGTGAGTCGACTCAAAAGTCTGCCTGTTGTATAACTCAACTCATGGCTTGTGAGTCGACTCAAAAGTCTGCCTGTTGTATAACTCAACTCATGGCTTGTGAGTCGACTCAAAAGTCTGCCTGTTGTATAACTCAACTCACGGCTTGTGAGTCGACTCAAAAGTCTGCCTGTTGTATAACTCAACTCATGGCTTGTGAGTCGACTCAAAAGTCTGCCTGTTGTATAACTCAACTCATGGCTTGTGAGTCGACTCAAAAGTCTGCCTGTTGTATAACTCAACTCACGGCTTGTGAGTCGACTCAAAAGTCTGCCTGTTGTATAACTCAACTCATGGCTTGTGAGTCGACTCAAAAGTCTGCCTGTTGTATAACTCAACTCACGGCTTGTGAGTCGACTCAAAAGTCTGCCTGTTGTATAACTCAACTCATGGCTTGTGAGTCGACTCAAAAGTCTGCCTGTTGTATAACTCAACTCACGGCTTGTGAGTCGACTCAAAAGTCTGCCTGTTGTATAACTCAACTCATGGCTTGTGAGTCGACTCAAAAGTCTGCCTGTTGTATAACTCAACTCATGGCTTGTGAGTCGACTCAAAAGTCTGCCTGTTGTATAACTCAACTCATGGCTTGTGAGTCGACTCAAAAGTCTGCCTGTTGTATAACTCAACTCATGGCTTGTGAGTCGACTCAAAAGTCTGCCTGTTGTATAACTCAACTCATGGCTTGTGAGTCGACTCAAAAGTCTGCCTGTTGTATAACTCAACTCATGGCTTGTGAGTCGACTCAAAAGTCTGCCTGTTGTATAACTCAACTCATGGCTTGTGAGTCGACTCAAAAGTCTGCCTGTTGTATAACTCAACTCATGGCTTGTGAGTCGACTCAAAAGTCTGCCTGTTGTATAACTCAACTCACGGCTTGTGAGTCGACTCAAAAGTCTGCCTGTTGTATAACTCAACTCACGGCTTGTGAGTCGACTCAAAAGTCTGCCTGTTGTATAACTCAACTCATGGCTTGTGAGTCGACTCAAAAGTCTGCCTGTTGTATAACTCAACTCATGGCTTGTGAGTCGACTCAAAAGTCTGCCTGTTGTATAACTCAACTCATGGCTTGTGAGTCGACTCAAAAGTCTGCCTGTTGTATAACTCAACTCATGGCTTGTGAGTCGACTCAAAAGTCTGCCTGTTGTATAACTCAACTCATGGCTTGTGAGTCGACTCAAAAGTCTGCCTGTTGTATAACTCAACTCATGGCTTGTGAGTCGACTCAAAAGTCTGCCTGTTGTATAACTCAACTCATGGCTTGTGAGTCGACTCAAAAGTCTGCCTGTTGTATAACTCAACTCATGGCTTGTGAGTCGACTCAAAAGTCTGCCTGTTGTATAACTCAACTCACGGCTTGTGAGTCGACTCAAAAGTCTGCCTGTTGTATAACTCAACTCATGGCTTGTGAGTCGACTCAAAAGTCTGCCTGTTGTATAACTCAACTCATGGCTTGTGAGTCGACTCAAAAGTCTGCCTGTTGTATAACTCAACTCACGGCTTGTGAGTCGACTCAAAAGTCTGCCTGTTGTATAAATCAACTCAACCCCGCATGCATACTTCACCGTGAAACGAGTCACTCGTGACTCACCAACTTGGGATAAGGCCCCTCCACGCGCTTAGCCGACCGACCAATCGCCCAATCGTGGCCTTAGCTGCCCACAAGTCAAATGCTACCTCTGAATTCTGAAACCCTCCAATGCTGCCCACCGACTTGGGGTACAGCCCCTCCACACGTTTCGCCACCGACCAATCGTTGGTGCACCACACGATCACACTCTTGTCGTCCAATTGGCTACCGACGAACCGGCCAATGGGGTCCCACGCTGGACACACCCTTCACGAATCACTCACACCCGCCTTTTGAGTCGACTCAAAAGTCGCGCGCACACTTTTTGTGGGCTGAAAAGGCTCCGAACAGGTAAACCCTTCATACCACCCTACCCTGCACACTACAGGCTGAAACCCTTCAACCCTTCATCGTTCACTCACAGATTTTGGATAAGGCCCCTCCACGCGTTTCGCAACCGACCAATCGTTGGTCCGCCACACGATCACGCTCTTGTCGTCGGATTGGCTGCCGACGAAGCGGCCAATGGGGTCCCACGCCACGCCCTTCACAAAGCTGCTGTGCCCGGTCAGCACCGCCACCTGGCGCCCTGTCATTGGCTGCCAGATGCGCACCGTGCTGTCGAGGCTGCAGGTGGCGATGAGAGAATCATCAGGAGACCAGTCAACATCGACCTAGTAGGGAAGGGAGATGGGAGAAGGATGGGGGGTGTCAACTGCCAGATGCGCATGAGCTTCCAGTTCTCCCGGTTCTGATTGATGCTCTGCCAGGGAGGGGAGGGGAGGGGAGAGAGGGGAGGGGAGGGGAGGGGAGGGGAGGGAGGGGAGGGGGGAGGAAGGAAGGGCTGTCAAGACTACATGGGCTTCCAGTTCTGCCCAGTCGGAGCGTTCATCTCGCCAAGCATCAGAGCAATTAGAGTCAAGGTTGCCTGCCGGTTGCATTTAGGCGAACGGGTGGGTGTGACTTTTGAGTCTACTCAAAAGTCAGGCATCCATCTCCCCGAGCATGTCTGTGATCTGACTCCCTCCGCTGCCTGCCTTTGAGGCGCCTCAAAAACTGTGAGTGCTTTTGAGGCGCCTCAAAAGCATCTCCCCAAGCATGTCTGTGATCTGACTCCCTCCGCTGCCTGCCGGTTGCATTCAGGCGAACGGGTGGGTGTGCCTATGGACTCACCACTTCCCCCGTGTGGCCTCGCAGCGTGTGCATGAGCTTCCAGTTCTCCACGCTCGGGGCGTCCATCTCCCCAAACACCAGAGATGTTAGGCTCAAGGTTGCAGGCTTAGTGAGTAAACCGTTACACGGAGCGAAGGGAGAGAGCTCACCACTTCCCCTGTGTGGCCTCGCAGTGTGTGCATGAGCTTCCAGTTCTCCACATTCGGTGCGCCCATCTCTCCAAACACCACGCTCCCCCGCCCCTCCCTCCTTCCGTACACGTGCACCGTCTGGTCGTCCGCTGCTGTGGCCAGATGCAGCCCATTGTGGGACCACCTGGCATGGTGGGTGGGTATGAGTGGTGGTATGGTATGTGGTGGTATGGTAGGAGAGCGTGAGCAAGGCGCACACTTGAATTCACCCCTCCCTCCTCCCCTACACATGCACTGTCTGGTCGTCCGCTGCTGTGGCTAAGTGCAGCCCATTGTGGGACCACCTGGTATGGTGGTGAGGATGGGCAACAGTGGGACGAGATTCACCTATCAGCAGTAAGCATCTCCCCAAACACCACGCGCCCCCTCCCCTCCCTCCTCCCGTGCACGTGTACTGTCTGGTTGGCCGCTGCTGTGGCTAAGTGGAGCCCATTGTGGGACCATCTGTACAGGAGGTGGGGGCCATGGTAAGCACGACATGAGTCTGGAGCATGCTACTTTGCACGCCCCCCCCTCCCCTCATGCTCTGGCTGGTCGTTTGCTGCTGTGGCTAAGTGCAGCCTGTTGTAGGACCACTTGTACGGGAGGTGGCTGCAAAGGTACGCAAGATACAAGTGAGTGAGCTAGGAGCAAACGCAACCGTACCCCTCCCCGCCCCTCCCCTCCGTCCTCCCGTACACATGCACTGTCTGGTCGTCCGCTGCTGGCCAGGTGGAGCCCATTGTGCGACCATCTGTAAGGGAGGTGGGGGGCAAAGGTAAGCACGAGTGAGTGCGCCAGGAGCAAACACAAGCTCGCTACTCCCCTCCCTCCTCCCGTACACGTGCACTGTCTGGTCGTCCGCTGTTGTGGCGAAGTGCAGCCCATTGTGCGACCATCTGTATGGGAGGAGGGGGCATAGGAAAGAAAGATATGAGTGAGTGAGCAAGGCGCACACGCAAGCTTGACCCTCCCCTCCCCTCCCCTCCCCTCCACTCCCCTCCGCGCCCCTCCCTCCTCCCGTACGCGTGCACTGCCTGGTCGTCCGCTGCTGTGGCTAAGTGGAGCCCATTGTGGGACCACCTGTCGTGGGGGATACGACGCAAGGCCAGAGAGACGTGAGCCCAGATCGCACTCTCTTACCGCGCCCCCTCTCTGCCTCTCTCTCACTGCCTGGTCGTCCGCTGCTGTGACTAGGTGCAAACCACTACCTGAGACTGTCAAAATCCCCTGAGATTGTTGGAATCACCTGAGACTGTTGGAATGATCTGAGACTGTTGGAATCACCTGAGACTGTTGGAATCACCTGAGACTGTTGGAATCACCTGACAGAGCTGACAGCCCCAAAATGGTCGCAGAGAGTGGCGAGGCGAGAGGGGAGCGAGGCATCTGACTCGGACTCAGGGGTAAGCAGCGGCGGCAGGCTCCAGATAACGGCCTGAAAGAGGGGGGAGGGGGGGGGAGGGGGGGAAGAGGGGATGTGGTGGGCGGGGGGGGGAAGGGGGGGGGGGGGGGGGGAGGCGGGGGGGATGAAAGAGAAGGAGACAATGGGGAGAGTGATGAACTCAAAGTAGCAAGGAGGGAGTAACCAGTGCATACATGGTCTGACAGAGGAATGAATCACGGGGGAAAGATGGGGAAGGGGGGAGGAGGGATAGGAAGACAAGAGGAGGGGAAGGGGGATAGGAAGACAAGAGGAGGGGAGGGGGATAGGAAGACAAGAGGAGGGGAGGGGGGATAGGAAGACAAGAGGAGGGGAGGGGGGATAGGAAGACAAGAGGAGGGGAGGGGGGATAGGAAGACAAGAGGAGGGGAGGGGGATAGGAAGACGAGACTAGGGTTATCTCTCTCGAGTCTCTCCCTCACATCGCGCCTCCCCCCTCCCGCACCTTGTGGTCCCCCCCGCCAGTGGCGAATCTTGTCCCATCCGGATGCACGTGAATCGCGAAAATCGCCTGTCCGCCGTGCGACACCCACGACGGCTTCACCAGTCGCATGGCGACGTGTGAGACAGAATCTCCCCTGTAACCAGTCACCGCGTGGACAAACTGCGCTCGTCGCACGACAGACGCATCTACCCTCGCCTTAGGATTTATCAAATGCAGGTTTCGTCGCCCGCTACCCACGCCTTAGGTCAGTCCCTATGCAATGAAAGTGACTCGTTCATTACTCGGCAAAAAATCAGATGCTATGCGACGTGAACCGCTCAAGGACACCGTCGCAGCACGGCGACATTCCATGCGAAAGTTAACGAACTCTAAGCGACGAAGGACGGCAGACTGATGCGAACTTGGCTGACATGCCTGCAGGTGAGTAATGCTCTTCATTGTTGCTGCTTCGATAGCGACTATAAAACGTTGGGCAGTCAACCAGTGCATCTACATTTTTACAAGGCCCATTTCAAAAGGAGTGCATAAAAAGAGTACGAAGGACACCATCCATACACGTATCGTTTTTATGATAATTCACGTGCAAATGATATGTTTTGGTTTTTTTTACATCACGGAAAAGCCAACATACATGAAATACTATCATGGATGGATGATAGACCCGAACCCAACGCCATCATAAATCTCCCATAAACTTATATTATAAATTACTTACTACAAAAATCCAATAAGTTTTTTTCTCTTCATAGTCGTGAATTTCTAATTTTACGATGGACCCATTTCATGCCCTACTATATGAACATGTGTTAAATTAGCGGGGCATTCAATTCAAGGTACAGTTTCTGCTCACTTGCCAAGGGCTTGCATGGAATTTGGAGATATTTCGGTGACCCACGAGATATTCTCATGGAGCAGAGCCAGCGTGGCACGAGGACGTATCTAGAAATCCTCTTCAGTTTAGACCCTTATTATTGCTAGAAGGGGCTACCTGTCCAGTCCACCCGATGTCAATATGAATTGTTTTCTGCCTGCTACTTGCGCCCTGAAGCCTTGTACTAGGACGTGAGATTGGAATTGTCCTTGCCTCCAGCTTTGGATCTGACACGATAAACGAGATAGGCCCTGAGCATCAAAACCTCGGCCAAAACCCCGCCACGGCCTGGTCCGCGCTCCCCCCCATTATAACTCCATCGCTCGCATCGTCCTCGTACTTTTTTGGGTTACTCGCAGCGGTTAGATAGAAGTTTCTTAGCCTCATCGCCTCATCGCCAGACATTCAGGAAACAGAGAACCCGCATTTCGGTTCGCCTGTGGTTCATTAGTCTCTAGGGTACGTTCAGATCCGTCTGTGCATTTGAGTGCTGGCGATTTTCTCAAGTCATCAGCGTGAATCGTTATTGCGCTCGTCCGCTTTCCGCCCACCGTCCCGCGAATACCCACCCGCCAGTATGCCCGCGTTAGGCCTTTCCGCCTCTGCCCCCGCCACCGCGCGCCACCGCGTCCCCGCGGAATCCGCGCACTCGCGCCTGCGGGGAGAACGCGCCAGTCTATCGGCACGGCGGATCGCCGCCCTTTCCTCGCTAACGTCATCCCGATCAGCGGCAGCGCGACGCGCAAGACTCGCGATCCGCGCGTCTTCTGGAGCGGGAGACGCGGCGGGAGATGCGGCGGGAAATGCGGGCAGGGGAGGGATGACGTACAAGGAGGCGGGCGTGGATATCGACGCGGGTGCTGAGCTGGTGAGGCGCATCGCGAAGATGACACCTGGCATCGGCGGATTCGGCGGGCTGTACCCGTTTGGTGAGATTGACGCTCGGTAGAATCACATTGTGGTACATTGACGACCATTGGCTGGTACTGGGAGATGCGAAAGTGACTATACTAGGCGTGGTCTTACAAATAATCGTATCTCACGGATAAATATATTGTGCACATGGCCTCAGAATTCTAGGGAAAAAGCATCACTTAGCCTCAGGAAAAGCATCATATATTTTGCGCGTGGACTCAGAAGTCGCAAAATATATGATGCTTTTCCTGGGAAGCCTTGGCTAAGTAGGTAAGTTTTTAGACGTCTCAAAGCTCTTTCGAGTCGACTTTTGAGTCTTTTGAGTCTCAAAGCTCTTTCTGGGACGCCTTTGCATGAAGCAGTCAAAGGGAATGTCGCCTTTGTATTCATGTGTAATGAGTCGATTTTTGAGTCGACTCAAAAATCGACTCATTACACACGCCTTAAAGCTCTTTCTGGGACGCCTTAAAGCTCTTTCTGGGACGCCTTAAAGCTCTTTCTGGGACGCCTTAAAGCTCTTTCTGGGACGCCTTAAAGCTCTTTCTGGGACGCCTTAGCACGAAGCAGTCGAAGGGAATGTCGCCTGTATTCACGTGTCGCCTGTATTCACGCCCAACATCACAGTGCGCCGTGCTTCTTAGGTAAGGCACATGCCACAGTGCGGGGGGGAACGTAGGATAGGCGTGCAGAGGGAAGCCATATGTCGCATGTATTCAAGCCCAACACCACATTGTCGTGTCACCTTGCGAAGTGCTTCTAAGGAACGTGCCACAATGCGGGGGGGGAACATTGGATAAGCTCGAACTGTTTGCAGAGCGAAGTCACGTATCCCCGTTTTTGGCTGTTTCAATCGCACCGTGCTTCAATCTGATGCGAAAGTGGGCCTTTTCTATCTCAGGTGACGATTACCTTGTAGCGGGTACGGACGGAGCGGGCACGAAGCTGAACCTGTAGCTGCCTTTCGCGATAGGAACTATGCGTGTCTCAGAACTACTTCCTTATTCGTTTGACTTTCGCAGGTGACGACTACCCTGTAGCGGGTACGGACGGGGTGGGCACGAAGCCGAATCTGCCTTCCACAAGAAAAGCAAACGCTCACATGTGTCCAAAAATCACTTGCATGCTTTTCTCCCAGGTGACGACTACCTTGTAGCGGGTACGGACGGGGTGGGCACGAAGCTGAAGTTGGCTTTCGCAATGGACAAGCACGACACCATCGGCATCGACCTGGTAAGGCGCTACGTTGACTCGCGTTGACCCGCGTTGACTGACGTTGACCTGACTTGGCCATTTCATCCGGCGCCCGCCCTCTCTGCTTCCTCCTGCCAGTGCAATCCACCTCGGCTTAGCCCTCTCCGCCCTGCTCTTCCTCTCACCCCGTCCCCACCCCACCAGGTGGCAATGAGCGTCAACGACATTGTGACGTCCGGCGCCCGCCCTCTCTTCTTCCTCGATTACTTCGCCTCCAGCAAGCTGGAAGTGGACCAGGCGGAGCAGGTGAGCTGCAGGGATCGTATTGTGCGGTGCTGAAGGGTTTACAACGGTTGCACACCGCGTGAGACAGCCGTGCTGCTCCTCTCTTCTTCCTCGACTACTTCGCCTTCAGCAAGCTGGAAGTGGACCAGGCGGAGCAGATGAGGGCTGATTATTGCTGAAGGGTTTAAGGGGGGCTTAATCAGGCCCGAGTGCCATTGCGCCCTCTCTCCTTCCTCGATTACTTCGCCTCGAGCAAGCTGGAAGTCGATTAGGCCGAGCAGGTAAGCGGGTGAGGAGAGCAACCGCTTAGCCGGGTCACAGCAGGGCACGAGTGGCCTCCAGCAAGCTGGAAGTCGATTAGGCCGAGCAGCAGGTAAGCATGTGAGGAGAGCAACCGCCTAGCCGGGTCACAGCAGGGCACGAGTGGCCTCCAGCAAGCTGGAAGTCGATTAGGCCGAGCAGGTAAGCGTGTGAGGAGAGCAACCGCTTAGCCGGGTCACAGCAGGGCACGAGTAGCCTCCAGCAAGCTGGAAGTGGATTAGGCCGAGCAGGTAAGCGTGTGAGGAGAGCAACCGCCTAGCCGGGTCACAGCAGGGCACGAGTAGCCTCCAGCAAGCTGGAAGTGGATTAGGCCGAGCAGGTAAGCGTGTGAGGAGAGCAACCGCTTAGCCGGGTCACAGCAGGGCACGAGTGGCCTCCAGCAAGCTGGAAGTGGATTAGCAGGGATGGTACTGTTGGGTGCTGAAGGGTTTACAGTGGTTCTACCAGTTATAAGGTATGTAATGGTTTACAATGGGCGGCTGCAAGCAGTCCTGTCAGGCTGTGCGCTGCTGTGCGAGTGTGCAGATCAGATTTTATGGGTTGATCTCTCTCCCTCTCGTCCCCCCACCACCACCACCACCCCCACCAGGTGATCAAGGGCATTTTGGACGGCTGCAAGCAGTCGGATTACTGTGCTGACCACCCTGTACACACATGTGCATCCCTCTACACCCCTCTAAAGCGGTCCATGTATTATTGATACCTGGGTACAATCGAGACAAGTGAGAGGAGTCTAGGCAAGTCTGTCTCTTTCCGTCTCATCCCCATCAGGTGATCGAGGGAGGGCATCGTGGACGGCTGCAAGCAATCGGACTGCGTGCTGCTGTGCTGACTACCCCGTACGAGCATTCACACACTCCTCTCTCCCCCTCCGTCTCACTATCTCTCTCCCTGCCTCCCCGCCACCACCACCCCATCAGGTGATCAAGGGCATCGTGGACGGCTGCAAGCAGTCGGACTGCGTGCTGCTCGGAGGGGAGGTACGTGAGAGATAACTGGGGGGGGGTGTTTGTGACGGTTCGGTCTTGCATGGGTGCTTGAGTCTGGGTGCAAGCAGTCGGACTGCGTGCTGCTGGGAGGGGAGACAAGCGAGAGAGAACCGGTGGGGTGATTTTTGAGTCGACTCAAAAATCAACTAGGGGGGTGTATGTGAAGGTTTGGTCTCGGTTTAGTCCTGGTGGGTGGGCGGCTCATCCTTTGGTGCAAGAAGCCGGGCTGCGTGCTGCTGGGAAGGGAGATAAGAGAGAGGCAGTGTGTGAGGGCGGTACAATACACAGATGTGTGAGGAGGGGTGCAGATGTGTGAGGAGGGGTGCAGATGTGTGAGGAGGGGTGCAGATGTGTGAGAGGGGGTGGTATGCATGTGTCACAGTGTTTGGATCCTGCTGGCAAGTAGTCAGACTGCGCTGCTGGGAGGGGAGGTGTGACGGAGGTTTAGGGGAGACTATGTTTCCTTAATCTCTTACTCTTGTGTTCCCTCCCTTTCCCCCCTCTACCCCCCTCACCCTACCAGACTGCGGAAATGCCCGGATTTTACGCGGATGGGGAGTACGACCTGAGCGGGTTTGCAGTGGGAGCTGTGAAGAAAGCTGCGCTTATAGATGGATCCAATATAAGGAAAGGCGATAAGATCATTGGGCTGCCGTCGTCCGGCCTCCACTCCAACGGGTTTTCACTCGCTAGAAGGTGAGATGAGATGAGATGAGATGAGATGAGTAGCAGGGAAGACAGCTGCACTTACAGACGGATGCAGTACTAGGAAGGGCGATAAGATCATTGGGCTGCCGTCATCTGGTCTACACTCCAACAGATTCTCCCTCGCTAGAAGGTGAGGTGATAGCAAGTGAATGTAAGCAGGATTCCATTTTGGGTTTCGGGTTTCGGGTTTCGTGTTTTGGGTTAGGGCTTTGAGTTTCGGGTTTTCGGCTTTGGGTTTGGGCATGATTGGGCTGCCTTCATCTGGGTTACACTCCAACGGATTCTCCCTCACTAAAAGGTGCGTTGAGAGGTTAGTGAATGGTTAGTCTGGAGTTATTTCAGATTCTTTTTTCTCATTCTACTCACGCCTTCCCTTTCTGCTTCCCTCTCGCCCCCTTCCCCACCCCGCATTCCTCTCCTCTGTGGTTGACGCCAGGGGAGCGTCCCTTTGAAACCCTCCCCATGATCAGCATTGGGCCTCTCACCTCCTTCTTCCCCCCCCCCCCCCCCCCCAAGAGTGGTTGACGCCAGAGGGGCTTCTCTCCCCGACCCCCTCCCAGGCTCCTCATCGTTCCGCCTCTTCCCACCCCTCCCTCCCTCTCCCCCCCCCTCCCTCTCCCCCTCCCCAGAGTGGTTGACGCCAGTGGGGCTGCTCTCTCAGACCCCCTCCCAGGCGCCCCTGCCGGTGTGACTATAGGGGGCGCTCTGCTGGAGCCCACTGTAATCTATGTGCGCCAGGTGATGGAGATTGTAAAGGGGGGAGGCGTGCACGGCATCGCGCACATTACCGGGGGAGGCTTTACTGAGAACATTCCCAGAATCTTCCCTGCGGGCTTGGCGGCAAAGGCGGATATGACTGCCTGGGAGGAGCCTCCTATTTTCAAGTGGCTCAGAAAGGTGAGTTATTATGTTTCCAGCTATCTGCTGTTTGCCCCCAATGTGTATCTGCTGTTTTCTGCTTTCTGCTGTCTTGTGCTTCGATGTGTAACCAATGTCCTGATTGCTCCCTTTCCTCCGCTCCTCTCTAGGCCGGCAATATCGCTGAAGATGAGATGCGACGTGTATTCAACCTCGGCATTGGCATGGTGCTTATAGTGGATGCCGAGGCTTCTGAGCGCATATTAGAGAGCAACCCGACGGCCGTGCTTGTAGGAGAGGTGGTGGAAGGGGAAGGTGTTATTTTCTCATAACCTGGCATTGCAACATTGTACGCGTAGAGAAACTGAATAACTCATTGTGGGTTGGCATAGATTTCGATGAAGATGAGATGTGGCATGTTCTCACGCTGGGCTCAAAGGCAAAAGGGCAGTAGGGGTTGGTGGACCAGGCTTCTAAGCACATATTAGATGGAACCCTTCACCTGTGTTGGTAGTAGTAGGCGAGGTGGTGGAGGTGGGGGGAGAGTGAGTATTCCTTGCTCACAAATTCGAACGATAGCATTGACTATATGTGATCCCGCTATAGCATTGCATGATTTTTCCACATTGATTGTTTAGTCTTGTGATAATGACACACTTCTGACATTATTTAGGAGGTGGCTTGGACCGCGACTTGACCTGCAATTTCGCACGGTCCTGCGACAATAACGAGGATGCCACAACTTCCAGGTCTCCCGCACTCTGAAATTTCCGAAACGTGTGGTTTTGAGATTCCCGCGCAAACGCGGCCTGGTGGTAACTTCTAGGCGAGCCTATCCAAGGCCTATCAGCCGGCATTTCCCGGTCAGCCATATACCGTACTCCGAATTTGGGAATCTTAGTATGGCTGAGACGAACAAAACTTCAGGTTTCTTAGCTTGCACCGTTGCCATGTTCTGTCTTAGCGCTTCCATGTGGCTTTAGTAGTTCCTTATAGGTCACCGCTTCTTTCCGTTTTCCGATTTCCGTTTCGCGTAGCGCAATCCTCGGAGTGAGAAGAATCCAGTGTGGGAGTCCATTATTGAGAATTCTAAAAACTCTTTCGCGTAGCGCATCCCCTGAGTGAGGAGAACGAAGCGTGGGAAAAAAATGGTGCCGTCCTACCTGTGTAAAAGATTGTGTCGTTTTTCTTTGTAAGCCTACCAAAGCAGCGGCAATATGAGCAGATAATAAGCGCGGAAATCAGGCGTCCATTGCGCCTACTTAGGGTCACCATGTCTATCGAATCAGCAGCTGCTAGCTAGGAGCAAATCAGGACTGCATAAACCGTACGATAGCGCATTGTACCGCGCTTGAGCCGTTAAATCTCCCTTCGTTACGACCGTCCCCGCGTCTCCACCACTTCTGCCTCTCTTTTCCTGTAGCTCCTCCCATGCGGTCCAAGGCTGGTAGGCGGCATAGCCGGTAAGTGAAGATTTGTTCAGTTTCCTTATTTTACCAAATTCAGTCAATCAAGTCTTATTAGTGTTCTCAGGAATTCTCTCTTTTGCTGTTGCTCCCATGCGGTCAAAAACTTTCCGAAGGTGCGTTCTTTCCGAAATACGCATCCGCAGCCCACGTACAAGTCACCCACCGAGAATTCACATTCACATTTGATACACGCATTATTGCAACTCATACATTTTGTTACGCTTCATTGTTACTCCCATCCATATTGCACGATTCTGTTACGTTCATCATCGAGTTACATCCATCCTCGTTACATTCATCCACAGGCACTTCGGAGAAAGGCGTTCGTTTTTCGCCTCCTACTGCTCCCTTGAGCGCGTGCTGCTGCTTGCGCTGCTCTGCGCCTTTGCCTTCAACATAATCCCCAGGTGAGCCCTTAGCTCCGTGTAGTTTTTGAGTCGACTCAAAAGCAGGTGAGCCCTTAGCTCCATGTGCTGAGATCCTTGGTTTCAATGCCCTTCTTACGTTCGCCTCCTACTGCTCCCTTGAGCGCGTGCTGCTCTGCGCCTCTGTGCCATCCCGTGCCACCCATGCCATTTCAAGCTGCTCCGTCCCGTGCCTGGACCCTCCATTCCACGCCATGCCATGCCACCCATGCCATGCCACCCATGCCATGCAACCCATGCCATGCCACCCATGCCATGCAATCCATGCCATGCCACCCATGCCATGTCACTCCATACCTTATCATGCTGGTCCACATCATTCCTCGACCGTCCCATTTCACGCCATGCCATGCCATGTCACTCAATCAGACCGTACTCGAGGCGGAGTCTTGCTGACGAGGACAACTTACCTAGCCTCCGAACCTCCTCCTCAGGCTTGGGCGAGAAAGCCAAAGCCGAGCCTGACGAAGAGGATCGGGTGTATGACTGGGTAGATGGAGAATTCAAGCTGCGGTCAGGTGCGGATGAGGATGAGGAGGAAAGGGGAGAGGAGGAAGGGGAGGAAGGAGGGGAGGAGATCAGTAGGATAGGGGAGAAGTGGATTGACATAGCAAAGAGGCGGAGAGAGATGGGAGTAGGTGGAGGGGGATTAAGAGGATTGGGAGAAACTGGATCGGAAGGTCATATGGGGAAGAAGAAAGGGAGGAAAGGGAGAGTGAAGGGGAAGAAAAGGCGGCGACTGCCGAATGAGAAGCTAAGGAAGCAGCAGGAGGAGGAGCAGCGGCACGGGCTGTCAGGAGAGGTCGCAGGAGGGGGTGGTGAGGAGAGGGGGGATGAAACCGGAGAGGGAATGGGAGGCCGGTGGTTAAGCAGTGAGAGGTTCCAGGGGCCAGGAGGGGAGGTGTGGGGGGCGGATGACTATGGGGGAAAGTGGGGGTTTGGTGGGGGGAGGGAGGAGGTGGATATTGAGAGTGTGGGGGTGGAGAGTCTTGAGGGGGAGAGTGAGGAGGAGAGGGAGGAGAGGAGGGAGCTGGAGGAGGATGGGCTGCCGCCTCTGCAGGAGGGGAGTGGAGGGGTCTGGAGCGAGAAGGAGAGGCAGCTTTGGGAACAGGTGAGGAATGCATGACTTGTGTTGCTTGAGAGTAGCTGGAGTATGCCTATTTGAGACCCTAAACCCAGGAGAGGGAGGAGAGGAGGCAGCTGGAGGGGGATGGGTTGCCGCCTCTGCAGGAGGCGAGTGGCGGGGTGTGGAGTGAGAAGGAGAGACGGCTCTGGGAACAGGTGAGGGGGCTGGGTAGGGCTGAGGGGGGTTGGGTAGGGCTGAGGGGGGCTGGATACGGCTGAGGGGGGCTGGATAGGGCTGAGGGGGGTTGGACAGGGCTGAGGGGTTTGGACAGGGCTAAGGGGGGTTACGGCTGGGCATGAGGCTGCTTGAGAATGACCCTCTACATTCGCCCCAATTGATTGACAAAAAACTCGCAGATTCTGTATTTACCACAAAGCCCTTGATGAAAATGACTCAACTGATGCTTCCCCCGCCTTCCACTCTTTCCCCCTTCCCCCCCCCATCCTCCCCCTCCTCCCCCCCCCCCCCCCCTCGCGCACACACTTCCACAACCCAGCCGCCTTCCCTTGGTCTCAAGCCGTGTCTGCGCCCCTTCCCCACCTACCGCAACCACTCCATAGAAGCCTTGAACCGAGGGCGGTACCCGGTGGCAGTGGTGACTGGAGGGCTCAATCAGATGCTAGTTGAAGCCTCATTTCCTCATACCCCCTTCCTTCTGGCCTCCCCTTCCTCCGCCTCCCAGCCTCCTTCCCTTGGTCTCAGGCCATGTCTGCGCAACTCCCTCACCTACCGCAACCACTCCATAGAGGCGCTCAGCCGAGGGCGCTACCTGGTGGCAGTGGTGACGGGGGGCTCAGCCAGATGCAGCTGCAGATAGGAACCCATGTTTCCTCTTCCCCCCACCTTTTTCCCAACCTCCATCCACACTCCTTTCCGTACCAGCCTCCCTCCCTTGGTCTCAGGCCGTGTCTGCGCAACTCCCCCACCTACCGCAACCACTCCATAGAGGCGCTCAACCGAGGGCGCTACCTGGTGGCAGTGGTGACGGGGGGGCTCAACCAGATGCGGCTGCAGATAGGCAATGCTGTGGTTATCGCTCGCATTCTTAGGGCAGTGCTGGTGGTGCCGGTGCTGCAGGAGAACAACATCTGGCACGATAGGAGGTGTGTGCTGGGGAAGGTGGGTGGGAAGGAAGGTGATTGCCCTGCAGACAGGCAATGCTGTCGTTATCGCTCGCATCTTGAGGGCTGTGCTGGTGGTGGTGCCGATGCTGCAAGAGAACAACATCTGGCACGATAGGAGGCGAGGAAGTGTGGTGTGGTGGGGCAGGGTAGGGTAGGGTGGGGAGTGGTGATGGGGGGGGCTGAACCAGATGCGGCTGCAGATAGGCAATGGTGTCATCATTGCTCGCATCTTGAGGGCTGTGCTGGTGGTGCTGGTGCTGCAGGAAAACAACATCTGGCACGATAGGAGGTGAGAGAGGGGGTGATTGGAGGAGGAGCAAGAGGAGGAAGAGGTAGCATGGAACCTGTGGGGGGGGGGGGCTCAACCAGATGCGGCTGCAGATAGGCAATGCTGTGGTTATCGCTCGCATTCTTAGGGCAGTGCTGGTGGTGCCGGTGCTGCAGGGGAACAACATCTGGCACGATAGGAGGTGAGAGAAGGGGGCAGGGGGGAGTAGGAGGGATTGACGGTGGCAGTGGTGACGGGGGGCCTCAACCAGATGCGGCTGCAGATAGGCAGTGCAGTGGCTGTTGCGCGGATCCTCACAGCCGTGCTGGTGGTGCTGTTGCTGCCGGAGAACAACATCTGGCACGATAGGAGGTGAGTGCTGGGGAAGGAGGTTGGGAAGGAAGGTGATTGCACTGCAGACAAGCAATGCTGTCGTTATCACTCGGATCGTGAGGGCTGTGCTGGTGGTGGCGCCGGAGCTGCAGGAAAACCACGTCTGGCACACGATAAGAGATGCGTGTGTTGGGGGAAAGTGGGATGGAAACTGGGGTGGGGGGGTTCAACCAGACGCGGCTGCAGATAGGGGAGCGCGGTGTTTATCGCACAGATTTTGAGGGCGGCGCTGGTGGTGCTGGCGGTGCTGGCGGCGCTGGCTGCGCTGGTGGTGCTGGCGGTGCTGGCGGCGCTGGTGGTGCTGGCGGTGCTGGCGGCGCTGGTGATGCTGGTGGTGCTGGTGGTGCTGGTGGTGCTGGTGGTGCTGGTGGTGCTGGTGGTGCTGGTGGGTGCAGGTGGTGCTGCTGGTGCTGCTGGTGCTGCTGGCGGTTCATGGCAAAGTGCTTCACGATAGGAGGTGTGCAAAGTGGGAAGTGGTTCACGATAGGAGGTGGTTCACGATAGGAGGTGTGCAAAGTGGGAAGGAGGATAGGTGCTTGCACAACTTATTCTCCTTTCCACATCTTCCACTCTTTTCCCCTTTGTTTATCGCTACAGTGAGTTTGCGGAGATATTCGACGTGCCTCACTTCCAGCGGGTGTTACGCAACGAGGTGAGGGTGGTAACCACCCTGCCACCCCACTACCTGCGCACCGCACCCGACGAGAAGCTTCCTCCCACGGGCTCCACACCGGAATGGATCATCTCCCACCTCCTGCCACCGGTTAGTCACCCTCTTAGCTAAGTACTGAGGACATTTTAGTGTGGGAAAGTTGGCATCTAGTCACAAGCCGCCTCCTATGGCTCCACACCAGGGTGAACACAGGACGGGAGGGTTTTCGGCCATGACGTTTTCACCTTTTCCCCCCTGTAAGTGCCTCCAATTACACGGTCTTTTATTCCCTTCGTTCCGGTGCTCTCTGGTGCCTCTTCTCCATTCCCCTGTATCCCCCCCAACAATTCCCCATACCTCTCCATGGTTCTCCCCCCATCCGCTCATGTATCCCTCGCTGATTCTCCCTACATTCCACATTTACCCATTCCCCCATTCCCTCATATACCCATCTGCCATCCCCCATCGCCAACCTCTTGTTCCAACCGTCTGATCCTCTGCACCAGCTTCGTCGGCAGCACAGTGGTTAAGTAGTTTATTTTCAGACGTCTCGAAACTAAACTACTTCACCTTTTTAGACGTCTCAGAACCAACCTACTACACCTTTTGAGTCGTCTCAGAACCAACCTACTTCACCTTTTTAGACGTCCCAGAACCAACCTACTTCACCTTTTTAGACGTCTCAGAACCGACCTACTACACCTTTTTAGACGTCCCAGAACCAACCTACTTCACCTTTTTAGACGTCCCAGAACCAACCTACTTCACCTTTTTAGACGTCCCAGAACCAACCTACTTCACCTTTTTAGACGTCCCAGAACCAACCTACTTCACCTTTTTAGACGTCCCAGAACCAACCTACTTCACCTTTTTAGACGTCTCGGAACCATCGCCTGCCTCTTGTTCCTACCGTCTGGTCCTCCGCACCAGCTTCGCCGGCAGCACATCCTCCTTATAAGCTGCCTCGACCAGAGCAGAACCCCATGAAATCACCTAGTTGGCTTCAGCAGTTGCGGGTCTCACCCTATTTTTCCCACTTCCTTACCCCACCTCCCTTCCCACCTCCCTTCCCACCTCCCCACAAGGTTTACCGGCAGCACGTACTCCTTATAAGGGGTTTGGACCAGGCCATAACCCCGGATGGTTTACCCACCGAGCTGTAGAAACAACAGGTCTCAACCTCTCGAGTCTCCCTATTCATCCACCCACCACACTACCCGACCCCGTCACCCTCTCCCCACCAGCTTCGCCGGCAGCACGTCCTCCTTATAAGAGGCCTCGACCAGGCCATAACGCCCGACCTCCCTAGGGAACTCCAGAAACTGCGCTGCAAGGTCGAATTCCACGCCCTGAGATTCACTCAGCCGATCCTGACCCTCGGTCAGAAGCTCGTCTCCCGGATGGCTGCATCTGGGCCGTTCATCGCGCTGCATCTACGGCTGGAGCCAGACGTGTGGATCCGGACCGGATGCTACCCGAGGCTCGGCCCGGAGCTAGATGCGGCAGTGGATCGGGAGAGGGCGGGGCGGCCGGACCTGCTGACGGGGCGGCTGAATCTGAGTGCTGAGGAGAGGTTTGCTGCGGGGCTGTGCCCTCTGACTGCTGATGTTGTTGTGCGGTGAGTGGTGCTTTCCTTCCCCGACCCCACCTTGATTGAGCGCCCTACACAAGGATAGCCTGGCTCTGCCTATCTCTCCCCCCCGCCCCTCCTATCTCTCTCTCCCACTCCGCATCCTGCGGATCTCTGCCTGCCCATCCTGCCCTGCCCTCCCCGTTCCCACCGAATCTTTGTCTTCCCTCTTCCCCTAATCCCCTTCTGATTGGTCGCTCCTACCCTCTTCCCCTCGTCCCCTCGTCCCCTCGTCCCCTCGTCCCCTCGTCCCCTCCTCCCCTCCTCCCCTCCTCCCCTCCTCCCCTCTTCCCCTCCAGTCTTCTCAAGTCCTTCGGAGCGACCAATCGCACGCGAGTGTTCTGGGCGGGCGCGGAGCCAATGGGGGGAGCGCAGCTGGCGCTGGCGCCCCTGTGGATGTCCTTTTCAGCCGTGCACAGCAAGGAGAGCCTGGCTCTGCCGGGGGAGCTGCAGGTGTTTTCGCGGCAGGCGAACATCCTGGCTGCTTTGGACTTCATCATCTGCGCCAGCAGCCATGTGTTCATGCCGTCGCATGGAGGCAACATGGCGCATGTGATTCAGGTAGGAGGGAGTATAGCACACAAGGCAGGCGGACATCCTGGCTGCGTTGGACTTCTCATATGTGCGAGCAGCCATGTGTTCATGCCATCGCATGGAGGCGGCCCATGTGATCCAGGTATGCATGAAGATGCTTCAGGACTTGGGGTTTAAAGTCTTGGCTTTCAGGGTTTGGGGTTTGGGGAGGTCTGTGTCAGCCGTGCACAGCGAAGTGAGCCTGGCACTGCCGGGGGAGCTGAAGGTGTTTACCTTGCAGGCGAACATTCTGGCTGCATTGGATTTCATTATATGTGCGAGCAGGCATGTTTTCATGCCATCCAGGTAGGAGTCTTTATGTATATCTGCATGCGTGTGCACATGCCATTGGACTTCATTATATGTGCGAGCAGCCACGTGTTCATGCTGTCGTATGGCAGCAACAGGTGCATGTCATCAAGGAATGGATGGGGTGATATGGGGCAATATGGTGCATGTCATTCTGGTATGGATGGGGTGATATGGGGCAATATGGCGCATGTCATTCTGGTATGGATGGGGTGATATGGGGCAATATGGCGCATGTCATTCTGGTATGGATGGGGTGATATGGGGCAATATGGCGCATGTCATTCTGGTATGGATGGATGATATGGGGCAATATGGCGCATGTCATTCTGGTATGGATGGGGTGATATGGGGCAATATGGCGCATGTCATTCTGGTATGGATGGATGATATGGGGCAATATGGCGCATGTCATTCTGGTATGGATGGGGTGATATGGGGCAATATGGCGCATGTCATTCTGGTATGGATGGATGATATGGGGCAATATGGCGCATGTCATTCTGGTATGGATGGGTGATATGGGGCAATATGGCACATGTCATTCTGGTATGGATGGGGTGATATGGGGCAATATGGCGCATGTCATTCGGGTATGGATGGGGTGATATGGGGCAATATGGCGCATGTCATTTGGGTATGGATGGGGTGATATGGGGCAATATGGCACATGTCATTCGGGTATGGATGGGGTGATATGGGGCAATACGGCGCGTGTCATTAAGGTGTAGCTGGATGATATGGGGCAATATGGCGCATGCATAAGAGAGAGAGGGGGTGAGAAATGGGAGCAGCTGGAGGTGCTTTCAAGGCAGGCGAACATCCTGGCTGCAGTGGGCCAGCAGCCGTGTGTTCATGCCGCCATTGCATGGCGGCAACATGGCACATGTGATGCAGGTATGGAGGTTATGGCCCACGTGTTCCAGCCAGGTACGTGTGTTCGTGTGCATGCTTGTACCTCCAAAATTATAACACTGTTTTGAAATGTCCTGGTGGTGTGAGCCAGGTGCTATAGTAGACACTAGGTAGCTTCAAATGCTATGATGCAGATTTCCCTGCCTTAATCTTTCATGCTGCTTGTCATGCTCTTCCCCTCCATTCGCTTTCCAGGGACATCGCACCTATTTTGGCCACAGCAAGACAATAATGCCTAATAAGCGCAAGATTGTGAAGCTGTTGCTTGAGGAGCAATCGGGGGGTGTGGATGGACGTCCGTTGACGGAAGAGGAGTTTGAGAAAGCAATGGTTGAGATTCATCGAGACTCTATTGGGCAACCACAGTTGCGCACACATAAAAAGGGCAAGGATGCGATAATGTACCCCGTCCCTGACTGCATGTGTAAAAGAAACTCATTATAGGGTACCTCAACTGCATCCGAATGATTGTGCCGTTCTCCTACAATTTCGTCATCAAATTCTTGAAGTCCATGTGATTGATCGGATGATACTTAAACTAGTTTGTAATTTGCAACCCTTCAAGTTGTTATGAGTACTACCTTGTATCAGTACTTTCATAAGCTAGAAGACTTTGTGATAATGGATTCAACTTGCTCAACAATTATTATAGAGGGTGTGTGAGTACTTGGTAATGAGTTAGCCTTTGCGAGTGGTAAGGCGTGGTGCTTACAGTTCCGGTTCTCGAAAATACGGAACTAGTGCCGGATTTCGTGAGACATTTGCCCGTAAGGGCATTGGCGAAACCCTATCCAAATGTGCTGCGAATCGCGTATCCAGCCCGAGTTCCGTTTTTTTTTGTCGAGAACCGGAACTGTAAACTCCACGCCCTAAATCTCGTGCACAGAACCGACCATTCCCCAGAACGAGTTGGGATATTTCTTTGTCGGTCTGTGTAACCCTGCCCGTGGTTGGAATCGCGGGCACTGCAAATCCAGGTGCGATGAAACTACCTGCGATGAGCGACTTCTGAAATTGTTGTAAGAGAGTCGCCCTCCCCCCATTGCGACCAGTAGAATATCTGAACGACGTCGTTCACACAGCACATTGTCGGCTCAAGCCGCAAGGACGGTACTGTAATGCCCCAATTGTGTCGGCAACACTGTCGCCAGCGTCGCAGCAGAACGAAGGGAAGGTTTGGTGCAGGCAAGTTGGGCAAATTCTCAGCAAGCATATAATCGTCGCAGACGCGACTATTGTTCATCGCCAACTCAAGTTCAGCCCATCCCCAACAGCTCCTAGATTCGACACACGCCAATTTTTTTTCTGCTGCGACAAATTCCTGAGTCTCAGCGACAGACCGATCACTTCCTGCGCCATGACGACCCCCATCTCTCACTCAACCCTGATCTTCGTCGTTCTCGCTGGATGTGCAATTATCGCGTCTGCGATTCAGGCACCCAAGTCTCTTTCGCCGTTCGACGAAGCCGTTCAGAAGCTGAATAACTCGGGTTACACCAGCTTCGTCTCCCTCGTCAGCGCATATGGTACGCCACGATTCGCTTCGTCATTCCGTCGCTCTTCGCGAACCCTTCCTCCCGGCTTGCCACATCCCTTACACCTTCGTCTTCATGGCCCTCCCTACATCTTCTCAATTCCCATTTCCCAACGTTGATCAACTGAACCAAAGATTTCCCCCAACATCATGATGATTGCGTCTCGAGAAATGGCCGCCTAATTTTCGCCGTTCCATTCGACCCCTCCCCGTCCCCCTCACAGGAAAGATGAAGCAGGTCAAGGCGGCTCTCTCCCAGCCGCTCACCATGCTTGTCCCCAGCAACGCCGCGATCGCCAAGGTCAAGATAACGAGTTACTCTACAGCGCAGCTGTCCACAATCGTCATGTTCCACGCGATCAAAGGCGTCACTCCCTTCCAGAAGCTGCGAAGCCTCCCGAAGAACACCACGCTTCCGACTCTCTCCACCGACCTCAAGTCCAAGAAGACTCAGTCTCTAACGAAGCTCTCCCCGCCGAAGGCGCGCTGGGTGGCCATCCAGGGCAAGGCGGGGAGCAAGCTGATGATCACTAAGGGTGACTTTTACCTTAAAGCCGGGAAGCTGGCGGTTCACACCACGGACGCGATTGTGTTTCCCGTGGGAATGAAGTGAAGCGGCGATGATCGAGGAGCGGCTACAAATCTGGTGGCCGGCTAATAATCGGGAGGGCATTTCTAGGTCAGGGTGCGAAAACTTCAAACATTGGCGTTAATAAGTGACGGTGGATTGAAGGATGATTACAGGCACCGTAGGAATGGGCGAATAGCACGTTTTTGCAAAAGGTGGGCATTCTTAGTCGATTAAGTTATGCAATTGTGAAGTAAGTCCTAAACGAGCAGAAATGCAATGCTTGGCATTAAATCCGTTCCCCTTTCGTGGCTTGAAGCTGCTAACGTTGCCAAGCGCTAGTCTTCCACTTGCGCTTTTCCCCAATACCGCACCCAACCATTCCAGATTGTTGTTCGCTGGCTCTTAGAAGCAAAGCAACTTACTGCAGCGCAGTCAAACTGCTGGGAAGCGCCGACTACCTTCAACAGCTGCGAGTCTTTATAAAATGGTGAGTCGTGTCTTTAATTACCATTGCGCAAGAGAAATCCTCAGAAATTCCCTGTGACACGACACGACAATTTTTCATAAATTCTCTGTGAGTCGTGTCTTTAATTCTCATTGCGCAAGTCTTGACCATAACCCAGGAGAGAATTCATGTGGGAAGATGGAAGGAATCAGGATTTAGAGGATCCCACATGTGAAGGGATGATGTGAACCGGGAGTTTGGACAGTGACATCTGCTAGTTTGCGTGGGCACGTACATGCTCACATTTGCGTTTGGCATTTTCAACCATCACAGTAAGCATTTATGCTCAATTTATTTCCATCAAAACAACGTGACCGTTGGGCCAACACGCGGTTTAAATTCTCAAAAAAAGCAACGAACGGGAGATGCGGGATTAGTTACTCGAACCGAGCGAATTTTTTAAGGTCGTATAATGACATGGACAAGACGCAGCTTCATGTGCGTTGGCTAGTCCTATCCCAGAACCTAACGCTGAAAGAGCAACTAAACGTTACTGTTTCACTAGGCATGCCAAAAGCTTCGGAAGCTTCAGTTATTTCAGCGCCGACGACCGCTGCTTCTCAATGAGCTGCTTACAGCACGGTGCCCTGCAGCGTGGTGGGGAAGGCGACGGCGTCGGTGGTGTGCACGACGAGCTTGCCGGTCTTGACGTAGAAGTTAAGCTTGGTGATGGTCATGGTGCTGCCCTTCTTCCCCTGCAGCACCAACTGCCCCTTCTTGTTGTTCGCAAGCTTCTGCAGCGTCATGGGCTTGCCCGCCTTGGTGCTCGCGAGCGTCGTGATGTTGCTCCCCACGGGCAGGCTCTTGAGCGCGTCGGCCGGAATGACCTTCTTGAACGCCGAGAACCCCACCACCACCATCAGCTCCGTGGACTTGTACTTGGTGATCTGCAGCTTGCTGATCGCCGTGTTCGACGGCACCAGCATGGTCAGGGGCTTCGCGAGCGCGGCCTTCACTTCCTTCATCTTGCCTGCAGGGGAGAGAGAGGGCGAGGGGAAGGAAAGATGTTAAAGACAAAGGAATGAACGAATTCGGAACTGAAAATTGTGTCAACTCGCGGTTTCTTCGGTGCGTCGTGATTTTTTCCAGTGCTTACGGTAGGCATTGACGAGCGACACGAAGCTGGTGTATCCCGACTGGTTGAGCTTCTGAATCGCCTCGTCGAACGGCGTCAGCGGCGCGGCCGGCGTCCCCGCAGTCGTCTTCCCCGGAGTTGCTGGTGTAGCGGGTGTTGTCTTGGGGGCAGTTGTCGTTTTCGGCGCTGTAGTTTGAGCCGAGCAGACGACAGCCAGGCCCACGAGGGCAAGGAGGAACAGAGTGGATCGAGAGACGGCCATGGCTGCCGAAAGAGGATTCAGCGAGTAACACAAAAGTCGCCTCTTGCGGGGTTTCCTAGAGCCACGGATGGACTAGGAGAGGCAAGAGTGCGGATGACGGTGGTATGAGATCTATCGAGCTGCGTGCTTAGACACTGGAAGATTAGAGAGTTGATCGTGGAATGGTGAGATTACGGACTGAAGGGCTCGAATTTGTATCTATGCCGAATGATCGGAATCTCGGTCGGGTGCCTGCGGCGGAACGGATTGGGTGAAGGTCGGAAGAAATTTGCGAAGCTGGCGGGCCGCGCGCTGCGAATTTTCGCCTGCGAAATTTGGCGCCATCGCGCTTCGGACCGTCGGCAAGCGGCAATGTCGGTGTCGCCCTTGTGGGAGCACGTTCGGGAGGAAACGTGCGGTGAGGACCCGCGGAGCGCCCCTGAGGTCCTGCAAAATCGACCCCAGCGCAATCTACGGCAAGGCGGGCAAGGGCGCCAACCAATCAAAATTATATGGTCGGCCCAAAACGCCCGTTGGCTGGGACTGGCTAGTTGGCGAAGAAAGCCAGTCCAGGTAACTTGAACTCATTACGCGAACAAAACTTGAAGCTAGTAAAAGTTTTCCATTTCTGCAAGGAAATGGTATTTCTTTATCACGGTCACGGGTTTTAGCCAGTAAGGCGTACACCGCTATAACGGGGTTGCCGCGCAGCTCTACCACGAGATTCAAATCGCGGTCCCAAATGTGGTCTCCTGACGAGCCGTAGACATTGTTGCTCGCCTTGCTATTGCATGCATAGATCTGGGCGCTCCGCGCCATTTGCGAACCACATGTCGCAGCTCTGCCGAGCCACGACCGTGTGCTCCTAAGCTAGCTATATCCATACTCCCTGCTGTTTGATGTTGCATCAGTTGTATTGTTTCCTCGTTAATCAATCATTCGACACACGCTCTTTGCGCTTCATTACACCTGGCCATCAGAACCAACGATCCTCAGCCGGGCGCACTAGTTCCATTGCAATACTGGCACTTAGGGAGGCTGACGCCCTGCGCTTACTGCATATCCGCTGTCCTGGTAATATTCATTGATAATTACCTACAGTCACGACTCTATTCGTAGTGCCAGCTCTCAAAACTAGAATTGAATGATCATAGAGTTAGAGAGTACATGCACATATACCTAAATGTTGTACCCTCTAGGTGGTTACCCTATACAATCTATACAAACATGATCAATAAACATGTTTGACACACCCCCTGGACTGCATAGGGGAATGTCCTAAACAAGCAGCTCGGGCGGCACTACTAGTCCAGCCTCTGAGACAAGGGTCTAAAAGACCAGTCAGAAGGAGTACAGACAAGACAAGAACAAGTACAGGGCGGCACTACTAGTCCAACCACTGTGAGAGGACACAAGTCCAGTCTGAGTGTACACATATATATAGGACAGTACAAAGTAAAGGCCCGAGTAAGTGAGGGACTACAGGAACCAGACCAAGCTGTACACAGTGCCGCTGATGATCTTTAGGCGCAAGCGCCTTCGTAAAGATATCAGCTGTGTTGGCACCGGAGGCCAAGTGTACAACGCGAGCCTGGCGACGCTGCTGGAGCTCGCGCAGGAGGAAGTACCGCAGCTGGATGTGCTTCGCTCTACCCTCGAGTCGAGGCTCCTGACACAGGAGGATCATGGCCCTGTTGTCAGCGTACAAGACCGGGGCAGAGCTAAGCCGCTCACCTAAGTCAGTGAGCAAGAAGGTCAGCCAGCGGAGCTCCTGTGCCGCCATGGCACCGGCGTAGATCTCAGCCTCACAGCTGGACTGGGCAACAGACGAGGAGCGGGTAGCTCTCCACGAGACAGCACCTGAGCCAAGGCTAAAGCAGTAGCCCTGGGAAGACCTGAGCGTCTCGGCGTCGTCTGCCCAAGAAGCGTCTGTGTGTCCAGTAAGGACCACTGGCCTGCGTCCGCCTAGCACTAACCCCATGCCCGATGTACTTGCAAGATAACGCAGAACCCTCTTAGCGGCAGACCAGTGCTGAGGTCGGTGTCTGCCTGTGGCCACGAAACGAGCCAGGATGCTGAGAGGGTGTGCGAGATCTGGGCGAGTGCAAGTCATCAGGTACATGAGGCAACCCACTAGCTCAGCGTAAGGACCACTGGGATCTACCGACTCCTCAGGAACTGGAGCGGAGAGTCTGTGGTCCAGAGGAAGAGGGGTGGGCTGTGCGGAGGAGAGCTGAAGGCCGAACCTCTGAAGGACCTGGCGCACCAAGTGTGACTGAGTCAGGGTGATGGTGCGCGCGGCTCTGTCCCTGGAGATCTGCAAGCCAAGGTAACGGCGCAGCTCTCCAAGGTCAGTGCAGGTGTGTCTCTTCAGCAGCTCTGCCTTCACGGAGGCCAGTGCGTCCCTGTCAGCTGTGGCAAAGACCAGGTCGTCTACGTAGACAAGGATGTAGAACGGAGTCGGGCCAGCACGAACGAAGAGCGAGGGGTCTGCAGAGGACGGAAAGAACTGCAGGTCAGCAAGGGTAGCACGCAGCGTGTCGTGCCACTCACGAGGCGCCTGGCGCAGGCCGTAGACTGGACGCCGCAGAAGCCACTGGGTCCCAGGGGGGAAAGTGCCAGTAAAGCCCTGAGGACGACGCAGGTAGACCTGCTCGTGAAGGCTGCCCTGAAGGAAGGCAGTGGAGAAGTCGAGGGAGTGAACCTCGTAGTCACGCTGAGCCGCTACGTGTAACAGAACCCGAAGAGTAGTCATCTTCGGCGTAGGAGCGAAAGTCTGAAAGAAGTCCACCCCCTCGCGCTGACTGAAGCCTCTAGCCACGTAGCGCGCCTTGAACACAGGCGGCTCTCCAGGAGGGCGCTTCACCTTGAAGAGCCAACGGCCATCGACCACGTTCACCCCTGGTGGGGGAACTGCGTTGACGAAGGTGCCGGTGGATCTCCAAGATGCCATCTCCTGTTCCATGGCAGCTATCCACTGAGAGGCCCAGAGTCCCGAAACCGCCTCAGCGTAAGTACGAGGGGTCGGGATGTCGAAAGCGTCTGGGTCACCCTCAGGGACTAGCAGCATGGAACAGAGATGGGGAGCAGCCTCGGATAGGAAAGCAAGCTCAAACTGGCGGTCCTCCAGGACGTCACTGCCGAGGGCAGGAGCACCCCCGACAGACGGAGGACAGGCAGGGTCGGAGACCAGAGCGGTAGCGTAGTCAAGGCGGCGGGTAGAGGCGAAGTCAGCGACCGCAGCGACAAGGGCGTCAAGACTCGACACTGGAACAGACGGGTCTGTAACCAGAGAGGCAAGGACCCGAGGAACAAGAGGACGAGCGGCACGAAAGTAGTCAGACAGAGGAGGAGACGCAACGACAAGAGAGGACGGAGGAGGAGACGGGAGGAGGGGAGGACGAGACACGTGGGACCGGAGCAACATAGGGTGAGAGCGCGGGACGGGGGAGACAGGACGAGCACGGGAGGGGCGGCGAGACCAGACGTGAGAGGGAGGCGTCGGGTCAGGAGACAGAGGAGGGGACACTGGTGGGGAACGAGGGGGAAAACGAGCCGGGGACGAGTCCGGCGGAGGGAACACGGGGCCGTAGACGGGAAGAGGAGGAGACGGCAGGTGAGGAACAGGCGCAGGGTCAGGGGACGGAAGGCCGAGCAGACGGAGGGCGGACACCGGCGGGGACTGCTGCTGCGGCGACACAACACCAACGCCAGGGCCACATGCTGCGCGACGGCTACCTCCCGAACCCTCCACACCGGCACCCCCAGAAGGGACACCCCCAGAGCACGAAACCCCGCCAGCACCGGTACCACCCCCAGGCCCGCCGGGACAAGCCACGACAGGAGCCCCGGGATGAGTACCCACCTCAACGCCAGCACCCCCAGAGTCCACAAACAGCGGCAGCGACGACTGCGGCGGCGGCTGCAGCGACGGCCGCGACGGCGGTGGCGGCGGAGACGACGGCTGCAACGGCGGCGGCGGTGGAGACGACGGCTGCAGCAGCTGCGGCGACGGCGGCTGCGGAGGCGGTGGAGGAGGAGACACCGGGGGAGGGACAGACGGCGAGGACTGCGCCGGAGGACTACCAGAGTCAGAAGACTCGTCGACCGGGACGACCGACGGGAGGGGGGTGACGTGAGACACACCAGAGGGGGCCGGACGGGGGGGCGGGGGGGGGGGAGGGGCAGGGACCACCGGGGAAGGAGGGACCAGGAACAGGGGGGGAGTAACCGGGGGACCACGGTGGGGGAAGCGGCGGTAGAAGGAGACGGACTCGTCAAAGGTGACGTCGCGAGAGTGAAAGAAGCGGTGAGACGGCGGGTGGTAGAAGTGCCAGTCGGACGCGTCAAGGGGGAAACCGAGGAAGACGCAGGGGAGGGTGCGGGCAGTGAGCTTGTCCGTGCCAGAGGCACGAACGTGAGCAAGGCAGCCCCAGACGTGGAACGCAGACGCGTCACCAGGGGACCCGGTCCACAGAAGGGTCGGCGAAACCGGCGGCCGCTGGGGGTGCGGCCACAGGTTAAGCTGGTGAGCGGCGTAGCGCACGGCGAACGGCCACAGAAAATGGGGTGCACCGGCGTGGATCATGGAGGTGCGAGCCACCTCCATGACCAAACCGATGCGTCGCTCAGCGACCCCATTCTGCTGCGGGGAGTCCGGCAGGGTAAACGTCTGGGTGATGCCCTCCGCACGACAGAAGCGACCAAGGACACCTGAGGCAAACTCGCCACCCCGGTCGGAGTGGAGGCGCAAGGCAGGGAGACCGCGGTGGACACGAGCAGAGACAAGCCAGGGGATGAGAACGTCAGGCACGTCGGCCTTCCGCTCCAGGGGAAAGACGGTGGTGTAGCGCGTGAAGTCGTCGACAAGCACTAGGAAGAAGCGCTCGCGACGCGGCCCATGGACCGGGGCTGGGCCCCAGACGTCCATGTGCAGAGTCTGCAGTGGTGCGGTGGTAGGGGGAAACGAGGAGGAGTGAGGGGCACGGCGGAGGCGGCCCTCGACACAAGGCGTGCACGGGGGGGCGGGGGAGGAGGGAAACTCGGGGAACGAACCGGGGAGACCAAGGACGAGACCGTGCTGGGACATGTGACGCAGGCGCGGGAGTGCAGGGTGACCAAGGCGGTGGTGCCAAAGGAGAGTCGGGTGAGTGAGGGACCGACAGGAGCACGCAGCAGCAACCTGGGTGGACGCAGCGACCTGGGGGGAAGACCCAGCCGGGGAAGTCGCGGTGTCAAGTGTGAACAGGCCGGACACCGGGTCCCGGGGGAAAGTGGTAAGGGGGGCACCAGTGGCGGCCTCGGTACAGACAGCATACCGCTCGTGACCAGGGAACGTAGTGGTGACGCCAAGGTCCTGGAGGCAGCCGACACCAACTAGGTTCCGGGAGAACGAGGGGATATGCAGACCGGTGAGCGAACCTGAAGGAACCGCCGGACAGGGAAGGGAGGTGGAACTGCGGGCAACGACGGGACCACCGAAGGGGTCAGCAAGAGTAACTGCAGCGGGAACAGGCAGCGGCGTCAGCGTCGTGGAGTCGCGGAAGAAACACCGGGAGGCGCCAGAGTCCAAGGTGAAGGAAAGCGCAGCAGTCGCGCGAGGCGGCAGTGAAGCGGTGGAAGCACCGAGGCTAAGCAAAGCAGGAGATCCTACGCCTGACGCAGCAGGGGAGTCTACGATAGGCACATCTACACTAGGCAACACAGGGTAATAAGAGGGAAGCACACTAGAGTCATCAGCATACATCACATGCAAGGCTGCTACAATGGCATCCATGTCCAAGTCAAAAATCTGAATGCTACGCCTAAGCAAGCTGTGCCAGTCCGGGAGGCCGGGCGCCGGGCCAAAGCGCTGACAGAACAGGTCGTCCAGACGACGAAAACAGCGAGGAGTGGAATGACCGATCTTACCGCAAACGAAACCGCGGCGAGGACCGGTCTGGATCTGGTACTGACAGCGCCCGCCTCCAGAACCACCACCCGGCGCACCACCACGCGCACGACCACCACCAGCTCCAGGCCACCCAGGCGGGAGAGCACTCGCCTGCCTCGTCTGCGGCGGCTGCTACGGCTGCTGCGGAGGCTGCGGCTGCGGCGACTGCTGCTGCTGCTGCTGCTGCGACTGTGGAGGCAGCGGGGCAGCTGGACTGAGCAGGGTCCCCACGTCCGCACCGGCACCGGACGACCCGACTCCACCACCACCCCCACCCGCACCCCCGCCGCCTCCGCCGCTCCCAACCTTGGGGCGGCGGCCCTTCCCCGAGCGGGACTGCACTGCAGCAGTAGTCTCAGCCACAGCGACAGAGCCGTCGGAGAAGGTACACTGAGCGGGGGCACAACCCTGAAAGATAGGGACCGGTACTGTACCGCTCGCCTGGGCGATGGAGCGGTGACGAGTCTCTATAACAGTCAGGGTGTCAACAAAGACGGTGAGGGTGAGAGCAGCGGGGTGGATGCTAAGGAACTGGTCGCGGGCGGCGGCAAGGCGGTCAGGGAGGCAGGTGGCAAGGAGGTAGAGGGTAGAGGTCATGGGAGGCTGGTGGACTCTAAGCTGTGCATCAGTGCAGGCAGCGCGCCAGGTCTCATCGATCGAGCGCAGGTGGGCAGCGAGGTCAGAGACAGTGGGGAAAGACGCAAGGTCAGGAAAGAGCAGGGGGAGGATCAGGCGACCCACTGAGGCGGCAGGAGGGGTAGAATAGCGCTTGATGACAGCATCGAGGTAGGCCTGGGCGGTAGTAATGGTTCTAAAGCGAGGGCGCTCAGGGGGGGGGAGGGCATTGCTAATGGCGAGCTGAGCAAGGGCATCGCGGGAAAGCCAGACAGAGCGGGCAAGGGCAGCGGCGGCAGTGGACTCGCGCTCAGCGGGCGTGGGATCAGCGGGCAGCACAGCAGGGGGGTCAGGGCAGGGGAGCATACCGTCTAGGTGGGCAGAAAGCGGGTGGCCGTCCTGCCGCTGACCAGTGAGGTGGCGGCGAAGGTCAGCCAACCACGCCTCGAACTCCAGAGGCTGACCCTCAGCATAAAAACGAAGCTCAGCAGCCATCAGGGGCAGTGTAGGACGGTGGAGTGCGGTGTAGTGCTGTGCAGTGCGATGCAGGGCGGTGCAGTGCGGTGCAGTGCGATGCAGTGCGGTGCAGTGCGGTCCAGTGCGGCGCAGTGCGGTGCAGTGCGGTCCAGTGCGGTGCAGTGCGATGCAGTGCGGTGCAGTGCGGTCCAGTGAGGTGCAATGCGGTGCAAGGCGGGGCAGGGAAGTGCAGGAGGGTGCAAAGCGGTGCGTGGAACGGGGGACAGTACCAGGAAGTATGTAGGGCCGGGGCAGGCGCGACGGGACCGGGCAGGCGCGACGGGGCCGGGCAGGCGCGACGGGGCCGGGCAGGCGCGACGAGGGGCCAGGCAGACGCGACGGGGCCGGGCGGCTGCGACGGGGCCGGGCGGCTGCGACGGGGCCGGGCGGCTGCGACGGGGCCGGGCGGCTGCGACGGGGCCGGGCGGCAGCGACGAGGCCGGGCGGCTGCGACGGGGCCGGGCGGGCGTGACGGGGCCGGGCGGGTGCGACAGGGGCCGGGCGGCTGCGACAGGGGCCGGGCGGGCGCCACGGGGCCAAGCGGCTGCGACGGGGCCGAGCTGGGGCGACGGGGCCGAGCAGGTGTGACGGGGCCGAGCAGGTGTGACGGGGCCCAGGAGGGGCGCGACGGGGCCCAGGAGGGGCACTACAGGGCCCTGGAGGGGCGCGACGGGGCCCAGGAGGGGCGCTACGGGGCCCAGGGAGGAGCGCGGCAGGGCCCAGGAGGGCCGCTAAGGGGGGGCCCAGGAGGGGCGCGACGGGGGGCCCAGGAGGGGCGCGACGGGGGGCCCAGGGAGGGGCGCGACGGGGGGCCCAGGGAGAGGCGCGACGGGGGCCTGGGAGGGGCGCGGCCGAGCCCAGGAGGGGCGCGACAAAGCCCAGAAGGGGCGCTACGAAGCCCTGGAAGGGGCGCGACGGGGCCTGGAGGGGCGCTACGAAGCCCTGGAAGGGGCGCGACGGGGCCTGGGAGGAGCGCGACGGGGCCTGGAAGGAGCGCGACGGGGCCTGGAAGGAGCGCGACGGGGCCTTGGAGGAGCGCGACGGGGCCTGGGAGGAGCGCGACGGGGCCTGAGAGGAGCACGACAGGGCCCAGGAGGGGCGCTAAGGGGCCCAGGAGGGGCGCGACGGGGCCCTGGAGGGGCGCTACAGAGCCCAGGAGGGGCGCGACGGGGGCCTGGAGGGGCGCTACGAAGCCCTGGAAGGGGGCGCGACGGGGCCTGGAGGGGCGCTACGACGACCTGGAAGGGGCGCGACGAGGCCTGAGAGGAGCACAACGGGGCTAGGGGGGGGAGTCGCGACTGGGCTCAAGAGGGGTGAGGCTAGGCTAGGAGACGCGACGGGAGGAGCGGAAGCGGTAGGTGGGGGGGGGGGGGGGTCGAAACCTACGCGTGATACCATCTCAAAACTAGAATTGAATGATCATAGAGTTAGAGAGTACATGCACATATACCTAAATGTTGTACCCTCTAGGTGGTTACCCTATACAGTCTATACAAACATGATCAATAAACATGTTTGACACCAGCGTGCCGAAAGCCGCTCAAAACTTTCCGCGAAATTGTGGATCCGTCGGCATCTACCTGCATGACTCGTGAGGAAAGGGCGGCACTATTCGATGAAGTCTGTCTTACTCACGAGTTGTACCAAGGAGTTGGCGCGTCTGCGAGCTGAAACGGCCAAGCTGAACTTGAGATATCTGCACTTCGGAGCCGACAGCAACATACACGACACGACTCGACCGCACCAACGACAAACGGAGTACAACAGGAGCAAGTAACCCAGCAGCGTTCCGAAATACCTCGCGACAATCACCGACCACATGCGGCTTCGCCCGAGGGCTCGATGAACAACCCGCCACTGGCTATTCGACGAGCGGAAATTGGCAAAAGGACTAACGTGAATTTGCCGCCCTGAATTACCCCTCCGACCGACCTGTACAATGCAAACATCAACATGGCGCTGGGAATCCTCAAGACGAAGAGGCCGTCCACGTTCGATCCGAGCCAGCGTGACAACCTGTCCATCAGCGGGTGGGTCTTCCACCTTAATATCTTTTACGACTGCAACCTCGTCAGCGATGATGCGCAGAAAAATCGATACAACGTGTTACTGCTACTTGGACCGACTATGGATTGGTGACAGCAGATAATTTAGTCGTAGGAGCCGAATACGACGCCGCGTGTGAGCGGGCGTTTTCGCACGACCGATTACTGGGCAGGAAGTTATTGCGAGATGGACGAGTACAACACATGACAATCTTTGTGCGCGGGAATTTGTCGCCACTTCGAAAACGTCAACGCAAGCAGTCAAGTGCGCGACCGCCCTCATACTGTTCACCCCAAAGAAGGGTGGCGGGTACCGAATGTGCACTTACTACAAAGCACTAAACAGAGTGACTATCAAGTCGCATCACCCTATTTCGCGCGCCGACAAACTGGTCGACCAACTTTGCAAAGCTCACTTCTTCTCGAAAATAGATTTACGAGGCGATTACCATCAGATCCGCGTAGTCGCAGCTGGCTGTCACAAGTCTGCGTCTCGTACTAGGTACGGGAGTTTCGAATATGTAGTTATGCCCTTCGGGTTGACGAACGCCTGACAACTTTTCAGTTTACAATGAATCAGGTCTTTAGTTCACTCATAGATAGGTTTTTTATAGTCTACCTATACGATATCCTGATCCACAACGAAACCGGGGAGCAGCACTTAACGGATCTCGAAACAGTTTTCACGCTATTGTGGGAGCATCAGCTGCTCACGAAGAGGTTTATGTGCGAGTTTTTAAAAGACCGTTTAGAATTTTTGGGACACGTCATTTCCACTAAGGGCGTCGAAGTGGACCCGCGAAAGATCGAGACAGTGCAAGCTTGGCTACCGCAGACGAACATGCAGGAGCTGCAAAGTTTTTTAGAGTTAGTCAACTATATTTGAAGATGTATCCCGAATATGGCGGGGGTAACT
This sequence comes from Closterium sp. NIES-67, assembly GCA_027943415.1. NCBI lineage: Eukaryota > Viridiplantae > Streptophyta > Zygnematophyceae > Desmidiales > Closteriaceae > Closterium > Closterium sp. NIES-67. Next base: position 229,550 of record BQMB01001768.1, on the reverse strand, counting down.
GCACCGTTAACTGACCTGCTGCGGAAAGGGACTGGGAATAGGTGGGGGGAGAAAGAGCAAGCTGCCTTTTCCGCGCTCAAAACTTTTCTGTGCTCAGCCCTTGTCCTTCGCATCGCCGATCCTCACCGTCCATTCAAAGGAATCACAGACGTCAGCGACATTGCCATTGGAGAAGTACTGTTACAGGACTTCGGAAACGGTTTATAGCCAATTGTGTACGAGTCATGAAAGCGGCACCCGCTCGAGCGAAACTATCCGATACACGACAAGGAGATGCTCGCCATCGTGCACGCATTCAAAGTGTGACGGTGCTTTCTTATGGGCGCGGACGTAATACGGACAGACCACTGAAGCCTACATTACATCCACGCACAACCATTACTCAACCTTAGACAGATTCGGTGGTTGGATTTTATGGAGTCCAACTTCTATTACATAGTCACCTACAAGAAAGAGGCATCCAACATCGCAAACCCCCTCTCTCGCCCAACCGCCCATCTCAACTCCATAATCTTCGCCCAAAATTCCCCGCTGTTAACAGACCTATTTACCCACGGGTACCAGATGGACAGATTGTTAACATCGGGTGCATACGAACAACTCGCAATAGCTAAAAGAGTTATATAAAGATAGGGACCGACCGCATCTGGGTACCAGAGTACAATCTACTTCAGGAGTTACTTTTACAGGAAGCTCATGACAGCACCGTTTCGGGGCACTTCGGAGTGGAGAAGACCCGTCAGCAGTTGACCAAATACTATTTCTTATCCGACATGCAAAGAGACGTGCAGCGTCATGTGGTTTCGTGCAGAACCTGCCAAACCATGACATCAGCAAAGCAGAAGCCAGCTGGACACTTGTAGCCGATTCCGCTGTCAACAAATATAATTGTCTATGCTAGGTACGATATATTTGTTATAGCCTTAGTTAGGTCAGTTCTTAGAGGGTACATTCCCACCTTTGTAACCCTCAGCCTTCCTCCCTTAGTCATATTTCTCTCGACATCCTAACATGGCATCTAGAGCTAGGTCTCGCCCTCTACTTACGCTTCCGCCCTAGCACACCCTAGCGTAGCGCGCCTCGCCCCTAGTTGCGCGCCTTGCAGATCGTCCCCTCCCCGCCCTGCTCTGCTCGTCGCGTAGCTCGCGTCGGCTAGCGCCAGCCGCCACCAGCTAGTGCCGACCAGCGCCAGCCGCCGCTAGCCCGCGCCACATTGGCGCCTTCGTTAGTCGCCGATCCTCCCCCCCCGCTCGATCGTAGCTCGTCCCTGACGCCAGCGCCAGCTCACCTGCGTTAGCCAACACCAGATCGCCAGCGCCAGCTAGCCAGCCCCCAGCTCGTGCCAGCTCGCTCGTGCCAGCTAGCTGCAAGCATTCACAAGCACCAGCCGGCTACCCAGCGCCAGCTCGCCAGCTGCTAGCCGCTAGCGCCAGCTCCCCAGCAATTAGCCGCCAGCTGCTAGCTGCCAGCGCCAGCTTGCCAGCTGCTACCAGCCAGCGCCTGCTCGCCAGCTGCTAGCCGCTAGCTGCTAGCCGCCAGCTGCTAGCCGCCAGCACCAGCTCGCCAGCTGCTACCAGCCAGCGCCAGCTCCCCAACTACTAGCCGCCAGCTGCAAGCCGCCAGCTCGCCAGCTGCTAGCCGCCAGCACCAGCTCGCCAGCGCCCCCCCACCGCTTACCCGCACTCGTCAGAAGCGCCAACTGATGCCACTACCTATGCCACTGATGCAGCTTGCTCTGCTGCTGCAGCCACCTGCACCGCCGCCGCGGCCACTGTTGCAGCTGCTGTTGCCACTGCCGCTGCTACCATTGCCACTGCCACTGCTGCCACTTCCCTTGTAGCTGCCGCTGAAGCCGCTGCCCTTGCAGCTACTACTGCCGCTGCTGCCCTTGCAGCTACCACGCTGCCCCTGCCGCTGTAGCCCACACTGCCACTGCAGCCGCTACTGCCATTACCGCCACGGCTCGCCCGTACCCACGTAGCCGCCTCCGCTAGCCAGCTCACTGCTGGCCTGCTGCCATCCTCACCTCGCTGCTAGCTAGCCGCCCTCGCTGCCATCGGCTCCTGTAGCATCCGCCCCTGCTATTCCTGCTTCTGCCGCCATTGTCTTTCCGGCCGCAGCTGCCAGCATGGCGTCTTCTTTCTGCGCCTGGATAGGGAGGGGCGGGCAGTCGGTTTCGCCGCCTGGCAGGAGGCAGTTCTCCTTAAGCTCACGAGTCAGCGCGTCGACGACGAGTCTTTGGGGTGAGCACTCCCACTTTGTGGGTGCTGCGTCAGCCCGCGCCCTCTGGCTAGCTATCCTAGCTAGGTACTCCACCCCGTCGTCCACCACTCTTGGTCACCTCCTCCTCCCTTTCTTCTACCCTGACCTGACGTCATTCACCACTGTAGCAGACTTAGTCGAGCACCTACGTTCTCTCAAGGCTCGCTGGCGTGCGGCCCAGCTAGCGCTCGCCCCGCCCCCCCTCTTCGCCACTGTCTACTTTCTTGTCACCCGCCTCCCTGACCGCCTAGCCCCTGCCCGTGACGCGCTCCTTGCTCGTCACCCCTCTGAGCTCACCATTGACCTCTTCTCCACCTCCCCGACTGAGATGTAAGACCGCCTCCGCGCTATCGCCAGTTGCACTGGTGCGCCGGCGGTCCCTATTTTTTAGGGCAGCTGTGAGAGTACGACCCCGTTACACCAATTTCCCCTTTCCATATTTCCTTTCTATTTCATTCCTCTTTTTATCATGATTCATTTGGTCTTTATCTCCTCTCATTTGGTTTCCTGTTCCTCTTTTTCCATCATCCTTTGGTTTATCCTGTTATTATAATTATATCACCGACTAGGCTCGGGATGTACTGGCGCGCTATATCTAGCGTAATCCTGCCGTAATCCCTTAAAGCCAATAGCCTCGCGTGGCTATACGCAGGGTGATTCTATTTCTAGAAGGGTCTATTCTCTTTGGATAGGATAAACCTGGTTACCTGATGTACTCTGGAAGTATAAAAGCACCTTGTACTGAATGATAGTGGAAGATTGAGCAAACCTTTCCTCGGGACATTCGATCCTGTGACAGCAGCGCTCCCTCCCCAGTGACAGTCCCTGCCTCCGCCTCTGTAGTTGAGACAGCAGCGGCTACCTCTGCCCCCGGCCGCTCATCTGGCGGCAAGGGCAAGGGTCGTGAGGGGTCGGCAACAGGGGGTGGAGGGGGTGAGGGTGCGGACGGAGAGGGTGGTCAGTCGAAGTCACGGACTGCACAATAGCAGCAGCAGCAGCCGCAACAAACTTGGGGGCCGGTGGGCTCTGGCAGTGGTAGTCGTGGTCGAGGCCGTGGGGGTTGGGGCCCAGGGCTATCGGTGCCCTGAGGGTCGCGTAGCTCTTCTGTGAGTCAGGGTGCTGGTGGTTCTGGTAGCGCAGTAACCAGCACGTACCAGCTGCTGACTGGCCCACGGGCGGGCCAGGTGTGCGGGAGCGTGGGGCACACCGCCGCTCGCTGCTTCCGCCGCTTGGACGACCTATACCGTCATCACTTCGGCCCCCAGGTGCAGGTTCCCCCCTGGCCAGTCTTGCTTCGTTGTGGAGTTCCTATATTTGATATGGATATGATTCAGATTGACCATGCCGAATATTCTCTGTATTCTGATGCTTCTAGTGTTGCTAGTTTTTATTATCCTGTTGTTTGTAGCCTTGGAGCTACTGCTGTGTGTAGTCTAGGATTCACTGCTGTGTCACGCATAGGACCTGTTAGAGACTCTTCACGGGGCCCCGCCTCGTCGGCCCTCTCCTTTGTCTTAGACTCTGGAGCATCTCGGTGTTTCTTTCGAGACAGTAATGCTCTCACCCTGCTTCCTACGCCTGTCCGCGTCGCACTAGCAGACTCCTCCGCCACAGCTATCGCACGTAGCACCACCACTCTCCCCTGTCCGGCTGTCCCTTCCGGCTCCCTCACAGGTCTGCACATCCTCTCGTTTGCTAGGAACTTAGTGAGTGTCGGTCACCTCCAAGACTGAGGCGTCACCACTACGTTCCCTGGCCGCGAGAGACACGCTGCTTGCACAAACACAATCACCGGTCGACATTTAGCTACCTTTGAGCGTGACCCTCGATCAGGTCTCTTTACCTTGCACACCGAGTCCCCGCTCACTGCTGCGTCTGCCGAGGTCGCCGCGTCCTGCTCCTGTCGCTCACTAGCCCACCCCACCCTTCTGTGGCACCATCGCTTAGGTCATCCTGCACTCCCGCGTCTTAGGCACATGTCCCGATACAGTCTAGTCACAGGTCTCCCTACGTCGCTCCACGCCTTGCCTCCGTCGGTAGCGCCACTATGCACCTCCTGTGTCGAGGGCCGGCAGCGCGCCGCCCCTCACTCCTCCTCGTTTCCTCCTACCACAGCACCGCTACAGACACTGCACATGGACGTCTTGGGCCCTGCCCCGGTCCATGGTCTCAGTCGGGAGCGCTACTTCCTAGTCGTCGTTGACGACTTCTCGCGGTTCACCACAATTTTCCCGTTGGAGCGGAAGGCCAACGTGCCGACCGTTCTCCTCCCGTGGCTTCTCACTGTTTGCACCGCCCACCGACTGTGTGTAGGTCGCTTACACTCTGATCGCGGTGGCGAGTTCGCCTCTGGTTCTCTAGGACGGTTCAATCGTGCGGAGGGCATTCGCCAGACGTACACACTGCCGGTCTCCCCACAGCAGAATGGGGTCGCTGAGCGACGCATCGGCCTGATCATGGAGGTGGCTCGCACCTCCATGGTCCACGCCGGTGCACCCCATTTTATGTGGCCGTTCGTCGTGCACTACGGTACTCACCAGCTTAACCTGTGGCCGCGCTCCCAGCAACCACAGGTTTCGCCGACCCTCCTCGGGACCGGGTCTCCTGGTGACGCGTCTGCGTTCCACATCTAGGGTAGCCTTTCTCATGTCCGCGATACTGCCGTGGACAAGCTCTCAGCCCACACTCTTCCTTGTGTCTTCTTGGGGTTCCCGCTTGACGCCTCTGACTGGCTGTTCTACCACCCCGCACACCACCGTTTTTACCACTCCCGTGACGTCACCTTCAACGAGACGCTCCCCTACTACCGGTGCTTCCCGCACCGCAGCGCTCCTGTGCCTCCACCTCCTCTCTTCCTTGTCCCTGCCCCCCCTTCGGCACCCCTCCCGCCCCGCCCGGCCCTGTCTGGTGTCTCCCATGCCACTCAGTTCCCCTCGGTTCCCCCTGTGGGGGAGTCGGCTGACTCTGGGGGCCCAGCTGCTGGGGGTGCGCTTGCTGTCCCTGTGGTGCCTCCCCCAGCCTCGGTCCCCCAGGCCCCTCAGCCGCCTGCTCCCTTGCCTCAGCAGCAGCAGCTGTCACCGCAGCAGACTCCATGGCCGCAGCAGCAGCAGCAGGGAGCAGTGGGCTCTGGGGGTGCTGGTTCTGGGGGTGCGAGTTCAGGGGGTGCTGACTCCAGGGGTGCTGGTTTTGTAGGTGGTGAGACCGAGGGTGCTAGTCTTGGGGGTGCTGTTTCGCGACGTGCGGGTGGCAGCTGGGGTGCCACTGGAGGTCCTGGAGCGGGCAGGCAGCAGCAGCAGCAACAGGTGTAGCCGCCGCAGTAGGAGCCGCTGCAGTCTGTGCTTCGTCTCCTTGGTCTTGCTCCAGGTTCCCGTGTCCACCCACTCGTTCCCCCTCCGGTGCGTGACCCTGTTTACGGCCCGTTGTTCCCTCTTCCGGACTCCTCTTTGGCTCGTTTCCCCTCGCGCTCCCCTCCGTCCCCTGACCTGTCCCACGTCCCCCCTTGTCCCCAGTCCCCAGTTCTTCCCCACTGGGTTCATGAAACCCCTCTGGTGCTCGTCCTATCTCTCCCGGTCCTAGTGTCCACCCTATGCTCCTTCGTTCGCGTGCTTCTCCCGTCACAGTCCTCCCGTTGCCTCCCCCATTGTCGCTACCGTCGTCCCCCCCTCCTCGCTCCGACGCTGTTCGCAGTGCTCGTCCAGTCCTGTCGCGCCTGCTTGCGTCGCTTGTCACTGACCCTACTGCTCCTCCTGAGTCTGTCTCCGCGCTGGTCGCTGTTGTCGCTGACTTTGCTGCTAGCCACCACCTTGACTACACTGCCGCTCTGGTCTCTGGTACTGTCCGTCTTCCGTTCGTCGGAGGTGCACCTGTCCTTGGCAGGGATGTGCTAGAGGACAGACAGTACGAGTTGGCCTACCTTGCTGCCGCTGTTCCCCATCTCTGCTCCATGCTTGTATCCCCAGAGGGCGACCTAGACGCTCTCGACATCCCTGTTCCGTGCTCTTACGCTGAGGCGGTGTCGGGGCCCTGGGCAGCCAAGTGGATACAGGTCATGGAGACTGAGATGGCATCCTACAGATCCACTGGCACCTACGTTGACGCAGTTCCCCCGCCTGGGGCGAACGTAGTCGATGGCATGTGCATCTACAGGGTGAAGCGCGCACCTAGAGAGCCGCCGAAGTTCAAGGCGCGTTTCGTGGCTAGAGGCTTCAGTCAGTGTGAGGGAGTGGACTTCTTCCAGACGTTCTCCCCGACCCCGAAGATGACTACTGTTCGGGTCCTTCTTCACGTAGCCGCACAGTGTGAGTACGAGCTTCACTCACTCGACTTCTCCACAACGTTCTTGCAGGGTAGTCTGCACGAGCAGATCTACTTCCGGCGCCCTCTAGGCTTCTCTGGGTCCTTCCCACCTAGGACCCAGTGAAGCCTGCTTCGTCCTGTCTACGGCCTTCGTCAGGCACCCCGTCAGTGGCACGACACACTTCGCACCACTCTTGCTGAGCTGCAGTTCTTTCCGTCCTCTGTTGACCCCTCTCTCTTTGTTCGCACGGGTCAGACACCGTTCTACTTTCTAGTGTACGTAGACGATCTTATCTTTGCTACTCCCGACAGAGTCGCACTGGCCTCAGTGAAGGCCGAGTTACTTAGGAGACACACCCGTACTGACTTGGGGGAGCTGAGGCACTATCTGGGCTTGGAGATCTATCGTGACCGTGCCGCTCACACGATCACACTCTCCCAGTCCCATATGGTGCAGCAGATCCTCCAGAGGTTTAGTCTCCAGTTCTCCTCAGCACAGCCCACCCCCTTGCATGTGGATCACAAGCTCTCTGCTCCTGTTCCGGCTGAGCCAGTCGAGGCTAGTGGTCCATACGCAGAGCTGGTGGGGTGCCTCATTTATCTGATGACCTGCACTCGACCAAATCTAGCGTACTCTCTCAGTCTCCTGGATCGCTTTGTCGCGACAGGCAGGCACCGACCAGTCCACTGGTCGGCTGCCAAGAGGGTACTACGGTACTTGGAGAGCACATCATGACTGAGGCTTGTGCTAGGAGCGAGTGGTGCTCACTGGACACACAGACACGTCGTGGGCAGACGACTTGGAGACGCTCAGGTCGACTCAGGGCTACTACTTTAGTCTTGGTGCTGGTGCAGTCTCGGGGAGGTCCACCAGGTCGTCGTCTGTAGCTCAGTCCAGCTGTGAGGCAGAGATCTACGCTGAGGCCATGGCTGCTCAGGAGCTTCTTTGGCTGACGTTCTTGCTCACTAACTTAGGTGAGCAGCCTAGGTCTGCCCCAGTCCTGTTTACTGACAACAGGGCCATGATCCTCTTGTGTTAGGAGGCACGACTTGAGGGCAGAGTGAAGCACATCCAGCTGCGGTACTTCCTGCTGCGAGAGTTGCAGCAGCGCGGTCAGGTCCGTGTAGTACAGTTGGCCTCAGAGGCCAACACCGCTGATATCTTCACCAAGGCACTTGCGTCTCGTGACCATCAGCGGTTCTGTACTCAGCTTGGTCTAGCCTCAGTAGCAGCACCTCTCCTTGTATCCTGAGTCATACTATACCCGCCTGTACTTGTTGTATTACAGTGGCGGAAAAAATTGCCCGGATGTTTAGCACTTCGAAACTTTTCGATATGCCACACTTGTTTCGAAAATATTAACACCATTTTTTTCCCATTCAGTTACAAGGTTGTCGAGTTCTTCTTCAACCGTATCCTGCTTGGCGCGATTGTGACACAACCGAAAAGCGGGGTTGAGATTTACTCCTCGGCTGTCGATCCGGACAGTTCATACCGAACAACGTTCTAGATCTATTTTCGCCCGTCACTCTGTGTGCACATTGTCTCACGCAACAGCTGCTAGTTTAGGAGTTAGTCCAGAAGCGAACCTACGACCACATCGCGATGAAGCCGGTAGATGGCAAGAAGCGCGCGCGAATCATAAGCATGTTGCGCAAAGGGCATTTGACTAGGAAAATAGCCAAAGTTCTTGGCATAGGCAAGAGCACCGTGCACGATTACGGTCTGAAGGTGATTGCCGAGACTAGTCGCGATGAGGTGCGACCCACAATGCCCACGGCCGGCCGCCCCCGCTTAATCACAACCTGACTTCAGCACGGAATAGTTCGAGCGATTACAAGCGGGGAGGCAAAAATCAGTGTAGACGCCGTGAAGATGTTAGAGGAGAAGCACGCTCTGGCTGTAGACTCGAAGACAATCAGGAACTCGTTGCGATCCGCGGGCTTGATTGCTGTGCAGCAGCCCAAGAAACCCAGGCTCTCACCGAAAAACATACGTGATCGGCTAGATTTCGCGAGGTCACATGCCGACTGGACGCTGGAGGACTGGAAGCGGATGATTTGGTCTGATGAGACTAAGATAAACCGTTTCTGCTCCGATGGACGTGCGTACGCCTGGATTTGCGAGGGCACCAGCCTCCAGAGCCATCAAGTCCAACAGACAGTCAAGCATAGGGGCAGTTCTGTGATGGTGTGGGGTTGCATGACGTATGAGGGGGCGGGGTTCATGTTGAAGATAGATGGCACGATGGATGGGCCGCTGTATCGCAGCATCTTGCAAGATGAGCTCTCACAGACCATCGACTTTTTCAAGCTCCCCCCCTCAGAGGTCATTTTCCAGCACGACAATGATCCCAAGCACAAGTCCCGTCTGGTGCAAGACTGGCTCGGGGAGCAGGAGTACGCGATGCTGGAATGGCCCTCGTCCTTCCCGGACCTTAACCCGATAGAGCAATTGTGGGCACACTTGAAAAGGCAGCTGTGACGTACGAAAAACCACCTAGTGGAATGCTGGAGCTGTGGGAGAGGGTGCAGGAGGAATGGGACAAGATACCGGCGGAGGTGTGTTCAAACCTCATCGACAGTATGCCGAGGAGGATCAAGGTAGTGATTCGCGCAAAGGGACGCTGGACTAGGTACTAGTTTTCCATGATTCTAGTTTGTTGCTTGTCCTCGGTACAAATTGTCCGGATGTGCTCCTGTGATATGCTTAGGTGTTTAAGGACCATGTATTATACTACTCTGGTGTTTGGCGACTTGAATGAGTGCTCTAACTGATCTTCGCAACGTGTATGCACACCATAAATCAAGGCTTCATGTTTACGCCGCAGCACTCATCAAAATGCAAAATAAGACTGAACATCCGGACAATTGTTTCTGTCACTGTATACCTGCTTGTCTTGGTACACTTGCTGACTGGCCTTGTGGCCTCTTGTCTCAGTGGTCAGACTAGTAGTATTGCCCTGAGTTTTCTTACTACACTCATCAGAGGTCGGACTAGTAGTGCTGCCCTGGTGTATTTTTCTTTGTTAGGAACTACCACTATCTTGGCTAAAAGGTGTGTCAACAAATATAATTGTCTATGCTAGGTACAGTATATTTGTTATAGCCTTAGTTAGGTCAGTTCTTAGAGGGTGCATTCCCACCTTTGTAACCCTCAGCCTTCCTCCCTTAGTCATTTTTCTCTCGACATTCTAACATCCGCCGCCTGAACGCGCGTGGCAGCAGGTGACGATGGATTTCGTTACGGGATTGCCTACCAAGGACGACTGTAATGACGCGATATTTGTCGTCGTTGATAAACTGACGACGATGGCCCACTTTGCCGCCTCAAAGAAAAGCATCTCAACCGAAGAAACGACCCGCCTCTTCATATCAACCGTCATTCGCCACCACGGAATCCCATCCGCCATTGTTTCAGATCGCGACACGAAATTCACCAGCAACTTTTGGCGCTGCCTCTGGGAACAGTTTGGCACGCACCTGCAGTTCTCTTCCGCCTACCACCCCAAGACAGATGGACAAATCGAACGCGCCAATCCAACAATGGAGCAGCTGATTTGCGCCACATGCGATGATGTGGCCGGCTGGGAACAGCAACTGTCACTGATTGAGTTCACCATTTTACCTGAACTACGGGCACAACCGTATAGTTTCGATCACGCCCTACATAGAAAATCCTGTACCACGAGCCCAACAGTTCGTCGAGATATTACAAAATGCGCGGGAGCGAGCAACCGAAGCCATTAAGTGTGCGAATGTAATTTCTAAGCGCAACGCTAATCTACACTGACGAGCACTCACTTACCATGCTGGAGACTTAATACTACTCGACACCCAGAACCTTCGACTGCCCATCGTCCCAAAACTCCGCCCCTGCTACTGTGGACCATTTACCATTAGCCACATTGTATCTTTTGTTACAGCCCATCTACTGTTACCGGCCACCTGGAACGTCAGTCCATCATTCCACGTGCAATTATTCCAACCATACATCGCCAGTACTTGTAAGGTACCACGTCACCGAGTGAACCTGAACATCCGACCGTTTGCTGAGCCTACTATCGAACCTGCGAAGGTTCCCAGCCATCGGATTAGGGACCCCCGAGGGGCTCGCCTGATCGAGTTTCTAATTTCTTAGAAGGACCAGACAGTTTTTTCTTGGAAGAACCGAGGTATTTCCTTATCACTAGTTTTAGCCAGTAAGGCGTACACCGCTATAACGGGGTTATACGCAGCTCTGCCACAGTCAAATCGCTGTCCCAAATGTGGTCTCCTGACAAGCAGCAGACATTGTTGTCCGCCTTGCTGTTGCATGCCTAGATCTGGGCGCTCCGCGCCATTTGCGAACCACACGTCGCAGCTCTGCCGAGCCACAACCGTGTGCTCCTAGGCTAGCTATATCCATACTCCATGTTGTTTGATGTCGCCTCAGTTGTATTGTTTCCCCGTTAATCAATTATTCGACGCACGCTCTTTGCGCTTCATTACAATTTCTAAATTGAAGCCCGTGTAGAGCTTACATTACCGTGGGGAAACTAAGAGTTCAGGGAGCAATGTGGCTTCTCCATAGATTACCGCTTGTTTGGTAAATAAGTGATCTTGCGCCTTGGACAGAATGGGCTTACCCCTATGGTGATTGCTAATGTTCAGGTACAAGTATGCCTGTACCGGAAATTTCATGTCGAGTACTCTACAGTCGGAAGGTGCTGTAACGAAACTTGTCACCCTTCCCGCCAGAATCTGAGAGTTGGTGTGGGCCTTGGCAGGCGTGGTTGCGAGACCTGATTGGTCCGCTGCTGCGTGCTCGCGTGAAGGGTCTGGAGACAGACTTGCAGCTCATGTGCGAGCAAGTGAAGAGTTTCCGTTGAATCTCCCTGTTCAGATGATGCGATTTGGTACGGTTTGTCTGCAATTAAGCTTGGTACAGAAGGTTATAATATGGTACATTCTCAGAATTTGGTGCCGCGCTCATTTTCAGCACGAAGCTGACGAAAGCCCGGTTGGACACGCCCTGAGATAGTGGCATACTTGGTGACTGACAGATTTGCTTGCGTTGCAAATCATTAGCTGTTTCTAGGACTCCTGCAATACTGTATTGCTTCTAGGTCTTACCTTTGGATCAGCCAGTGTCCAGTCCAGTGAGTCATAGTTCGTTTCTAGCTTCTAGTGTCCTTGCGACAGGACACTACACCCTTTCTCTGTTCGTTGCTATCCCCTCTAAGAGAGCTTCGTCTTCACGAATTCTGGCTATTGCTTCGATCTGGCTTTGACTAAGATCGCCTTTCCTATAGATGCGCATCGAGGAAATACGTAGTCGGTGTTTTTTTTTACTGTAGCTTACGTGATACGTATGGGAAGGTTCTAGTTTCAGTGGTGCGTAGATTGGCCGAAATCCTTACAAGCTAAATGTTATAATTTTTGGTAGACACGCGACCATTAGATAGACAGGCGACCATTAGATAGAGAGGCAACAATTGGATAGACAGTTGATCTGTAGATAGGCAGGCGATCGAAGCCGAGCTTACTGGGACGAATCTTCTGACGCCGCGACGCAATGGCCTCGTTCGAGATGACCGATATGAAGAGTACGTTTCTGGTCTCCCTGAAAATGTGTGACTAGAACCAGTGAAAATGTTGCCTGCGGATTCCGAGATTGCTTGTGGCAGGGAATGCTGTGAAATTGCATTAATAATGGTATGTTGTGATTTGCATTAATCATGGTATGCTGTGAAATGGCATTTATCATGGTATGCCGTGTCTTAACAGAGTTGCTCCTTCTCCTTCGTGCTTCGCATACGTTATCTCGAGACTCATTCAGAGGCGTCTCTGGCTCACAACGAGTTCTCGCCTCCTGTTCATTTGTGCGTTGTGCAGAGATCGGTATTGGATTGACTGCGTTTGGCGTGCTGTTCTCGTTCCTGGGAGTCATCTTCTTCTTCGATAAAGGGCTATTGGCCATGGGTAATGTGAGTACCGCCTGGGGAATGCGGGTACGGGAAATTCTGAGTATTCCCTGCGCGTGCTCGCTTCTAGAGGGGCGGCTTCCCTCTCATTGCTTGCAAAGGACAGGATCAGGTGACTTTTGAGTCGACTCAAAGGACGGGACTAGGTGACTTTTGAGTCGACTCAAAGGACAGGAATTGGTGACTTTTGACTCGACTCAAAGGACAGGACTAGGTGACTTTTGAATCGACTCAAAGGACAAGCACAAGGCATCAGTCCTCGCATTACCCTGTGAGGGGCACAAGGCATCCGTGAACTGATGATTTGGATCCCAAGGAAAGAATGAGCAGCCACTCTCAGACTGCTCACCCAAAACCCTGAACAGTCACTCAGACCACTCGCTCCCAACCACAGTTTACTGATGTGGAAGATAACTTACTGTGCCAGCTTGGCATATGATCCATTGTGAACAAGCACCTTGGTCTTAACGCAGTCGTTTCTTAGCCCACGAATTCTGCACATGGTCTTTATAGCGTGACCACCGCCTTGCTGCTCTTCCTTCTGTGAGTGACGATGCCTGGCATGAAGTCCATGTGCAGCAATTAAAATACGTTAATGAGATGCCATGAACATGAGTCAGCTTTTGAGTCGACTCAAGAATGTGCAGCAATTTGAGTACGTTAGTGAGATGCGATGAACGTATTCATGAACGTGAGTGACGACCCTTGGCATCTCACTAACGAAATCAAATCTCGGTAATTGATTTCCATGTTTTACTTCCATGTTCCTTCTCCCATTACCAATCCTCAATGCTTCATCCCAGATCTTGTTCCTCGCCGGTGTGACCCTCACAATCGGCCTGCAATCCACAATTTCCTTCTTCACCAGGCGAAGAAACAGGAAGGTGAGACATAAATAAAGTGTGTTCTAATGCTCTCAGCTTTGCACCAATGCTCCTGCTGCTTCCAAGCCTGTCGTCCAACCCTATCCCAACCACAACGTCCACTCCCGCCCACCCAAGGTGACCTACCCTTACACGGCCGTTCCTTTCTCTGCTGTTTTGCTTTGTTCTTTCTACCGTTTTTGAACCGGTACACCCCCCCTGCAACCCATCTTCTTCTGGTCCCTTTCCTCCTCGTTCCACTCATCCACACCACAGCTGTTTTCATACTGCTTGGCGTGCTCTCCTCCCCCCCCCCTCCCCACCCCCACCCCCGTCTCCCTCCTCCGATTGTTTCTGCTGTCGGAGGTAATGGTGCATATAAAATACCTTGCCATTCTCCCGTTTAGCGCCAGGTGCTTGTCAGAAGGTATTTTATAAAACGCCTTGCCATTAGTTTGTTCTCCCGCTTTCTGTTCTCACAGGGCTCGGCGTTTTTCCTTTCTGGGTTGGTCCTGGTTGTGATCGGGTGGCCAATGGTTGGCATGGCAATCCAAGCATATGGCTTCGTGCTTCTGTTCAGGTATGCACGGGTCAGGGTGTTCAGGTGTGCATGTCTCAGGGTGTTCAGGTGTGCATGTCTCAGGGTGTTCAGGTGTGCATGTCTCAGGGTGTCATAGCCCCAGATCACCCCTTGATCATCGTCCTGGTTGTGATTGGGCGGCCAATGGTTGGCTCGGCAATCCAAGCTACGTCTTTGCTCTTAGGTTCAGGTGTGCATGGGTCAGGGTGTCATAGCTGCTGTTCATAGTCCGGGTTTGATAGCGTGGACAATGGTTGGCATGGTAATGCAAGCATACAGGCATGGGTCAGTGTGTCTTAGTCTTGGTTGTGATACGATGGGCAATGGTTAGCGTTGCAGTCCCAGCATACAGCTTCGTTCTCCTGTTCAGGTAGGCATGGGTCAGAGAGCCTTAGCCCCTGTTCCTAGTCCTGGTTGTGATTGGGTGGCCGATGATCAGCATGGCAATCCAAGCATACAGCTTCGTTCTCCTGTTCAGGTAGGTATGCAGCAGGTTCGTCGTTCCGTTTGATTATTTGAGGCTCTGAATAAACATACCTAGTATTAGGCTCGGTTCTACTCTTCAGGTAGGCGCGAGACAGGCTGTCTCTCACTTTTTGTGCAGTTTGAGATGTTGCGTTACAGTATTAGTCTCCAGCAGTTCTTTTGCAGCCTTTCGTACGAGTTTCGCAAGTTCTTTTATTAATCTCACATCTGCATTTTGGGGGTTTCTTGCTCTTGCTATTCCTCCTGGCATTGGCTTTCTTCCCACACTTCTTGTCTTCATGCAACGGATCCCCATCCAGATGCGCTCATGCACTATGACCTTATAACATGTGCTCTCTTCATTGTGCTCTCTTCTGAAATGCCTTGCTCTTGCTCCTGGCAGTGGCTTTCTGCCCACGCTTCTTGTCTTCATGCAACGGATTCCCGTGCTTGGATGGCTGCTAGATCAACCATACATGCGCCAGGTGCGTTCACAGCACTACATTCACCGTACCATCTCTAGTGTACCATCAGTCTGTGCTTTTATAAATGCGCTGTTTATCCCTGTTTTTTGTGCAATGGTCATAGTAATATGGTCCTCCTGTGCTGGTTAAAACGTGAAGGAGTGATGTTTTCTGGGAGGGTTATGTTGGAATTGATGTCCTAGCAACCATTGAGTCACCTCAAATTCATCTCTAGCCACCCTCTCCCTGCTCCGCGTTTGTGTGTGCCACACTTTCATTATACTATGGCCATCCATTATTAAAATTATAACTGTCTGTTTGATTTGGGAGTGTTTGTGCAGTTCCTGGGAAGATTTCGGGATCACCTGCCTCCGTAGATTGCTTCACATTAGCTACTTGTAGAACCCTTCAGCCTCTGGTTATGTATGGACGCTGCTGCTCAAGCAAGCAACTACCTTCAGAGCAATTTCCAGCAGTGTGATCCTGCCTAGGTCACCGCCAGCTATGACTGGCTTATAGAAGCACATGAGGAGAACATCCATAGGGTTTTATATGCCAGAATGGGCTGGATGCGTTTGCTTGCACGAAGCAAGGCACAAATACAGACAAGAAGCTACTGCTGGTAGTATATGATATTAGTAACGTGCTTCTGGTACCCTCTGGTAGGTTCACAACCTACTGGTTCACCTACAGGTACCGGTGTAACTCGGATGGTCGCATGCTTGGAATATCCATGGTGCGAATTTCGGCATCTCACAATTTGTACGGTACCTACTTGTTGTCCAACTTCGGAGGCTGTAACGAATCATACCGTAAGGGTGTGTCGGCGCCCTTCTGTTCGGCGTTGGCCTGACAAGCCCAATCCAAACTGCGATCCCTCCCCGTTTCCCGCCTTCAGCTAGCCCTCGAGGTTGCACCTGCCTCAAGATCTCCAGCTTCCAGAATGTCGCGCTTTCCGTCCCTCGAGATCTCCCCTCCCCCACAGATCAAGATTCAGGATTCATGAACACATTCCCTCAAAAGCCTACCCAACCGTTCAGTTTCCAGACGAACCATTCTGGAACTAAATCAACAAGGGCAAGTCTTCGGTCAATCCTTGCAACACCATTGCCTAGAGTGGGTATTCCAAGGGAGACAGCCTCACCCTCAGCCATCAGTGGCTATTGAAGCAGTTACTCTGCCTCCGCAGGTTCTGGTCTATCGAGCAGGAAGGCGCTCCTGTTACCATTGCTGCTCTGTGATCTGTGAGCCGTAATTGGTTCGGCCAGGCCTTCGTTCGGTTTCATACGTTATTCTCATCACCACAATCTCTGTGGTACCGAGGGAACCTATTTCAGATCGTTAGAGAAATTTCGAAAATCCATTTCAATCGCGGTTCTTTTACCGTTTCCAGCATCCATAACCAAGTCGGTTAAGTAAGCATCATGAGGAGCTTATTCTACCTCCTCCTCGCGCTGCTGCTGATCGCACAGCCGTTCGCGAAGCAGGCTTCTTTCCTCTCGCGAGCTCACGACACCGACGAGGAGAGTTACACCGTCGGCGACGACGACGAACCGGAAGAAGCCGACGACTCCGAGATTCCCGAAGGCGACGACGGCGACGTTGTCGCATTGACGGATACCACTTTTCCACAGGTTCTTAAAGACAATAAGCATGTGTTGTTGGAGTTTTACGCTCCGTGGTGCGGTCACTGCAAGTCTCTCGCGCCGGAATATAAGGTCGCAGCGGCGAAATTGAAGGAGTTCGGAGTGGTTCTGGCGAAGGTGGATGCGACGAAGTATGCGGATCTTAGCGAAAAATACAACGTGGAAGGGTTTCCTACCATTGTGTTCGTCTCGAACGGAGAAACGAAGCCGTTCAATGGCGGACGAACCAGGTAAGCTGCGATCAGGAACCTTTTGAGTCGACCCAAAAGGTAACGAGTGGATCCTACTATCGTCTTCATTTCTGACGAAAAACCGGAGTCGTTTAATGGAGAATGGACATGGTAAGCTGCGAATAGGAAATTAACGGGAAATCCGAGTCACGAAGAAGAGCTATTTTTGCCTCCTTTTCGTTTTTCCTTGTGCGAAATCTGCCGTGCAACGTATTCGGAGAATCCGTTTCTTCTGTGTTTATCTGCCGTGTGATTTTATTCTTTCTGTTCCTCGCTCTTTTCTCTTTCGCTGCAGTGCCGACATCGTGTCATGGGTGAAGAAGAAGATTGGCATGGGGGTGTCCACCTTTACTGCAGCGGACGTCGCCAAAGCGGCTCCTCTCCTCGAGTCCTCCACAGCCGTTTCGGTCGGCTTTTTCGCTTCCTCCGACGTAAGTCCGGCGCGTTTCTCCTTGTTAAGGAATCGCGTGAAAAATCGTGCGTTCCAGAATCGATTCTTTCATCCAATCTGGGTCTCAGGCACCGGAAGCTGTTGCTTTCTGTGAAGCAGCCAAGGAGATTGATGGAGTGGAGTTCGTGCTCACCTGTGACGCCGATGTCGCGGCTGCGTTCGACTAGAAACAACTCCGATATTTTTTCCCCCTTTTTTGTTACAATGTGCCATGTATGTTGTCTTTCAGGCACCGGAAGCTGTTGCTTTCAGTGACGCAGCCAAGGAGATCGACGGAGTGGAGTTCGTGCTCACCAGTGACGCCGATGTCGCTGCTGCGTTCGGCCTTGCGAAGGACAAGAAGCCCACCATTGCCATCGTGAAGAAGGAGGAGGAGAAATTCGTCACCTTTGGTACGTAACAGCAGCGTCTGTGCCCTTGCGGGCATGGCCAGTGCTTACCAGTGACGTTGATGTCGCTGCTACATTCGGCCTGGCGAAGGACAAGAAGCCCGCCGTTGTCATCGTGAAGGAGGAGGAGGAGAAGTTCGTCACATTCGGTACGTCGTAGTGACACCTGTGCCCTTGATGATGTCGCTGCTGCGTTTGGCCTGGCGAAGGTCAAGAAATCGCGATCGTGAAGGAGGAGGAGAATTTCGTCACCTTTCGTACGTCCTAGTAGCATCTATGCCCTTCTTTCTCCGCCCTTTGCTCTTTTGTCGTCTTTGGTACGTCCTAGCGTCTCTGCCCCTTCTCTCTCTCCCTCTCCCCTCCCCCCCTATCCTCCCCATCGTTCTCATCCTAACGCGTCATTTCGCGGTTAAGCTGCGCTCCCACTGACGTCTCGAGTTCATTGTTGGACGGATGATCGAATCCTCCTTCCTTGTACAATCCTTCCTTGCTTCTGTCCTTGATCTTGCTCTTGACAGCAAGCACACCGAAGCCGTCACTAGCATGATTCTCGTGTGCTCCGACTCTCTCCCCCTCTGTATGGTCTCTTATCCCTGCCTTCACCCCTGCTGCAGACGGCGAGTACACCAAGGAGGCCATTGCTGCATTCGTGACTGCCAACAAGCTACCGCTGCTCATCACCTTCTCTGAAGAAACGTCGGCCAGCATCTTCGCTGGAGACATCAAGAAGCAGGTACATTGGCATGGACAGATTCACTATTGTTGTTGACTGCCAACAAGCTGTCGCTGCTGAGGAGACCTCCGCCAGCATCTTCGCTGGAGACATCAAGAAGCAGGTATGGTGAATCCACAGATACTTTTATACCCTTTTTCACTCCAGCAAGCTGCGGCTGCTCATAACTTTTTCCGAGGAGACGTCAGCCAGCCAGCATCTTTGCTGGAGACATCTAGAAGCAGATTGGTGAATTGGCCGGCTATATATCGATTGCCAGCTATGATGTGCCATCTATGGTTGCTTGTCCTCACGCTTCCTGCTATCGTTTCTCGCTCTTCTTCCCTTTCAGGTGACGTTGTTCGCCACACACGAGGAGTACGTCAAGATTGTGCCAGCCGTGGCTGCAGCAGCAAAAGCCATGTCTGGTTGCTCATCCCCACACCTCCGTCTTCCTCCTCCGCCGTCTCTCTCTCGTTCAGGTGATGCTGTTCGCCACTCACGAGGAGTACACCAAGATCGTGCCGGCCGTGGCTGCAGCAGCGAAGCAGTTCAAGGGCGAGCTGGTCTTTGTGTACATCAACGGATCGGACACGGAGTCACAGCCGGTGCATGAGTACTTCGGTACAGAAGCCAAGGAGACAACGGTGAGTGCATGGGTTCAACGCGGTGAGTACGGGTGCTCCTGCTGCTGCCAGTCGTGCCTAGTAGTAGTGGCGCAGCAGCGGAGCAGTTCAAGGGCGAGCTGGTCTTTGTGTACATCAACGGATCAGACACGGAATCCCAGCCCGTGCACGAGTACTCTGGCACAGACGCCGAGGAGACAACAGTGAGTGCGAGTTTGGAGGGTTGTGTACACATCAACGGATCAGACACCGAGTCGCAGCCCGTGCACGAGTACTTTGGTACCGACGCCAAGGGGACAACAACGTGTAGGCTTTAGATTTTCCAAGGGCGATACAATTTCAGTGTGTTGTGTGCATAAGCGGATCAGATACAGAGTCCCAAGCAGTCCACGGGTACGTGAGCACCGACGCCAAGGAGACAACAGTATGTGTTTTACCTGTGAGACCTAGAGGGAGATCTTCAGCACAGACGCCAAAGAGACGACAGTACATGGGTCCAATGCGTTACGTACAGGTGCTCCTGCTGCTGCAAGTGGTGCCTGGTAGTAGTGGCTGCAGCAGCGAAGCAGTTAAAGGGCGAGCTGGTTCTTGTGGGTTTAGACGCGCCTCCCTGGTACTGGCTGCAGCAGTGAACGGTGAATAGGCTTTCGACAGTTCAAGGGCGAGTTGGTGTATGTATGTGTACAACAACGGATCAGACACAAACGCCAGCAGAACCCTGTGCTCCCTTTCGTTCTCTGTCTGTACGGTAATGGGGTTTCTTAACGGGAGGATGCTTGAGGCGGCACTAATGAAGTTGTACTCCCCTTGGCCCCCCCGCCCTTGGCCCCCCTCTTTTTCCCAAACGTGCAGGTGATGGGGTTCTTCATGGGCGACGAGGAGGACCCCTCGTCAGCCGCAGGAGGGCTCAAGTATCGCATGAAGGAGCCAGTCACTGAGACGAACATCAAGGTAAGAAGAATGAAGTTGGGAGAATTGCCAGGTAGCTAACAACATCCAGCTCAGACAAGCAGTCCTCGTCAGCCGCTGGGTTTCGAGGCATCCCAAGATCAGGTACCGCATACAGAAGCTGGTCACTGAGGGGAACATCAAGGTGAGAACACAGTGCAGTGGAATGTGCCACAGGAAGGAGCTGGTTAATGAGGCTAAACATCGAGGTAAGGAAAGACTGAGGCATGAAGGAACATGCCAGGCACGCAGTTCTCGTCAGCCACAGCACCGCATGAAGGAGCCGGTCACTGAGGCAAACATCAAGGTGAGCGGACAGTTTGGTAGTTAGGAACATTAAGGACGACCACTGACGGGAGCACCAGGGTAGGGTGATGTAACAAGCTTGTTAGTGTAACATGTACTGAATAGCATGATCTCCCCATTTTTCATTACCCATTAGCCTTTTCCGTCCAACCTGCGGCATGCTATCTCCTCTGTCGCCCTCTCCCCTCATGCCTTTGCCAAGAGCTTCATTGTTGGATTCCGAGTCGACTAGGTGACTTTTGAGTCGACTCAAAAGTGTCGTGTGACAAAGTAACGAGGTGACTGTTGAGTCGACTCAAAAGTCACCTTTTGCCAAGAGCTTCATTGTTGGATTCCGAGTCGACTCAGAAACGCCTCTACCGTGCCCCACTCCCTGTTGGTCTCTTTCTCAGGCCTTCGCCAAGAGCTTCATAGACGGGGATCTGAAGCCATTCCACAAGTCAGAGCCGATCCCAGAGAAGGTTCGTCAACGAAAGGGTGTGACTTTGGGGTAGGGATTTCGACTGTACTTGCTCCGAGCTTTTTGTGGGCCTCTTTGAAGGGCTTTTGAAAGTTGTTGACAGGGGTTGACAGTTTTGCAAGAATATTTTTCAATATTTGCAATCGGTCTTACCCTATGCGGCCCTGAGAAGGCCATTGCACGTTTTTTGTTTTGTTTTAGTGTGTGTTTCTCTTGTGTTGGCCTCGTCGACATAACAATCCTTTGTACTTCAGACCCCTCTGCTCCTTTCGGCACCGCCCTGCACCTCTGTCCCACCTTTCCCTGTCTGTAAAATCTGTTCCTTGGCAGAACGACGGCCCCGTGACTGTGGTGGTGGGCGAATCTTTTGAGAAGATAGTGCTGGACGAGACCAAGGACGTCCTTCTGGAGGTAAGATTTGGCTGGGGGGAGGGAGCGGGGGGGGGAAGGTGGGGGAACTTTATTTACGCCTACGCATGCTGCATGAGTGGGTGGGTGGTGGGAGAGTTGTTCGAGAAAACTGTGTTCGACGAGACCAAGGACGTCCTGCTGGAGGTGAGAAGCTCTGGTTGGGGTGGGGTGGTGGGCGGACGCAAAAGTCTCCACCAGAGCTTCTGCTGTTACTTGAAACCAGGTAGGAATGACAGGCTGCGTGGTTGGTGGGCGAATCTTTTGAGAAGGTTGTGCTCGATGAGACAAAGGGCGTCCTGCTGGAGGTGAGAAGCTCAGGGCGAAAGGCTGGGTTGGGCCGAACAGCATTTGGCAGGCTCGGGTGGTGGAAAAACAACCGACCCCATTCAGGAAGATTGTTGATGACGAGACAACGGGCGTCCTGCTGGAGGCACGTGGAGCTTTGTTAGGGGAGCCAAGCGAGGGTAGGGTAGGGCAGGGTGGGTGGACGACAGCGACACTCTTAAGAGGGTTGTCCTCAACGAAACAGAGGACACCTTGCTGGAGATATGGAGGGATGGGATGCGTGGAGGAGGATGGTTTAGATATGGTATGGCAGGTTGGGTGAGAGTTGACGGCAGGTTCCCCCTCGCCCCTGGCTTCACCTTCTCTTTGGTGTATGCCTTTGGGCACGCACTCATCGCCTCGTCAGTCGTCTCAAACGCTCCCCAATGGTATTTCTCAGTGTCCCAATTCCTGCCTCCTCCCCCCTTCCCTCAGGTATACGCCCCCTGGTGCAGGCATTTCAAGTCCCTGGAGTCCAAATACAAGAAGCCTTAAGCCCCAAACCCCGTTCTATCCCTGTCCGTGCGCATGTCTGATAGGTATACGCTCCCTGGTGCGGGCACTGCAAGTCCCTGGAGCCCACATACAAGAAGCTCGGCAAGCGATTTGCATCGGTGGAGTCAGTGGTGATTGCCAAGATGGACGGCACGGCCAACGAGTACCCTGGGCTGGAGGTGGGTGGGTGTTGCGCACTGCATTGCGCCAGGGTTGTTTTGAAGACGAGTGAGAGGTCTTTTGTGTCAGTGGAGTCAGTGGTGATCACCAAGATGGACGCCAACGAGTACCCTGGGCTGGAGGTGAGTGTGACCTGTCTCATTGCGTCTGGGTGAGTGTCAAGTTGACTCAGAGAGGCATTTACCTCAGTGGAGTCAGTGATGATCGCTCAGATGGACAGCACGGCCAACGAGGTTATTGTACCGGGTCATCACCAGGTCGTAGCGTTGAGTAGAAGGGCCTTTGCCTCAGTGGAGTCAGAGGTGATTGCATCAATGAACTCAGCTTTTGAGTGAACTCTGCATCAATTAACTCTGCTGTGATCGCCAAAAGAGGGAGATCCCTTTGTATTTTCAATATCCGACACCTATTTCTTACACACTCTGCATATGTTTTCAATATTCGACACCCATTTCTCACACCTCTACATGTGTTATGCCCCGTCTGCACATGTACCCTCCACTCACAATCCAGGTCGAGGGGTTCCCAACGATTTTCTTCTACCCAGCCAACAAGAAGTCCGACCCAGTAAGCGAATGCTTCCCCACTCTACACAACACCCTCCACCTCCCCCTCCCCTGCCCTGCCCTTCTCACACCTCTCCCCTTGCTCCCATTCGCCCTGCTGTTGTTCCTGTGCCCTCTTCAGTCTCAAAATCTCCACCATAGTGTTATCTTCGTTTCTGCTCATGCTTGTTTATTCAAACTGTTTGAATAACTGTTTGTTACCACTCGATTAATTCCCTGCCCTCTGCCTTCTGTCGACAAAACGCAGGTGAAAGTGCAGGCAACGAAGCTGAAGCAATTTATCAAGGTGATTGTTGAAAATGCGGCCATCAAGTTTGAATTGCCTGCCAAGGAGAAGGATTCAGCCGCAGCAGCAGCAGCAGAAAATAAGGAAGCTCTGCAGGACAAGGCAGAGGAGGCTGCAGCGTCATCAGGAGAAGGATTTAAGGATGAGCTATGAGTTGTGACGGAAAGCTTTTGAAACAAACCTGTGAGACCTAATACGGAATCATAACGAGAGTAATCATGGATGGGGTGTAATGTGACAGATTCTTGTGGTGACTTGAGATCCTGGTAATTATGAGAAATTTGGTGATGTATTCGGTATAAAATAGCTTGCCCGGTGTCAAGGTGGTCTAAGAATCTGGTACTCAGTAGTGAAAGATGCAAGGTGGACTTTGCAACATATATAAATGCCATATATATATATGTATATATATGTATAGCAGCCTAGTATGTTATGAAGGCCACATTGGACAAAAAGCCATGCAGAGCCAGGCTGGAGGGCTCAGAGTGATAAAAACGCGTGGGGGCAGCTTGAGATTTCTTGACTTTTAGGAGCAACGGGAATCAACCTGGCGAGGCGATTGGTCCAGGCGTGATTCCAGCTTCGCGTCTACCAATAACGGCTCTATGGTCTCCACAGCAGAAACATTTTTCTGCCAGACGCCTGCGGTAAATTGCGCGCGAGCTGTTTATCAGAAATTGAATAAGTGAATGATGTTAGAGAGAGGGTACACACAGATATACCTAAGTGTTGTACCCTCTAAGAGGCTACCCTATACAGTCTATACAAATATGACAAATACACATGTTTGACACACCCCCTAGACTGCATAGGGGAATGTCCTAAACAAGCAGCTCAGGGCGGCACTACTAGTCCAACCTCTGAGACAAGGGTCTGAGAGACCAGTCAGAAGGAGTACAGACAAGGCAAGAACAAGAGCAGGGCGGCACTACTAGTCCAGCCACTGGGAGAGGACACAAGTCTAGTCTGAGTATACATATAAAGGACTGTACAAAGTCAAGGTCCTAGCAAGTGAGAGGCTACAGGAACTAGACCAAGCTGTACACAGTGCCGCTGATGATCTTTAGGCGCAAGCGCCTTCGTAAAGATATCAGCCGTGTTGGCACCTGAGGCCAAGTGTACTACGCGAGCCTGACGTCGCTGCTGTAGCTCACGCAGGAGGAAGTACCGCAGCTGAATGTGCTTCGCTCTGCCCTCGAGTCGAGGCTCCTGACACAGGAGGATCATGGCCCTGTTGTCAGCGAACAGGACCGGGGCAGAGCTAGGCCGCTCACCTAAGTCAGTGAGCAAGAAGGTCAGCCAGCGGAGCTCCTGTGCCGCCATGGCACCAGCGTAGATCTCAGCCTCACAGCTGGACTGCGCCACAGACGAGGAGCGAGTAGCTCTCCACGAGACGGCACCTGAGCCAAGGCTGAAGCAGTAGCCCTGGGTAGACCTGAGTGTCTCAGCGTCGTCTGCCCACGAAGCGTCTGTGTGTCCAGTAAGGACCACTGGCGTGCGTCCTCCTAGCACTAACCCCATGCCCGATGTACTAGCAAGATAACGTAGAACCCTCTTAGCGGCAGACCAGTGCTGCGGTCGGTGTCTGCCTGTGGCCACAAAACGAGCCAGGATGCTGAGAGGGTATGCGAGATCTGGGCGAGTGCAAGTCATCAGGTACATGAGGCAACCCACCAGCTCTGCGTAGGGGCCGCTGGGCTCTACCAACTCCTCAGACACTGGAGCGGAGAGTCTGTGGTCTACAGGCAGAGGGGTGGGCTGTGCAGAGGAGAACTGAAGGCTGAACCTCTGAAGGACCAGGCGCACCAAGTGTGACTGAGTCAGGGTGATGGTGCGCGCAGCTCTGTCCCTGGAGATCTGCAAGCCAAGGTAATGGCGCAGTTCTCCAAGGTCAGTGCAGGTGTGTCTCTTCAGCAGCTCTGCCTTCACGGAGGCCAGTGCGTCCCTGTCTGCTGTGGCAAAGACCAGGTCGTCGACGTAAACAAGGATGTAGAACGGAGTCTGGCCAGCACGAACGAGGAGGGAAGGGTCTGCGGAAGACGGAAAGAACTGCAGGTCAGCAAGCGTAGCACGGAGAGTGTCGTGCCACTCATGGGGAGCCTGGCGCAGGCCGTAGACGGGGCGCCGCAGGAGCCACTGGGTACCAGGAGGGAAGGTGCCAGTAAAGCCCGGAGGGCGACGTAGGTAGACCTGCTCGTGTAGGCTGCCCTGAAGGAAGGCAGTGGAGAAGTCGAGGGAGTGAAGCTCGTAGTCACGCTGAGCAGCTAGGTGTAAGAGAACCCGAAGAGTAGTCATCTTCGGGGTCGGAGCGAAGGTCTGGAAGAAGTCCACCCCCTCGCGCTGATTGAAGCCTCTAGCCACGTAGCGCGCCTTGAACACAGGCGGCTCTCCAGGAGGGCGCTTCACCTTGAAGAGCCAGCGGCCATCGACTACGTTCACCCCAGGTGGGGGAACTGCGTCGACGAAGGTGCCGGTGGATCTCCAAGATGCCATCTCCTGCTCCATGGCAGCTATCCACTGCGAGGCCCAGGGTCCCGAGGTCGCCTCAGCGTAAGTGCGAGGGGTCGGGATGTCGAAAGCGTCTGGGTCACCCTCAGGGACTAGCAGCATGGAACAGAGATGGGGAGCAGCCTCGGAGAGGAAAGCAAGCTCGAACTGGCGGTCCTCCAGGACGTCACTGCCAAGGGCAGGAGCACCCCCGACAGACAGGGTCAGAGACCAGAGCGGAGGCGTAGTCAAGGCGGCGGGAAGAGGCGAAGTCAGCGACAGCAGCGACAAGGGCGTCAAGGCACGAGACCGGAACAGGCGGGTCGGTAACGAGAGAGGCAAGGACGCGAGGAACAAGGGGACGAGCGGCACGAAGGTAGTCAGACAGCGGGGGGGGTGCAACAACAAGGGAGGACGGAGGAGGCGACGGCAGAAGTGGAGGATGAGACGCGTGGGAACGAAGCAACATAGGGTGGGAGCGCAAGACAGGCGAGGCAGGACGAGCACGGGAGGGACGGTGAGACCAGACGTGCGACGGAGGAGTCGGGTCAGGAGACAGGGGAGGGGACACATGAGGGGAACGAGGGGGGAGACGGGCCGGGGACGAGTCCGGCGGAGGGGAAACAGGGCCGTAGACAGGAAGAGGAGGAGAAGGTCGGGGAGGAACCGACGCAGGGTCGGGGGACGGCAGGCCGAGCAGGCGAAGGGCTGACACCGGCGGGGACTGCTGCTGCGGCGGCACAACGGCGACACCGAGACCGCAAGCTGCTCCTCGGCTACCCCCGGCACTCTCCACACCAGCACCTCCAGAGGGACCACCCCCAGGGCTACCGGAACGAGCACCCCCAGAGTCAGCGAACGGGTGCTGCGACGGCAGCGGCGGCGGCGGCGGCGGCGGCAACGACGGCTGCAGCGGCGGCAGAGGCGGTGGAGGAGGGGACTGGGGAGGGGACGCCAGGGGAGGGGCGGCTGATGAGGACTGCACAGCAGGGCCACCAGAGTCAGAGGACTCCTCAACCCGGTCCACCGACGGAAGGGGAGTGATGTGGGACACACCAGAGGGGGCGGGACGGGGAGGAGGAGGAGGAGGGGCAGGGACTACCGGAGAGGGAGGGACCAGGAACAGGGGGGGGGTAACCGGGGGACCACGGTGGGGGAAGCGACGGTAGTAGGAGACGGACTCGTCAAAGGTGACGTCACGAGAGTGAAAGAATCGGTGAGACAGCGGGTGGTAAAAGTGCCAGTCGGACGTGTCAAGGGGATAACCGAGGAAGACGCAGGGAAGGGTGCGGGCAGTGAGCTTGTCCGTGCCGGAGGCACGGACGTGAGCAAGGCAGCCCCAGACGTGGAACGCAGACGCGTCACCAGGAGACCCAGTCCAAAGACGGGTCGGCGAAACCTGCGGCTGCTGAGGGTGCGGCCACAGGTTAAGCTGGTGAGAAGCGTAGCGCACAGCGAACGGCCACAGAAAATGGGGTGCACCGGCATGGATCATGGAGGTGCGAGCCACCTCCATGACCAAACCGATGCGTCGCTCAGCGACCCCATTCTGCTGTGGGGAGTCCGGTAGGGTGAACGTCTGGGTGATGCCCTCCGCACGACAAAAGCGACCAAGGACACCTGAGGCAAACTCGCCACCACGGTCTGAGTGAAGACGCAAGACAGGGAGACCGCGGTGGACACGCGCAGAGACAAGCCAGGGGATGAGAGCGCCAGGCATGTCGGCCTTGCGCTCCAGGGGAAAGACTGTGGTGTAACGAGTGAAGTCGTCGACAAGCACAAGGAAGTAGCGCTCTCGACGCGGCCCAGGGACGGGGGCAGGGCCCCAAACGTCCAGGTGCAGGGTCTGCAACGGCGCGGCGGTAGGGGGAAACGAGGAGGAGTGAGGGGCACGGCGAAGCCGACCCTCGACACAAGGCGTGCAAGGTGGGGCTGGGGAGGAGGGAAACGCAGGGAGAGAACCTGGGAGACCAAGGACAAGACCGTGCTGGGACATGTGACGCAGACGCGGGAGCGCAGGGTGACTTAGGCGGTGGTGCCAAAGGAGGGTCGGGTGAGTGAGGGACCGACAGGAGTAGGCGGCAGCAACCTGGGTGAGCGCTCCAGCCGGGGGGGTCACGGTGTCCAGAGTGAACAGGCCGGACACCGGGTCCCGAGGGAACGTGGACAGGGGGGCACCAGTGGCGGCCTCGGTACAGACAGCATACCGCTCGTGACCAGGGAACGTAGTGGTGACGCCAAGGTCCTGGAGGCAGCCGACACCAACTAGGTTCCTGGAGAACGAGGGGATATGCAGACCTGTAAGAGAACTCGAAGGAACCGCCGGACAGGGAAGGGTGGTGGAACTGCGGGCGACTACCGGACCGCCAGAGGGGTCAGCGAGAGAAACGGCAGCAGGGACAGGAAGCGGCGTCAGGGTGGTGGAGTCGCGGAAGAAACACCGAGAAGCGCCAGAGTCCAAAGTGAAAGAAAGCGAAGCAGAGGCGTCAAGCAACGGAACGACGGCGGAAGCACCAAGACTACACAAAGCAGAGGATCCTACGCCTGACGCAGCAGGGGAGGGTACACTAGGCAACAGTGAGTAATAAGCGGGAAGCACACTAGAGTCATCAGCATACATCACATGCAGAGCAGAAACAATGGCATCCATGTCCATATCAAAGATCTGAATCTTACGACTAAGCAAACTGTGCCAGTCCGGGAGGTCTGGCGACGGGCCGAAGCGCTGGCGAAAGAGGTCGTCCAGGCGACGAAAACAGCGAGGAGTGGAGTGACCGATCTTACCGCAAACGAAGCCGCGGCGAGGACCGGTCTGGATCTGGTACTGACAGCGCCCGCCGCCAGAGCTACCACTTGTCACACCACCACGCGCCCGGCCACCGCCAGCGCCGGGCCACCCGGGCGGGAGGACACTCGTCTGCCGCGTCTGCGACGGCTGCGGCGGCTGCTGCGACGGCTGCGACTGCGGCGACTGCGGCGGCTGCTGCAACTTCAGGGGCGGCGGCTCAGCTGGACTGGGCAGGGTCCCCTCGTCCGCTCCAGCACCAGACGACCCGACCCCACCACTACCCCCTCCCGCACCCCCGCCTCCGCCTCCGCCGCGCCCAACCTTGGGGCGGCGGCCCTTCCCCGAACGAAACTGCGCTGCAGCAGCAGTCTCAGCCATTGCGACAGAGCCGTCGGAGAAGGTACACTGGGCGGGGGCACAACCCTGAAAGATAGGGACCGGCACGACACCGCTCGCCTGGGCAATGGAGCGGTGATGGGTCTCTATCACAGTCAGGGTGTCTACAAAGTCAGTGAGGGTGAGGTCGGCGGGGTGAAGGCTAAGGAAGCGGTCGTGGGCGACAGCAAGGCGGTCAGGGAGGCGGGTGGCAAGCAGGTAGAGGGTAGAGGTAATGGGCGGCTGGTGGGCTCTAAGCTGAACGTCAGTGCAGGCGGCGCGCCAGGTCTCCTCTATCGAGCGCAGGTGGGCAGCGAGGTCAGAGACAGTAGGGAAAGAAGCAAGGTCAGGAAAGAGCATCGGGAGGATCAGGCGACCCACCGAGGCAGCCGGAGGGGTGGAATAGCGCTTGATGACAGCATCTAAGTATGCCTGAGCAGTAGTGAGGGACCTAAAGCGAGGACGCTCGGACGGGGGGAGGGCGTTGCTAATGGCAAGCTGGGCGACAGCATCGCGAGAAAGCCAGACAGAGCGCGCACGGGCAGTGGCAACAGTAGACTCACGCTCAGTGGGTGTGGGGTCAGCGGGCAGAATAGCAGGGGGGTCTGGGCAGGGGAGCGTACCGTCAAGGTGTGCGGAAAGCGGTTCACCATCCTGCCGCTGGCCAGTGAGTTGGCGGCGGAGGTCGGCAAGCCACGCCTCGAACTCTAGGGGCTGACCTTCAGCGTCGAAGCGAAGCTCCGCCGCCATCAGGAACAGTCCAGTGCGGTCCAGGGCGGTGCAGTGCAGTGCAGTGCAGTACAGTGCGGTGAAGTGCGGTGCAGTGCGGTACAGTGCAGTGCAGTGCGGTGCAGTGCGGTGTAGTGCGGTGTAAGGCAGTACAGTGTGGTGCGTGGCGGTACGGTGCAAGACAGTGCAGGGCGGGGTGGGGGGGAACCGTACCAGTGAGGAGGACGGGGCCGGGGCAGCGGGGCCGGGCAGGTGCTACCGGGCCGGGCGAGGACGACGGGGCCGGGCGGGCGCGACGGGGCCGGGCTGGTGCGACAGGGCCGGGCCGGGGCGACGGGGCCGGGCGAGCGCGACGGGGCCGGGCAGGGGCGACGAGGCCGGGCGGGGGCGACAGGGCCGGGCCAGTGCGACGGGGCCGGGCGGGCGCGACGGGGCCGGGCTGGTGCGACGGGGCTGGGCGGGTGCGACGGGGCCGGGCAGGGTGCGACGGGGCCGAGCGGGTGCGACGGGGCCGGGCGAGCAGGACGGGGCCCGGCTGGTGCGACGGGGCCGGGCGAGCGCGACGGGGGGGCCAAGGAGGGGCGCTGCAGGGGCCCAGGAGGGGCGCGACGGGGCCCAGGAGGGGCGCTACGGGGCCCAGGAGGGGCGCGACGGGGCCCAGGAGGGGCGCTACGGAGCCCAGGAGGGGGGCGACGGGGCCTGGGCGACGTGCGACGGGGCCCAGGAGGGGCGCTACAGGGCCCAGGAAGGGCGCGACGGGGCCCAGGAGGGGCGCTACGGGGCCTGGGAGGGGCTCGACGGGGCCCAGGAGGGGCGCTATGGGGCCTGGGAGGGGCGTGACGGGGCCCAGGAGGGGCGCTACAGGGCCCAGAAAGGGCGCGACGGGGCCCAGGAGGGGCGTTACGGGGCCTGGGAGGGGCGCGACGGGACCCAGGAGGGGCGCTACAGGGCCTGGGAGGGGCGCGACGGGGCCCAGGAGGGGCGCGACAGGGCCCAGAAAGGGCGCGACGGGGCCCAGGAGGGGCGCTACGGGGCCCAGGAGGGGCGCGACGGGGCCTGGGAGGGGCGCGACGGGGCCCAGGAGGGGCGCTACGGAGCCCAGGAGGGGCGCGACGAGGCCCAGGGGGGGCGTTACGGGGCCTAGGAGGAGCGCGACGGGGCCCAGGAGGGGCGCTACGGGGCCCAGGAGGGGCGCGACGGGGCCTGGGAGGGGCGCGACGGGGCGCAGGAAGGAGCGCGACGGGGCCCAGGGAGGGGCGCGACGGGTCCCAGGAAGGGGCGCGACAGGGCTAGGGGGGGGTCGCGACGGGGCTAGTGGGGGGGGCGAGCGGAAGCGGTAGGTGGGGGGGGGGATCCTACCTACGCGTGATACCATATCAGAAATTGAATAAGTGAATGATGTTAGAGAGAGGGTACACACAGATATACCTAAGTGTTGTACCCTCTAAGAGGCTACCCTATACAGTCTATACAAACACGACAAATACACATGTTTGACACTGTTCAGCCTGACCGCACGAGAAGCAATGCGAGGAGTGCGACGTGCGTTCACAAGGTTCGGACGGTGTCGGCAGAGTCGAATTCGCTCGTCAACCAACGAGACGCTGTTGAATTTTGGTTTTGGTTGGGCGACCCAGGTTCCTTCCAACGAACGACGCCGTTAGAAGTGTCGGTTGCAGGGCTGTCGTTATCAGGGTATTTTACCCTGATTCCCTGATTTCACGAGGTATTTTATTGGCCAACCCTTAATTTTCAGGGTTGGGCTTTTTTTAACCCTAACCTCTTCAGGGTTGTATGTCTGTGAACACTTAGAATTTCAGGGTTTGCGTTATCCCAAAACTGAGTTTTCAGGGAGTAACGTGTACGAACCCTGAATGCGACATCCATGCGGACCGTGAGTTTCGGCGAAATGGGACCCTTACGCGTGACGAGTCCCAGTCCATTGAATACACCCAGCATGCGACGCGTGGAGAATCTGCACTTGGCAACATTCCCACCGTGTACACGCTGTATGTTGCCATTACATTTGCATTTCCAACCATTAAGTGGGGGAAGGTGCACTCCGTCATGTCCCAGCCTGGCATTCGTGACTCAGCACGCAGCAGACGAGGACAGAAATTGCTGAGCGCTGCAATGTCAGCCTCTGTATGACATCACAGCGCCGATCATCTCTGTGCAGACGATGCCAGCGCAGGTGCGTCCCGCCGTTAACGGTATCGCCATGGCGATGCGGGATCTTGGATGGGTTATGCACCGTTCATGAAAATCGAAATCTGGGGTTTCTTGGTCCCCTTCGCGTCTTCTTCACCAGCTTCTCCTCCAATCATGTTTCCTTCTTCTCTTCACGCCGCAGATACAAGATGCTCCATTCGTGTTTCTCGTCCACTTACATCGCGTCGATTTCTCGTTTCGATCGTATCCGCCGCTACTATCCATGGCGGATGTAGGAGAGTCTGGGGAGTCTCCCGCTGCCGTTGATGGTTCTGGACTAGGTAGGGACCCCCCCGTGGAGGTCCGTAGATCCGTTCTAGACATCTTGCGGTCTCCCACCGCAGTTGTTACACCATCACAACCCGCATCTACTCCCGCTCCCTATGTACCTCCGCCCGCTGTCGCTTCATCTAGCCGCGGCCCTTGGGTTCCGGACTGCGAGACAGCCACGACTGTGCGTTACACGGTCGAGTGTGCTTCCACGATTTCATCTGGGAAAAAAGCTCGTATCGGGAAGTACACCAAGAGCACGATAGTCCTCGGTGGGAAGCTACGTCGACCGTCGCCGCCTCGCTTGTCGCCTGAACCTCAGGCCCCTGCTATTCCAGAACCCGAGCCGCCGAAGCTGTCGAAGAAAGAACTCATCGAGCAGAAGTATCTCATGGCTGAGCACAAGTATAAGACCAGCTGGCTTCCATTTTTCCCTTGGCTTCTGCTAACGAAAACGAAAGACGGTTACCCTCCGTTGAAGTGCAGTGTGTGCAAGGCTTTCGGCAAAGAGACAACACCGTACTCCAACAGCCGCGATGGGGCACGTGACCTGCAGACGCAAGCGATATGGTTCCACGAACACACGATAGCCCACGAAGTAGCAGTCAAGCGTCAGATGGAGATCGCCGAAGACATCGCCAGCACCCAGAGGCGCATGGAGAATTACGCGCGGATTGACATCGAGGGGAAGCGCGTCATGAGGCTCCTACGCTGCGTCGACTTCCTGTGCAAGTGTGATGCACCCATCAGCATGTACCCGAGGCTACTCTGCTTCATGGCCGAGCAGGAGACCCCGGACATTCCGTTGCAGTCTTACGGAGTCTACCTGACACGGTAATGCACTGATGCGAAGTACTCCATATCCTTTATTTTTTTAATGCGTCTAACAAACACCATGTTGCTACTTCTGCTACTACAGGTATTGCTTCTGTCAGCTCGTCAGTAGCTTGGCATCCTACCTGCAGCGCCGACAAATGCAAAACATTCTCACCTCACCCTACCTTGACATCAGCTGCGACGAGAGCACTGACCGTACTCGCGGTAGACATTTGATTGTTTATCTAACCTTCTTGCGTGCGCATCGTGTTGTCACAGAGTTTTTTGCTCTCTTGACCGTCGAAAAGTGCGACGCCGCGTCTCTCCTCAACGTTCTTCGGGCTCACTTGCGAGCAACTGGCATCGACCTCCCCCGAATTACCGGCATGAGCACCGACGGCGCCTCTGTCATGGTCGGCCGAGACAATGGTCTCGTCGCCCGACTTCGCGAGCACATCCCCCATCTCGTCTCTTCGCACTGCATCGCGCACAGGTTTAACCGCTTGTCATTTCGGTCGCTTTGGTTTTCTACAACTGCTTTACTAAAATTCCTTTGTGTGCACCATGCAGGGAAGCCTTGGCGGTGAAGGACGCCACCACTACTTCTCCAGACTTCGACATGGTCGACCTTGTGATTCGAACTCTGGCCGATCTTCTGGGACGTTCATGTGTTTGGAGTCAACGCGTCAAGTACCTGCAGCGGGCAATACACAACACCAACCTTGAAGTGCAAGGAATTCACACCGTGCGCTGGCTTTCAAGGGGTGAGGCTGTGCGACGCCTCTGTAAGGTCCTTGGCGCCGCTATTATTCTGTTTCATGAGTACGGACATGAGCTGTATGAAGTCGTCATCTGTTACAAGTTCCAATTCTGTCTTTTTTTCCTGGCGGACGTGCTCCGAGTGATGAATGAGCTCAACCTCAAATTCCAGAAGAGGGAGGTGAGCTTCTACCACTTTGCATGTTGTACTACTTGTACCATGCATGTATGTTTGGAATCACCCTCAGAGTCCACTCACTTGTCAGTCACTTCCACTAGGTCGATGTCACCGAAGTGACGAAGGACATCGACGAGGCGACATGGGACCTCCGCCACCGCTACCTGGAGTGCGGAGAGGTGTTCGGTGCGGCGGTCGAAGGCACGTGGCTTTCGGCTTTCTTGGCCGTCTACGGGCGCGGAGGGAACAAACGCGCGAAGGTGCGGGGCATCGACAAGGACGATAGCCCAGTCACGCACACCTACACCATGCACGAGAAGCAGATCGACGGGCATGCCTTCCGCAGCAAGTACCCCGATTGCGAGCGGCTCTGCGCGCAGTTCGCAAAGGACACGATAAGCTTCCTGAAGACGAGGATGCTGGACCTCAACATGTTAGGATTAAGGACAGAGTCTTGGATATGTTGTAGCTCTTGATCTCAGCTACCGTTCCCAATTTGAATCACGTTGATTGATGAAGTATTCGCGACGCTATGGCTTTCGACGCACTAGGGGGTAAGCTGTAGGAGGAGAACTTAACTCAATCTCAAGAGTTCAATCAAAGTTCAAGAATCTCACAAGGAATTAGAAGGAGCAAGAGAAAGGTTGGGATAGGAAGAGAGGGATGAGAGGGAAGGTCCCAAGAGAGTCCCCAACCAAGGAAAACCCCATAAGCACAAAGATTCCCTCCCTATAGGAACCCCAACTTTGACATTTGTCCCTTCCCAACCAATCCATCCAAGTTGGCCACCCTTGCCAACCTAGCTTGGTTGTTCCCAACCAATTTGCAGCTGTTACAGTAGAGTGACAAGTTTCCCCAACCCCAAAGGTCCCAACTCCATATAAAGTCACCCCACAACTTCACTTAGTAACCGCCGCAATTGTAACGCAAGCTCATGAACTTTGAATCTTCATAGCTTTCGCGTTCTTGCTCCGATTGAAGCGATTCTTGTTGCGTCGGAAAGATCTTCTCAAGATCTATTATCACAAATACCTGCTCAGACAGAATAACACAAAACACATTCCCAAACTCCAGAACACACCACACACAAATGCTTGCACATTCAAACCACACATGCAAGTTGAAAAAACATGGGATGGGAGGCAGACAGAATGTGATAGCATATGATGACATCACACAACAATCTCCCCCTCTGGCTGCCAACCATCATCGACCATACCACATCTCAAGCATGCATACTCAATGCACACTCATCCCAGCAAGCTTCATGTACACCTCCTCCATAATGATCCCATTCAGAAAGGCAGTCACAATATCCATCTGCCGAATCTTCCATCCCAGGAGTGCAGCTATCGCCAACAGCACCCTCAGTGTTGTTCCTTTCCCCACAGGAGCAAACACCTCATCATAGTCCTTCCCCTTTGTCTGCTGAAACCCCCGTGCCACAAGCCTAGACTTGTAGCGGGTCAGCTCCCCTTCAGGTCCATACTTGTGCCTGTAGATCATCTTGGAAGTGATTGCCTTCTTTCCAGGAGGCAAGTCACACAGGTCCCATGTCTCGTTCTCAATTAGGGACCCGAACTCCTCATCCTCACTCGCCTTCCACTTCTCCCCATTTGGTCCATTCAAGGCCTCTTCTCGAGTCTTGGGCTCAGGGATTGGTGCCCAGTAGCAGTGAGCGATCTCATCTTCCTCAATCTGCTCAACCACACTCCCAGCCTGCACCACATTCGGCTTGCCTCTTCCCCCATAGGTCAGCCTCACTGGAGGGCGCACATCCCTCCTAGGACGCTCAGGCGGGTGTGGAACTCGAGGTGGAGACTCATGCTGCTGCTGCTGCTGCTCTACTTCAGCTGCTCCCCCTTCCTCAGTCACCCCAGACATCTCCTCCTCTGACACTGCAACCTCCACCTGTCTTGAAGGGTGCTGCACCTCATCTGCCTCCACAATGAGCGGTGTAGATGGAAGCTTCTGTTGCTGCTGCTTCCATTCCTTGTAGTACAGGGACTCAAGAAACTTCACATCCCTTGACACTGTCAACTTCTGGGTGGTCAAGTCCCATAGCAGCCACCCCTTGTGATCCTTTGCAATCCCCAAGTGCACACCCCATCTTCCAGAAGCCTCCAACTTCCCCCTTTTCTCCTTAGGCACATGAAACACCACCATGCACCCAAATGCCCTCAGCATGTTCACAGTTGGAGCACTCCCATACCACTTGACATATGGGATCCACTCCTTATCTCCAACTGTAGCCAGCACCCTGTTCTTCACAAGGGCGACCTGCCTCAGTGCAGACACCCAAAACGGATCAGGCAGCCCTGCACGCCCAAGGAGAGTGCGTGCCCCCTCCTGCAGGGTCCTGTTGAACCTCTCAGCCACGCCATTCTGCTGCGGGTTGTAGGGCACTGTCAGTTGATGCTGGATCCCCTTCCTCTTCAACTCCCCCTCAAAATCAGCTCCAATGAACTCCCCACCATTGTCACTACGGATCACCTTCACCTTGTGTCCGCATTCCCTCTGAGCTCTCGGCATCCACTCCTTAAGGACAGCCGCTGCCACCTCCCCCTTGCTCTTCAAAGGGTAAACCCACACTGCCCAAGTGTGGTCATCCACAATTGTCAAGAAATAGCGGCTGCCTGAGAGGGAAGGGGCTCTTGTGGGCCCCACCACATCCATGTGCACAAGTGCAAGTGGGGTCTTGGATGGTCCAGTTGCACTGTTGAAGGGGAACTTGGAGAACTTGGTCTCCAAGCATGTAGGGCAGCTCCCAATCTCCTTCACTTCCCCTTTCACCTCCAAGCCCTTCAGGCTCCCATTCTTCACCAACTTCTGCAGCATAGGGAAGTTCACATGACACAACCTCTCATGCCATGTCTCCCAATCGGCCTCTCCACTCCTTGATGAAGCCTTAGCCCATGCCGCACTCGCATCCACACCAGCAAGCACCTCACCATGTGTCTGCTGCTTCTGCACTTTCTTGACTGCTTCCAGCACCCCATCAGTTGGTGCAGTTGCATCTCCTCCTGCTGTTGCCTTTGCCACTGCTGCCGTTGCTGCTGTTGGAGTCTTCCCATTCCAAGGGATGATGGGCAGCTGCCACAGGTCCTTGATGCAGCTGGTCTCCTCTTCCAGACTCCACAGCACCTTCTTCCCAAGCTTAGCACGGCAGCTGGTTGGTCCAAAGGTCACTTCGGCCTTACTCTTCTGCAGCCGCCGCACAGAGAGAAGGTTAGCAGACAAGCCTTTAACCAGCAGAACATTCCCAAGCCCCACAAGCTCCCCATTAGCTCCCTTAACCTTGGCATTCCCAACACCAATCACGGGGAGCAAAGCACCTGACGCTGCTGCCACATACTTAATCTTCCCAGGGGGTTTTACCTCATCAAGCAAATCTGCCCGTGGGGTCATGTGACTGGTGCAACCCGAATCAATCACCCAGTGCGTGAGAGGGTGCATCACAACCTTTCCCACAGATCCCACATCACCCTCATGCCCATGCACATCCTCAACCATGAGATACATCCCAGGATAGGCGTTACCTTGTGCACCTTCACCTTGTGCACCTGAGCCTTGCACAGCGCCACCTTGTGCGCGTTCACCACTTGGCGGCTTCATGCCTGGAGGTGACCATCCCTCCAGCCTGCTGAAGCACTTGAACCAAGGATGCCCGACCTTCTTGCAGTACCAGCAGGTGCCCTCCATTCTGGTACTCCCCCTGCCACTGGAGCTCCCATGCCCCTCATTATAGTCACCTCGGCCTCTACCTCTGCCAAAGCTTCTCCCACGGCCTCGGCCTTTCCAACCCCCTCTTCCTCTGCCGCGCCCTGCAGCTCCATACCCCTCAGCAGTCTTAGTGGCAGCACCGCCTCCCACATGGCGTCTGCGGAAGTCCTCCTGCAGAATCTGCTGCCTTAGCCACTCAGGTGTCCATTGATCTTGCTGAGAGTTGAGGGTGGGGATGAGGTTATCCCACGAGTTGTCCAACACCGAGATGATCTTGGTGCACTGCTGCAGCTGAGATACACTGCTGCCCGCTGCTGCCATCCTTGCATAGGTGTCCTTGATCTTGTCAAGGACCGGCTTCACATCGTCCCCTGGTCGCATGGAGATGGCAGCAAGTTCCTTCTCGAGCACGATCACCATCGGGAGAGTGTTGGGCTGAATCACATCGCGTAGTAGTTTCCACGCCCTTGGACCCGAATCATCCGCTTCCACAAGATCCTTGATGTGCTCGAACATCTCCTTGTTGACCGATTGAAGGATGAGGTCGAAAAGCACCGCGCTTTTCTCAATCCACCGTTCGCGTGCTTCGCCTTCTTCCGGCATCTTCTCTTCCCCAACAGCAATCTTCAGTAGCTTGTAGCGTTTGAAGGCACTCCTCATCCGTCCGCTCCATTCCTCATAGTTGGAGCCATCCAAAGCTTCAACTTTTGATGGCGGCGGCTCACTTGTCTTCTCAGCTACAGCTCCTCTTCCATTAGCATCTCCTCCTCTCTCATTCATCTTCTCCTTGAGAAATGACGAATTTCAGCCCCCCTTTGCTGTCCACACTCAGCTCCCTCGATATTTTCACAAGTGTCGGCGTCCACGAAATTTCGGCAGAGTTTCCCTTAGCGGAAGACACATCCAACCTTTAGAACACCACTTAGGCACACCCACAGGCCATGGTGGGTCTAGAAGGGTCTTCACACTTCTGTAGACTCCTCTCAACGTCCTTAATACAGCTCTGATACCACTTGTTAGGATTAAGGACAGAGTCTAGGTGAACTTAGGAGCTAGAATTACTCAAAATATAAATCCGAAATTCTGGACAGAAAAGTCGTCTTTACAAGAAACGACGTCGACAAAACACTAGCCGTTGGAATGTCGCGAAACTTGGATATGTTGTAGCTCTTGATCTCAGCTACCGTTCCCAATTTGAATCACGTTGATTGATGAAGTATTCGCGACGCTATGGCTTTCGACGCACTAGGGGGTAAGCTGTAGGAGGAGAACTTAACTCAATCTCAAGAGTTCAATCAAAGTTCAAGAATCTCACAAGGAATTAGAAGGAGCAAGAGAAAGGTTGGGATAGGAAGAGAGGGATGAGAGGGAAGGTCCCAAGAGAGTCCCCAACCAAGGAAAACCCCATAAGCACAAAGATTCCCTCCCTATAGGAACCCCAACTTTGACATTTGTCCCTTCCCAACCAATCCATCCAAGTTGGCCACCCTTGCCAACCTAGCTTGGTTGTTCCCAACCAATTTGCAGCTGTTACAGTAGAGTGACAAGTTTCCCCAACCCCAAAGGTCCCAACTCCATATAAAGTCACCCCACAACTTCACTTAGTAACCGCCGCAATTGTAACGCAAGCTCATGAACTTTGAATCTTCATAGCTTTCGCGTTCTTGCTCCGATTGAAGCGATTCTTGTTGCGTCGGAAAGATCTTCTCAAGATCTATTATCACAAATACCTGCTCAGACAGAATAACACAAAACACATTCCCAAACTCCAGAACACACCACACACAAATGCTTGCACATTCAAACCACACATGCAAGTTGAAAAAACATGGGATGGGAGGCAGACAGAATGTGATAGCATATGATGACATCACACAACACAACAATCTCGGCCCGACGAAGCTCTTCCGCGTGTCGAAGTGGCCCGGGATGAAGCAGCAGAGAGAGAAGAAGCTGAAGGAGTACCTACATGGCTGTAGTGCCCTTTTCGACAACAGGCTGACAGGCTTTTCCTTGCAAGCTGCGCAGAAGGAGCTGGTTACGTGGGCGCCACTGATGCTGAGCCACCATGTCGAAGAGGGATTCCATCAAGGACTGACGAATTACCTCGGCTCGACGGAGTCGACCTTGTGAGAGACTGCTGTTCGAAGGACGTTTGATGCACGCTTTCTTGCCGGTTCTAATCTTACCCATTAGAAGTTGTTGTTTATCGCTTGTTGACTAGCTGCACTAATGCACTGGTCTTGTTCTTTGCACTCTGTTCCCCCAACCCTTTTGGCAGGCGATGGCCCAACCTCATGCGCTTGTGGCAGGCGTGCGCTGTCCTGCCGCTTAGCACGGTGGAGTGTGAACGAGGCTTCTCGCAGCAAAACGTCATAAAGTCATGGGTGCGGGGCGCGTTGTGCAATGCGTGCCTGAGCCAGCTGATGGTCATTTCCCTGCTGCAGTATGAGATTGACTGGGACGAGGCTCTTGAGTGTTGGCGCGAGAAGCTGAGGCGCCTTGCTAAGTCTGTTCTGTTTGCCTCAGCGGAGAGGAAGCGTAAGGCCAAGGCGATTGAGGGGGCAGAAGGGAGGGTGGAGGAGGAGGCAGTCCCCGACTACATGGGGGATTGGGCAGAGGATGAGGGAGAGGAGGGGGTAGAGGGGGGAGAGGCTCCTCCTGAAGTGGAAGACAACCCGTTTCTGTCCGATGACGAGGCAGAGGACGATGTGAACATGGATGGCCCAGAATTTTAGTTAATGGTAGCTAGTGGCGTGGAATCTTGTAGAGTCTAGACTAGATAGAGGACTTAACTGAATTTGTAGACTGGCGTAGTGGTGTTTTTGCTAATCTACTAGATGTACAAGCCTAACGTTCTCTTAACTGATTTTTTCCAATTGCAAAGCAACCCTGTTTGTGGCTAGCCAGCCCTGGAGGTTTCAGGGTTGCATGTTCCAGAACATTGAGAAATCAGGGAAGCCAAAACTTCAACACAAGGCCCTCAGGGTACATTTTTTTTCCCATTCGACAACTCAGGGTGCTTTTTTTTGAAACGTCAGCCCTGGTCGGTCGCACAATCTGACTGTCCGTGTACGTTTTGGCCCGAATGGCTGGGCCCTGCAATCTGACGACTCAAAATCCATTCGTCCAGGGTAACCATGTTGATGAAGAAGATACCGAGTACCCTCTTACCGGAGTTGCGTTTCGCAAACCCAACCGTTTTGACGTTTCGCAAGCATCGCGGTTGCCCGTGCGACTAGAGGAGTTCCGTATACGAAGCTTCGCCGAAACCTCCAAACCAATTCCGCAGCGTGCAGATCCTCGGTCGCGCGCAGTCGTTTCGCGTCGCCCAACTGTGGGGGGTACATCCAGGCTGCTCGAAGCTTGATTGCAGGAGCCGTTATTCTCGCCGCGTCAAACGCTTGCGCGAATTGACAGGCGAAAACCAAACATGCGAGCCGCGATTTTGAAATTCTTCGAACGCGAATTCAAACACTGGATCGGGGATTTATAAGCCCCATAACATTGACAGATCCAACAACCACCATCACTTCACTCTCAATTTACAGCTCTTCCCTCCCAGTAATCACATCCAGCCATACACACCAGAGCTCTAGGGATCCCCGCAAGAGGCGACTTTTGTGTTACTCGCTGAATCCTTCTTTCCACAGCCATCGCCGTCTCTCGATCCCCTTTGTTACTCTTTGCCCTTGTGGGCCTGGCCGCCGTCTGCTCGGCTCAAACGACAGCGCCGGTCAAATCGCCCAAGACAACAACACCCGCGACACCAACAACTCCGGGCAAGACGACTGCGGGGACGCCGGCCGGCCCGCTAACGCCGTTCGACGAGGCGATTCAGAAGCTCAACCAGTCGGGATACACTAGCTTCGTGTCCCTCGTCAATGCCTACCGTAAGAACCTGAAATAACCACGACAAACAGAAGAACCGCGAGTTCACACACCTGTCCCACATCGTTTTTTCCGAACTCAGTTTCGAGCTCGTTTTTTATTTGTCGCTCAACGTCCCCGCCTCTCTGCCCCCCGCAGGCAAGATGAAGGAAGTTAAGGCCGCTCTCGCGAAGCCGCTGACCATGCTGGTGCCGTCGAACACAGCGATCAGCAAGCTACAGATCACCAAGTACAAGTCCACGGAGCTGATGGTGGCGGTGGGGTTCTCCGCCTTCAAGAAGGTCATTCCCGCCGACGCGCTCAAGAGCCTCCCCGAGGGGAGCAACATCACGACCCTCGCGAGCACCAAGGCGGGCAAGCCCATGACGCTGCAGAAGCTGGCGAACAACAAGAAGGGGGAGGTGGTGCTGCAGGGCAAGAAGGGCAGCACGTTGACCATCACTAAGCTTAACTTCTACGTCAAGACCGGCAAGCTCGCTGTGCACACCACCGACGCCGTCGCGTTCCCCACCACGCTCCAAGGTACCGTGCTGTAAGCAGCAGCGATTCTGTCAACAACAAAGTGGTAACGGTATTTTCAACAACGTTAGTTGACGCCACCGGCGCTGCAGCTCGCCAAAGCGATAATAGATACTGGTGGATATTGACACCACTCGCGCTTCAGTGGATTTAGATAGAGGATTGCTTATAGTCAGCTCCAAACATTACTACCCGAAACGTTAGAGAGATCCGTAGGTTAGAGGGAGGCATTGGCCAGTAGTGTTTTAGCTTGAAACATACTGCTCGTTAGGGTGGCATAACACCCAATTTTGGAAAGTTTATTGTGGAAGTGTTGTTGGGATTTGTTGCTGGTTCCCAACTCTTTGGCGGAATTTGGAGCATTGTAAACAGATGCTATTTGCACAGACCCTCAGAACCAAAAGCTTTTCGATCCAGAGGCCTTTCTTTTCTGAGAGAACTGTACGCTTTGAGTCCCTTGGAGAATGGACACGAGGCAAAGGGAAAACGTACAGGAACGACAATAATGAGACTCAATAACGTTGTCTTCCCCTTGGTGCGAGGGAGACGCATTTCAAATGTCCAGGTCCTTGCTGCTCGTGGAAAAGTTGCAGGGCCTCCATTGAATTTTCAGAAAACGTAGTTGACTTATTTCAGGAAATCAGAAGGAAAGACCGCCTTCACCAGCCAAGGCATAAAGCCGAACGAGAACCCAGACTTTGGGCCCAGGGCGAAGGGAGTCGGGGACATATTGTGTCACAAGCACGCGCGACTCTTCCATAAATTGGAACAACAATAGTGGGATGCAATAACTAACGTTGTCTTCCTCTTGGAGAAACATATGGTATGCTATGTCCAACCTGATACCTCCTGCCACACATGGAAAGTTGCAAGGGCTCCTCTGAATTCTCAGAAATCGTAGCTACCCTTCCCTTTGATGGCCAGAGATACCCGTCATCAGCTGAGGCAAAAAGCCAAATGACTTTGACCCACGGCCGAAGAGTGTTGGGGAAATATCGTGTCACAAACGCGCATGTGTCACAACAAATGTAAAATGTTGACTGTAAATTCGTGCATGACAACCTCTTTACAAAAGAACCCAGAGTTACGCGCCCTTACACAAACGCATAGAGCGGATTCTCCTACAGGTATCGACCCCATACCCGACCGTTTTGACGTTTCGCGAGCTTCGCGGGTGGCTGTGCGCACAGTGAAGTATACGATAGTTTCGCCGCACCCTCCCAAACTATCATCGCAGGGAGCATATCGTCAGTCGCGCGCAGTCGTTTCGGGTCGCCCAGCTGTCGACCTTCGTCCGTTGGCTTGATTGCAGGGACCGTTATCTGCCACGTCGAGCGCTGGTCGAGTTGACGGCAGGCGAAATACAAATATCCGAGCCGCGCTGACTGAAATTCCAAAAGAGTGCACTGTACAGTTCGCAATTTCGAATTGCGATTTATAACCCCCAACCATCCACTTCCACAACCACCACCATCGCCTCATCTGCAGTCTCCCAGTCTCCTCTCCCGCCCAGGCATTCACCTCAGACCATAGCATCTCGGCATTCCAACCATCCCCGACTAGTACTGACAATCGGCTGCACTCAGTTTTCCCAGAGTTCTACGTCCTCGTTCCACACTCTCAGCCATGGCGGTTTCCCGATCTGCCGTTCTGCTGCTAGCTCTCGTCGCCTTCGCCGCCGTCTGCTCGGCTCAAACAACAGCGCCCAAAACACCAACCGCGCCGAAGACAACGCCAGCTACGCCGGGGAAGACGACAACTCCAGGGAAGACCACGGGGGCGCCAACAGGCCCGCTGACGCCCTTCGACGAGGCAATTCAGAAGCTCAACCAGTCGGGATTCACCAGCTTCGTCTCTCTCGTCAGTGCCTACGGTAAGAACCGCGCGAAACCGAGACTTATTATACTTCGTTTCCAAATTTGTTTCCCTTTTTTTCCAAAGGCGTCTCAATGCGTATCCAGTTTTTTCGATCTATCCTCCACCCTTTTCGCTTAACATCTCCCTTCCCTCCCACCCGCGCTTCTCTCCCTCCCTTCCCCCACTGCAGGCAAGATGAAGGAAGTGAAGGCCGCGCTCGCGAAGCCCCTGACGATGCTGGTGCCGTCGAACACGGCGATCAGCAAGCTGCAGATCACCAAGTACAAGTCGACGGAGCTGATGGTGGTGGTGGGGTTCTCGGCGTTCAAGAAGGTCATTCCGGCCGACGCGCTCAAGAGCCTGCCCGAGGGGAGCAACATCACGACCCTCGCGAGCACCAAGGCGGGCAAGCCCATGACGCTGCAGAAGCTGGCGAACAACAAGAAGGGGCAGGTGGTGCTGCAGGGGAAGAAGGGGAGCACCATGACCATTACTAAGCTTAACTTCTACG
Organism: Closterium sp. NIES-67; assembly: GCA_027943415.1. Taxonomy (NCBI): domain Eukaryota; kingdom Viridiplantae; phylum Streptophyta; class Zygnematophyceae; order Desmidiales; family Closteriaceae; genus Closterium; species Closterium sp. NIES-67. The sequence goes on along the minus strand of BQMB01001768.1, from coordinate 185,510 downwards.
TCAAGGCCGGCAAGCTCGCCGTGCACACTACGGACGCTGTGGCCTTCCCCACCACGCTCCAGGGCACCGTGCTGTAAGCAGCAACGGTCCTCCTGTAAGCGGTGCTTCGATAAGAGAAGCAGCGCCGCTTCAATTATACTAGAAGAGCCTGACAGATACCGGCGCTTCTGACACCACTGGCGCTTCAGTAAATACAGTTATGGGTTTGCTTGTAGCGCGTAAATCTAGATCCGGGCTTAGAGGGAGGCATTGGCCAGTAGTGTTTTAGCTGGGTGACATAACACCCAAATTTTGGAAGTTACAATTTATAAATGATGAGATCTTGGGGCACGTGTCCCTCGTTCACATTCTGCTCGTCCAAGGGTTGTTGGAATTCACTGAAAACGGATGTTATGTTGCGAAGTTTTGATCCATCCAGACGCCTTTCCAGACGCCTTTTCAGTGCAATTTGCTGTGAGATCTCTATGCTTTGAGCCTCCTGGAGAAAGGGCTCCAAGCAGGGAAGACTGTCAAACATATTATGTAAATGTATTATAGGCTACATAGGTGCGTACTCTTAGTGGGTACAACCCCTTAGACAAAACTGCCATGTTTGCCTCATTCTAGTCAATCTTTCTAACTTTGATATGGTATCACGCTAGGTTAGGATCCCGCCCAACCGCGCTTCCGCCCTCGTTCTAGCCCTAGCCCGTGCCGCCTGTCGCTAGCCGCCTGTTCCTAGCTGACCGTCGTAGCCGCCAGCCGCCCATAGCCCGCTGGCCGCCCGTCGCCCGAAGCCACCAGCAGCCCGTCGCCGCCAGCCGCCCGTAGCCCGCTCGCCGTTGGCCGCCCATAGCCCGCTTGCCGCCAGCCGCCCATAGCCCGCGCGCCGCTGGCCGTCCGTCGCCGTCAGCTCGCCTGTCGCTGCTGGCCGCCCATTGCCGCTAGCCACTCGTAGCCGCCAGCCCGCCAGTATCCGCTGGCCGCCCGTCCCCGCTAGCCCCCCGTTGACGCTGGCCGCCCGTTGCCGCTGGTCGCCCGTCGCCACTGGCCGCCCATAGCTGCTGGCCGGCCGTAGCCGCCTGCCGCTCGTCGTCGCTAGCCGTCCGTCGCCGCCAGCTGCCAGTCGGCTCCCGCGCCCGCTGGCCCAGCTTTCGCCAGCCTGCACCCGCTGGCCCGCTGTTCGCCAGCCACCCGCCACCGGCCCCATGCTCGCTTGTCCAGCGCCTCCCGGCCCCCTGCGCTCGCCAGCTCCGCGCCCGCCGGTCCCTGCACCTGCTGGCCCCGCACCTGCCAGCCCCACGCCTGCTGGCCCGGCGCTCGCCAGCCCTGCGCCTGCTGGCCCAGCGCCCGCCCGTCCCACGCTTGCTGGCCCCGCGCTCCCGCCGGCCGCAGCTCCGCCGGTCCCAGCCCGCCCCGGCCCTTCCTACCGCTGAGTCGAGCTGACCCGCCGACCTTGGCTCCTCCTTTGAGCCGGCGCTCCCGCCAGCAGCCTCCACCGCACTCCACCGCTCTCCACTGCACTCCACCACACTCCACCACACTCCACCGCTCTCCACCGCACTCCACCTCACTCCACCGCTCTGCCGTTTTCCTCCGCCTTTCCTCCTCTCCTTGTCAGCGGCAGTCAGCTGCTGCAGCTGTGGTGATGGCGGACTCACTGCTCCGCCTGGACGCGGAGGGTTGGGCGATTGACTTCGAGGCGTGGCTCGTTGACCTTCGCCGTCACCTTATAGGTCAGCGCCAGGACGGTCATTCCCAAGCTGTTCATGTCGATGGCCTGCTTCCCCGCCTCGCTGTGCATGTTGCCCTCCTTGACGCCCCCACCACTGCTGAGCGTGAGGCCTTTTCTGCTGCTGCGCTTGCTCGCGTTGTCTGGGAGTCACGCGACACCGTTGCGGAGCTTGCTATTAGTCACGCACTTCCCCTGTCTGAGCGTCCCCGCTTTACCACTGTAGCGAACGCCAAGGAATTCTTAGATGCAGTCATCGCGTGCTATTCCACCCCCGCCTCAGCCTCTGCTGGCTGCCTGATCCTCCCCATGTTGTTCCCTGATCTTCCGTCCTTCCCCACTGTCGCCGATCTTGCCACTCACCTCCGCGCACTTGAGACTAACTACCGTACAGCTAGCACTGTGCTCAGCTCACTGCCTTTCCGCCGCCGCTCTGTGCTACCCTTTACCTCTTTCCCACGCGCCTTCTTGACCGCCTAGCCACGGCCCACAACCACTTCCTTAGTCAGCCCCTGGGTGACCTCACCCTCACCTCCTTTGTCACAGCCCTGTCCGCGATAGAGACCCACCAGCACACTATCGCTCAGTCTAGCGGTACTGCGGTGCTCCCTAAATTTCAGGGCTGTGCTCCCTCCTAGCGCACTCACTCGGACGTCTCTGCCACTGTTGTTGAGACCGCCACTGCGGCCTCAGCACAGCCTCGTCCGGGTAGGGGCCGCCGCCCTAAGGGGGGGCGTGGCCGAGGGAAGGGTGGTGGGGGCGGGGACGGTGGTTCGGATGAGCAGACCGGGGCTGGTGCCTTGGAACAGTAGCAATAGCAGCCACAGCCTAAGCAGCAGTCGCAGCCGCAGCCTGAGCAACAGCAGCAGTAGCAGCACACTCAGCAGCAGCAGCAGCAGTCGCCGTGCGGATCCCCGCAGCCGTGTGCTCATGACTCTGGTGTGATTGGACCCTATTACCCGTAGTTGCCTAGTGTAGGTGTCTCCCCTGTGTGTAGTTTAGGCTCCCCTGCTGCGTCAGGCGTATGCCCCTCTACCTTGTTTAGCTTAGGCTCTACGCTATCCCCCCCTGCTAGCTGACGCTACTGCTTTGCTCGATTTCACCCTCGACTCTGGAGCGTCTGCCTACTTCTTCCGCGACCACACTGCGCTCACGCCTCTTGCCCCCCCTGCCGCTGTCGCACATGCTGACTGTAGCTCTTGCAAGCAGAGACCTTCACGACTAGCTGTGCCAGCAGCTATAAACTCAGCTTCAGTAGATGATAGAGCTATGAGCTCTTGCACTGTAGAATTATAGGAGATGGTCCCGATAGGTTGGATACGATAGATGAAGCCGGTGCGAGATCGACGATTAGATATATCTACCGCATGATCAGCATCGGCATACCTGTTAAGATAAAGAGTTTTTGTAGTGGTGACTTGGTAGGTAAGTCCGACTTCAGGTGTAGGGCGCATAGAAGATCTAGCCAATTCTTCCCCTCAGGTCGACGCAGATACTGCGCGAGCTGGCTAGCAGCGTAGGCGAGATCTGGGCAACATGTCACGGCTGCGAATAGAAGGCAACTCAACCGCTGTTGATAGAGTTGAAGTCCGGTGCTGTCAAGCGGACATGTATTTGGCTTGTAATCCACAGGGAGAGAGTGGTAAGGCATAGTGGCTATCGAAGGTGTAAGGTTAAACCGTACGGGTAGTGTAGCAGCATACTTTGAAGGGGTAAGATCAATAGCAGTTGGTGTGCGGTGAATGTTTAGGCCGAGAAATGTGTTACTGTGGGTGGGATAGTAATCTGTAGGTGTAGTTGAAGTGTCTGTCCAAAGGTAGTAGCGAAAGAATCCGTGGTGGTGACATAGAGTAAGCCGTCGACATAAGCGACGAGCAAAATGTAGTCAGGGCCGTCGATAAGTAAATACATTCATTGGTTGTGCGGAAATTGTTGAAACCCGACAATAAGTAACTGAGCGTGAAGATACTGCTGCAACAGGCGCGGAACCTGTTTAATGCCGTAGCGGTACTTTCTGAGACGGCAAACACTTGGAGGGTTAGTTTCGTAATAATGCGGGTTCTCAACCAGAATTAATGCATCGATGGGTGCGTATAGAAATGCATTGGTCACGTCGATTTGGCGAAGTTTGAAATTTCGGCAGGCTGCGATGCAGAGTAAAATGCAGACACTAGTGCGTCTGTCGACAGGAGCAAATGTTAGCTCGTAGTCAAGTCCAAAAGTCTGCTCGAATTCACTGACAAGGCGCTTGCGCCAAAAGATCATCAACTTGGTCTAGTTCCTATTGCTTCTCATTGATTGTGTACTATATCTAATATTCCCTTGCCTGCTCCTGTGGGTGGACTAGTAGTGCCTGCCAAACATATTTGTATATGTTTAGTAGACTACATAGGGGCTTGCCATAGAGAGTACAACCCACTAGCTATATACCCATGTATACTCTCATTCTAGTCAACACTTCTAACTCTGAGATGATATAATGAGTAGGTTAGGTCCCCCCCGCCCACCCGCGCTTCCGCCTTAGGTCCTAGCCTGCCCCGTCGCCTAGCGCCTAGCTGCCCCACGGGCCCCGCTGCCCCGTTGCCTTGCTGGCCACACGGCCCCGTTCCCTAGCGCCTAGCCGCCCGTGGCCCCGCGGCCCCGTCACCTAGCGCCTAGCCCCCGCGGCCCTGTCACCTAGCTCCTAGCCGCTCGTGGCCCTGTCGCCCCGTCACCCAATGCCTAGCCGCCTCGCTGGCCCCGTGGCCCCGTCACCTAGCGCCTAGGCGCCCGCGGCCCCGTTGCCCCGCCACCTAGCGCCTAGCCGCCCCGCTGGCCCCGCGGCCCCGCCACCTAGTGCCCAGCCGCCCGTGGCCCTCTCGCCCCATCGCCCAGTGCCTAGCCGCCCTGCTGGCCCCGCGGCCGTGTCGCCCCTAGCGTAGCCGCCCTGCCGCCCCATGGCCTAGCCACCCCATCGCCTAGCCGCTCCGTCGCCTAGTCGCCCTGTGGTCCCGTAGCCCAGCCGCCCCGCGGCCCTGTCGCCTCGCTGCTCCGCGGCCCCGTCGCCCAGCCGCCCCGCGACTTGTTGCCCCGCTGACCCGCGGCCCCGTCGCCCAGCCGCCCCGCGGCCCCATCGCCCAACCGCCCCGCGGCCCCGTCTCCAAGCGACTCTGCGGCCTCGTCACCCTGCGGCCCCGCAACCCGTCGCCCCGCTGCTCCACGGCCCCGCCGCCTAGCCGCCCCGCGGCCCTATCGCCCGGCCGCCCTGCGGCCCCGTCTCCCAGCGGCTCTGCCGCCGTGCTTCCCGGTCCCCGCCCGCTTCACCGGCCCTCTCCACCGCCCTGCATTGTGTCCCTCCGTGCTGCACCGCACTGCACCGCGCCCCACCTCACTGCACCACGCCCCACCGCACTGCACCGCTATGCATCCTGTGGCACCGCACTGCACGGCGCCCCACCGCATTGCACGGTACAACACTCCTCCCCACTGCTCCTCGTCACTCCTTCACCGCCTGTTCGCGGCTGCAGTGGCCTTCATGGCGGACTCGGTGCTGCGCTTTGACGCGGAGGGTCAGCCGGTTGAGTTCGACTCATGGCTCGTCGACCTCCGCCGTCACCTCACTGGTCAGCGGTTGGACGGCCACTCCTTGGCCGTCCACATTGACGGTACGCTCCCTTGCCTTGACCCCCCCGATGCTCTCCCTGCTGACCCCACATCAGCAGACCGTGAGTCCGCCGCCGCTGCTGCCCTTGCCCATGCTGTCTTGCTTTCGCGTGACGATGTCGCTCAGCTCGCTATTAGCCATGCCCTCCCCCTGTCTGAGCGCCCGCGCCGTAAGTCGGTTAGGACTGCGCAGGAGTTCCTAGAGGCTGTTGTCGAGCGTTATTCCTCCCCGTCCTCTGCCTCTGCTGGCCGCCTGATCCTTCCCATGCTCTTCCTTGAGCTTGCATCTTTCTCCACCGTCGCTGACCTGGCCACGCACCTGCGCATGCTCGACGAGAGCTGGCGCGCTGCCTGCACTGAGGCCCAGCTTCGTGTGTTTCAGCCCCCTATCTGCTCTACCCTTTACCTACTTGCCACCCGCATCCCTAACCGCCTGGCTACTGCCCGCGACCAACTTCTGAGTCTGCACCCCGCTGACCTCACCCTCCCGGACTTTGTCGACACCCAGTCTGCCATAGAGACCCGTCAGTGCTCTATCGCCCAGTCTAGCGGTATTGCGCCGGTCCCTATCTTTGAGGGTTGTGCTCTCGATCAGTGCACTTACTCTGACGGTTTTGTGGCTGTCGATGAGACAGCCCTTGCTGCTGAGACCGTTGCCGCGGTGGCCACAGCGCAGTCCCGTTATGGTAAGGCCCGCCGCCCCAAGGCTAAGCGCAGCGGTGGTAGTGGAGGAGGGGGTGGAGGTGGTGGCGGAGGTGGTTCATCCACTGGCGGTAGTACCGACTAGGGGGCTGGGGCTGGTGCCTCGGTGCAGCAGCAGGCGCCACAGCTCAACCAGCCGCAGCAGCAGCAGCAGCAGTCGCAGCGAAGGGTCGGCCGCCTCTCGCCTGGGTGGCCTGGCGCTGGTGGTGGTGGCGGTGGTCGCAGTGGTCGTGCACGTAGCTCGTCGTTGGGTGGTGGTGCGAGTGAGGGGCGCTGCCAGTACCAGCTCCAGACCGGTCCTCGCCACGGCCCCGTGTGCGGTGAGACCGATCATACCCTTACTCGCTGTTTCAGTCGTCTGGACGACCTGTTTCGTCTCCGCTTCGGCCTCGCGCCTGACCTCCCTGACTGGCAGAGTCTGCTCCGCCGTGGTATTAGGATCTTTGATATGGACATGGATGAGATTAGCTCAGCATTGTATGTGCTGTATGTCGATGAATCTAGTGTGACTGGTTCCTGTTACCTCGTGTTGCCTATTGTTTGTGTGTCTAGTGTGCCTAGTTTAGGCTCCCCTGCTGCGTCATGCGTAGGACCCCTTGCTTTGTTTAGCCTTGGCTCCACCCTAGCTCCTCCGCCCCCAGCCGCCACTGCTGCGCTCTCCTTCACTCTTGACTCTGGTGCGTCTCGATGTTTCTTTCGGGACCACACTATGCTTTCGCCGCTTGCCGTCCCTGCCGTGGTTACCCTTTCAGACCTCTCCTCAGGTCCTGTAGTCGCTCGTAGTTCCACTATTCTCCCCTGTCCAGCAGTTCCTTCGGGCTCTCTTACAGGCCTGCTCATCCCCTCGTTCTCTCACAATCTAGTTGGTGTCGGCTGTCTTCAGGACCTCGGCATCACCACTACGCTCCCTGGTCACGAAAGGTACGCTGTCTGTACCGAGGCCGCCATTGGTGCCCACCTCACCATGTTCCCCCGGGACCCGGTGTCTGGCCTGTTCATACTGGACATCGCGTCCCCCCCGGTTGGGACGCCCCACCAGGTGGCAGCGTCTGCCCAGGTTGCTGTGGCTTGCTCGTGTCGGTGGCTTACTCACCCGTCGCTTCTTTGGCACCACCGCCTAGGTCACCCCGCGCTCATACGTCTGCATCACATGTCTAAGCACGGTCACTTCTTAGGTCTCCCTGCATTGTTCCCTGCGCTCCCCTCCTTGGCATCGCCTCCGTGCACCCCCTGCGTCGACGGCCGCCTCCGCCATGCCCCTCAATCCTCCTCGTTCCCCCCCACCACTGCACCGTTACAGAGCCTGCAGATGGACGTCTGGGGCCCCGCCCCCGTCCATGAGCCACGTTGTGAGCATTACTTCCTAGTGCTTCTCGACGACTATACTCGCTGCACCACCGTGTTTCTCCTAAAGCGGAAGGCCGACGTGCCCAAAGTTCTTATCCCGTGGCTTGTCTCTGCGCGTGTTCACTGAGGTCTCCCTGTGTTGTGTCTTCACTCCGACCGTGTGTCACAGGATCGAATGTGTCGAGGAAAGGTTGCTCAATGTTGCCCTATCAATCAATACAAGGTGCTTTTATACTTCCAAGATACATCAGGTAACCAGGTTTATCCTATCCAAAGGGAATAGACCCTTCTAGAAATAGAATCACCATGCGTATAGCCACGCGAGGCTATTGGCTTTAAGGGATTACGGCAGGATTACGCTAGATATAGCGCGCCAGTACATCCCGAGCCTGGTCGGTGATATAATTATAATAACAGGATAAACCAAAGGATAATGGAAAATGAGGAATAGGAAACCAAGTGAGATGAGATAAAGACCAAATGAATCAGGATAAAAAGAGGAATGAAAGAGAAAGGAAATATGGAAAGGGGAAATTGGTGTAACGGTGTCGTACTCTCACACTTCCCCCCCTCAAAGCTGGGTGGTAGACGTAACACCCTGCTTGACAAGGTAGTCACGAAGAGGACGACAGGCGTTACCCTTGTCGAGTTCAGAGACGCAGCCTGAGAAGGATCAGAACCCTTCCACCAAAGAAGAAGCTCCAGAGTGCCATTGTGACGATGACGGTGTCCAAGTACGTAGTTGTCCCATGTCGTGGATGAACACGGGCGACGACAGTGGTTGGCATTCGGTGTAGAGCGTTTTTTGTCTTGATAGGGTTTAAGAAGCTGGTATGGAAGGCGTTATGGATCTTCCAAGTGGCTGGTAGGCGGAAGCGGAAGTTGACTGAAGTGGCCCTTGCTTCACGATGATAGACCCGCAGAAGCAAGGTTGAAGCTTGGATGGAAGTTGGCTGATGTCGAGATTATGGTCTTGAGAAGGGTAGTGATGAGTTGCCAAGTGCTTGTGCTGATGTTGGATGTCCAAGAGGGCGTTTGTGTGGTCGATGTACAAGATGGTGGACGATGGCGATGAAATCGGAAGCCAGTTGGACTGTGGCTGGTATGGTTAGCTGTTGGTGTGATCGGGTGGCGTCCGTAACAAACGAAGTACAGCGTCTGTCCAGTAGCGGCGTCAGGAGCATACTTGTAGGCAAACTCCAGGACGGGCAGATGCAAGTCGGGGTTGGAGATGTGAATGGTTGGAACAGTGTGCTGTAACGTGCAGATGAGTGGCTATGTTGTCCGATCTGTGCATGCTGTTACCCGCATCTGGTCCACGTGTGAAGATCACCAAGTGTTGGTGGTATGGCAGTCGTGTCGAAGTACCGCTTCTGTAGCAGTGTTGTATCCGTTACATGCAGCTTCTGTCGAATGCAGGTCCATGCCTTGGTGTTGTCGCGAGTCGTACCCATTCGGCATCGTCGTGCTGCGGAATGGAGAGCAGAATCACTTGTAGTAACCCTGTCCACCACGCGGTCTGCTACTCACATTGCCTTGAGTACAACAGCGCATGCGAAGTGCTGCTCAGCGTATCCCTTGTGTTCAGAACCATGCGAAGGGTTGGTACCACAAACGCGGAGCTGGTAACGTCCAGAATCGGCGCCAAGGTAGTTTCCCTCGGTGGTTGCTCAGGCAAGGAATCTCAGCTGCGTAGATATCCCATGGTGATGGGTTAGGATATCTGGGAACGTTACGGGTATTCCCAAGTAATCCTCTCCTGTTTCCAAATGAGCATTGCTGATAGCAAATCCAGTATGACCTTATGCACGTCCAGTTTAGCACGGAGGCCATCGGTAGGCATCGGTGTCTGGCGCACATATTGGGATAGGTCTTCTGGTGCCATCATGTGTTGTCTCATTCTGTTGCTGTCCTTGAAGTAGCGTTGATGTCGAAGATGTCTCAGCTACTCAGCATTAATGTTGAAGTCTGCTCCATTTCGGCAAACAGGGGTGTTGTTGGAGATACGCGGAGTCCACTATCCGGAGTGGCGTCGGCGCTCCATTCCACGCCTATCTGCTTCCGTGGAGTTGGTGCTGGTGATGGATTGGTTGCGACGCAGGTTTTATGACTTTAAGGAAAGCCATAGGCCATGAGGACTGTATACCGGTAGAGTACCGTTGTCCTCCCATCCCCATAAGAGCAAATATCTCCTGCTCTTGAGGGTATATGGCATTGCCATAGCTATTCCAGTGCGTAGTGGTATCTCTTTCCCACTAGCTGGAAACAATAATATTGTGCCTGGCCGGGTCTTTACGATCATACTGGAATATCATCCAGTGTTATCTCCATTGAGTGGAGAATCATCCATCAGGATTTGGTTGTGACTGTTGTGTCGAGTCTTCTGCTGCGGCGGCGGCGGCGGTTGCGACGACGGCGACGACGGCAGCTGCTGCAGAGAATTCTCTTAACTCGTAATGGTTGAAGGAGAATCCATCAACTCCCTCTTCCCAGTAGAGTGTTCCTGATGGGTGTAACAGGCGTAACTACCAGGAACACATGCACATTAGTACACATGTGTTGTTCCATTGCTGCCGGTGATTGTTTCATTTGAGGGTGTGAAGAGAAATTTGCTTCTCCCCTCGATGTATCCACGGGTAGCAATTCCTGGTATGCTCATCCGTGCCTCCGATGTACGGTCGGTAGAGCGCGTGATCGTGTTGTAGTAGTCCGCATCTCCCTCATTTGTTGACACCTCGTGTTGCTTGACGTTCTCCTGCATCGTCGAAGTTACGCTGATGCTTGTAACGCTTCGGCTTCTGGTAGAATCGCCTCCAATGCATGTGCCGTAGGGTCGCTAGTGAGCGAGTACTTGCCGGATTAGAGGTTAATTACTCCTCAATCTGTCAAGCATCGTGACGTGCACGGAATTTTCTTCCACACAGGTCATTAACACCTGGAATCGCGACGCATGATTGGTGTGTCGCCTCGTGAGGTCGATGTTGAGACTGCTCCAATCAATCACCTCGGATGGCTGAGATTCTTGATGAAAATGAATCGTTCAGCTCCTGTTACGAAGTAGTGTCTCGCTGGCCTTGACGAGACGGGTTCACTGCGTCAGCGTTGCGTGCGAAATCTGCTCCTTCGCAGCAACTTGAACTTCGGAGCATTGCAAGAGAAAACGGCTACTTCTCTGCAATCCCATAACTTGTCGATCAATTTGTATGAAAAAGTGTCTCGTGGATGGAGAACATGTCTTCACGCAGCTCCATTGTTTTTCCTGGGTGAAGATCCTGTCGTGTTGATGTCGATTCATTTTTAACGGAGATGACCTCGTCAAAATAATTCGATCGTTATCGATACCAGTCAGAAGATGCGTCGATTGTGCAGTCGCTGGTCACGAATGTTGTCTCCATGATGATGATTTCCCATAGTGTAGTCTCTGCTGCATTCGTGCCGTTGATTCCGCACCGATCCGACGATCCACGTTCTCCTGTCATTTTTCTGCTTGCAGATTTTACCAAGTAGGTAATACTCTGGCAGATTTCTGACTCCGCAGATGATTTTCGCGCCAAATTCGTCACCGAATGAAGAAATTCGAATCTGGTTGTCCAGATGATGTCAGCGGTGTCGAAAGCGGCTGATTTCTTGTTCTGCGCGTCAATCTCCCTTTGTGCAGAAGTCGCGCTCCATCTCGTCCGTTGCAGTAGACGTCGATCCGACGGTCCAAAATCCAAGCGATCTGAGGAGCCTCTTGAGTCGCGTTCAGCAGCTTTCGGTGCACTGGTTGGTTCGTTTCCTGAAGCAATTCTCAGTCGTCGATGTCGGCTGTCGAACGATCGGACGTCCCGAAGAACTTCGCGGCTTGCGAGGTCCCGTTCCCATTCGCGCTGAAACTCAAACTCTCTCAGCAGGATTTCGTTTTCGCCTCGGTTGATCTGAAGCGTCGAATCTCCATCGGACGGATGTCGTCGGTCGAACCTCCGCAGAGTTCCGCGCAACTCCAATCGTTGTCGCGAACTGCGAACTTCTCCGAATGTCGCAGGGAGTATTCCGCCGGAACTGACGCGCTCGCCAGGTCGAGGCCGTTTGCCCCCGCGAAACATCCAGCACCGTCGATGCAGTCCATCGAACGGTCCGCGAGGAATCTCGCCTTCGAAGGGGACCCCAGGTGCAACTGCGAGAGGTAGTCGAAACTTAAATGAAAGTGCATTGTACTTACAGGAATTGAAGTTTCGACTCCATCCTCCCCGTGCTCCTGGGGGCCCAGCGGTTAAGCGTTGAGCTGAAACCTTGGCTCTGATTACCAAGTGTCACAGGATCGAATGTGTCGAGGAAAGGTTGCTCAATGTTGCCCTATCAATCAATACAAGGTGCATTTATACTTCCAAGATACATCAGGTAACCAGGTTTATCCTATCCAAAGGGAATAGACCCTTCTAGAAATAGAATCACCATGCGTATAGCCACGCGAGGCTATTGGCTTTAAGGGATTACGGCAGGATTACGCTAGATATAGCGCGCCAGTACATCCCGAGCCTGGTCGGTGATATAATTATAATAACAGGATAAACCAAAGGATAATGGAAAATGAGGAATAGGAAACCAAGTGAGATGAGATAAAGACCAAATGAATCAGGATAAAAAGAGGAATGAAAGAGAAAGGAAATATGGAAAGGGGAAATTGGTGTAACGGTGTCGTACTCTCACACCGTGGTTGTGAGAGTACGACTCCGTTACACCACTTGGCCTTTTCCATATTTCATCTTCATTTCATTCCTCTTTTTATCTCATCTCCTTTTGCCTCATATTCCCCATTTTCCATTATCCTTTGGTTTCTTCCCTTATTATAATTATATCACCGACCAGGCATGGAATGTTCTAGACACGCTATCTAGCGTAATCCTGTCGTAATCTCTTAAAGCCAATAGCCTCGCGTGGCTATACGCAGGGTGATTCTATTTTCTAGAAGGGTCTATTCCTTTAGATAGGATAAACCTGGTTACTTAATGTACCCTGGAAGTATAAAAGCGCCTTGTACTGATCGATAGTGCAATCTTTTCTCGACACATTCGATCCTGTGACACTTGGTAATAAGAGCTTTTCTCACTCGACCACGCTCAGCTAAGCAGCAGCAGCGGGGATCCTGCCTCGAAAAACCGCCGGGGGCGACCAATTCGACGCCGATTCTGGTAAGCACCAGCTCCGCGATTTTCGAATTACCCCCTCCGTGCGTGTTTTGAACAGGATGGCAACCTTCGACAACACCGAGGTTACCCAGCAGCTCTTCGCGCGCATCGCAGCCCTTCAGGAGGAAATGCGAGCGGATCGCGAAGCGTGGCGAAACCAGTTCGAGCGAGTAACTCGACTCGCCGGAGCGCAGCACGAGACGACAACGGCGACGACGCAGCAGTCGCAGCAATTTCTCGAGGCTCCAAAACCGCGCCAACCTGAGCCGTTCGATCCGAGCGATCGAAACTCCGACGCCCGCAGATGGGTCGCCGGGATGGAGATCTACTTCGCAGCCGTCGGATGGAGCTCGCCAGTCTGGGACGGTCAACGCGTACGACTCGCGGCGACACTGATGCGAGGGCCGGCACTCGAGTGGATTGGCGGCAACAGCACCTTCATCCACGGTGAAGCCACGTGGCAGCAGTTCCGCGCCGACCTGCTGAAGCGATTCGAGCCGATAAATTCGAGTTTTCTTGCCCGCGAAAAAATTCATCGTCATCGACAGTTCGGGAGTGTATCACAATACACGCAGCAGATGGAAGAATTTTATAACCGCATTCCCGACCTGACCGAAGGGGAAAAAGTGCAATCGTACCTCGCAGGGCTGAAGACCGAAGTCAAACGACAGGTGGCAGCGTCAAACTACGCGAGCTACAGTGACGTCGTTTCGGCCGCGGAGCGCTTCGACATGGTCAACGCCGGAACACGACGGACGCACGTCGGCAGTACGCGACAGGGCGACCGCTCGGCTCACCCCACGTTCGCCGACCCGATGGAAGTCGACAGATTCGAGGGGCGGCCACGTCCGAAAAACACCAACTACACGTGTGATTTTTACGGGGTGCCGGGCCACCGAATCTTCGACTGCAACAAAATGAAGGCCACACGCGCAGAGTATCGGGCATGCAACAGTGGCGGAAATCTTCCGGCCAATCAGAAGACAAAAAACGGGAGTTGCCAGTGATTGCGGATCTAGCTGGCGAAAATAAAAAGATCCGGAAACGGCCGCGGGATTCCGAGAAAATCAACTTCGACGAAGCTGATTCGACGCGAGCAGGAGGAAATGATGGGGGAAAATCTCCACCCCACGACCAGTCTTCGCCAGGGAAATTCGCCGAGGAAAAATCAGACTCCGCGAAAAAAGACTCTGCCGAGACGGGGAAACTCCTTGAAGACCCAAGAAATTATAAGAATTCGTTAAAGCTATCCTATAAAGATGCTTTAATGAAAACTTATGATTTTCGAGGGGCTAGAGCCTTGGAGAAAATATGGGAGGGACTCCAAAAGAAGCAGAAAGCTGTGGAGATCATACCGGTACCGGACAACATGGGGAAAAAATTAAGGAGTGTGGAAAGAAGCCGACCTTTCCACGGAGTCAACGTCCTCTCCCGACACCAGCCCACATCGACTACCCGTTCCCCAGGGAAGACGTCAGTGGAGCTGAAGCAGCTTAAAAGGAAGCTGGGGGTCTACAAAAAGCTGCAAAAACCCCGAACTCCTTCTACGGATGCATCCAGTTCTTCGGCATCAACGACACGCACAGTCGTCAAGGAAACTCCGGGCCCTGGAGAAGAGCCGTTCTCCAAGCAGCCTCGGCCAGCTGCTAGCTCAGGAGCAGATAGCAACGAAAGGGTGTGTACGGATTATTGGGATGTACCCTATGACCCCATTAATGAGACTATCTTTGGGTACTCCGAGCAACGCCCGCCCCTCGTGCTCGAGGTCATCTGCAAAGGACGACGCCTCCAAGAACTCGTGGACAGCGGAGCATCACACACCGTCTGCGACAAGGCAGTAATCGACCGACTTCGGGAAGAGTACAAGCCTTCAGGATTCTCTGCAACGATGGTGGACGGCAGCAAGTTACCAGTACACGGCGAAGCAGTGCTACACCTACAAATTGGACCACTGCGCTGGAGACCTGCACTCCCCATCACCAACATCAAAGGGCTTGACTTGATCTTCGGGCGAGACTTCCTGAAAAAATTCAACCCCGAGATCAACTGGGTGAACCGCACCGCAAGCATCTACAACAAAGGACGGAGAGTACAGCTACCCAACTGGGACGATACAGGAGATATCCCAGTGGAGACACTCGCACGATTCGAGAAGGACGTGAAGCGAACCGACACCGGGTTCCTGACAATAGCAACAGAGGTGGAAGACGACAAGGAGAAGGTCTCGGAACCTCTTGGGAAAATCAAGGAATTGCTGAAGGAGTTCCAAGACATCCTTCCTGACGACCTACCGAACGAGCTACCGCCATACCGCACACATCAACACGAGATCGTGGAGGAACCAGGTTCGAAGCCGACCTTCCGAGCACCATATCGGCTCAGTCCTACAGAGCTGACCGACATGAAAAAGCAAATCGAGTATCTCCTAGCCAAAGGACTCATCCGACCATCTACTTCGCCATACGGTGCCCTAGTACTCTTCACCCCGAAACCGGACGGGAGCCTGCGCATGTGCATCGACTACCGAGCTCTTAACAAGCAGACCATCAAGAATAAATATCCGATACCACGAATCGATGACCTGCTTGACCAGCTTCGGGGAGCTACGGTATTTTCCAAACTGGATCTGCGGTCCGGATACTGGCAGATACGGATGGCGGACAACTCTATCCACAAAACTGCTTTCCGAACTCGGTACGGATCGTACGAGTATCTGGTAATGCCGTTCGGACTCACCAACGCACCGGCAACGTTCCAAGCCGAAATGAACCACATTCTACGCCCACTTTTGGACGAGTGCGTGGTGGTGTACCTGGACGACATCCTCATCTACTCGCGCGACATGAAGCAGCACGTCGAACACCTGCGACGCGTCTTCGAAATTCTTCGACGAGAACGATTCTACGTCAAACTATCCAAGAGCGAATTCGCCCTGGAGAAGGTCCAATTTCTAGGCCACATGGTGAGCGCTCAAGGAGTTCACGTCGACCCCAAGAAGATCGAAGCCGTACGTACGTGGAAGACACCCGAGAACGTGAAGGAGTTGCAGCAGTTCCTAGGCTTCGCTAATTACTACAACAGGTTTGTGCCACAGTATGCGAAACTCGCGGCACCACTCACGAATCTGCTGAAGAAGAACACGCCCTACAAATGGGAGACGAAGCACCAGGAAGCCGTGGAGCAACTGAAACAAGCACTGACATCCGCACCGGTACTCATCTTGCCAGATCCCGAACGTGACTACGTCATCGAAGCAGACGCCAGTGATCAAGCCGTGGGTGCAGTCTTGATGCAAGACCAAGGGAATGGACTGCAACCCATTGCCTACCTCAGCAAGAAATTTCACGGGGCCAAACTCAACTACCCGATACACGACAAAGAGGCTCTTCCTATCATCATCGCCTTCAAAGCGTGGAGATGCTATCTCGAAGGACGAAGAACAACCGTCTACACCGACCACTGCAGCCTGAAATATTTGAAGACACAACCCAACCTTTCCAGGCGGCAGGTCCGGTGGATCGACTTCCTCGAGACACACTTCCACTACGACATCATGTACAAGCCCGGCCACAAGAACAAAGCAGACGCTCTCAGCCGGCCTGCACACGTTGCCGCGATTCAGGTCGAAGGGATGAATCCACTACTCAAGGGACTCTTCACCCACGGGTACGCCATCGACCCCGAAATTCCCTTGGCAGAAAAGCGACATCTGCTACAGTGGGACAGTGACATCGCGTACCGGAAGGGATCCACAAAAATCTGGGTACCCAATTACCCTCCTTTGCGCCAGTTACTACTCGAAGAATACCACGACGTCCTCTACGCCGGACACTTCGGTAGCAACAAGACGCTCACCGGTATCGCCAAACACTACTACTGACCCCATATGGCAGACGACGTCCAGAAATTCGTCACCTCGTGTGATACATGTCAGCGGATGAAGAGCAGCAAGCAGAAAAAGGCGGGACTACTGCAGCCTCTTCCTGTCCCAGAACAACCATGGCAAGTGGTTAGCCTGGACTTCATCACAGGGTTACCACCTACCACCACCGGTCATGACGCGATCCTCGTCGTCATCGACAAATTCTCTAAGATGGGACACTTCATCCCGACACACACGACGGCATGCACCGAGGAGACAGCACAACTCTTTGTTCGCTACATCATCTCACAGCATGGCATTCCAACAACACTCATCTCCGACCGAGACCCCAAGTTCACCAGCAAGTTCTGGAAGGAACTCATGTCTCTGCTCGGTACCAAACTCGCCATGTCATCTGCATACCATCCGCAGACAGACGGACAGACCGAGCGCCTCAACCAAATTGTTGAGCAACTCCTCCGAGCAGCCTGCAAGGACGACATCTCCAAATGGGACTTGCACCTGCCCGTCCTGGAGTTTGCCTACAACAACGCTACACACGCCGCTACGGGACAGACGCCGTTCTTCCTCTGCTACGGACGCCACCCACTCACACCACAGAAACCGACGACACCAGCAAAAGTCCAACCTGCACACGACTTCATCACAACCATGCATCAGCTTTGGGATCGGACCCATAAGCGCCTCCTTGACATTCAACAGCAACAGAAGCGCCAGGCCGATCGCCATCGCAACGACCACACCATTTCCATGGGAGACCAGGTGCTTCTCGACACCCGCAACCTGGACATCAGCCACCTCCCATCTAAACTTCGACCTCGCTTCTGCGGGCCTTTCCTCGTTGAAGCACAGGTCACTCCTGTTACCTTCCGCTTACGCCTACCAGCTACCTGGAAGATTCACAACGCCTTCCATGTCCAACTTCTGAAGCCCTATCGGGATCCTAATACGATCTTCGTCGGACGCCAACCGCCGCCGCCGCCGCCTGTCCTCGTCCAAAATGAACCCGAGTACGAGGTCGAGTCCGTGCTTGCACACCGCCGTCGTCGGAATGGCACCGTGGAGCTTCTTATTCGTTGGAAGGGCTATGATCCTTCTGAGGACAGCTGGGTCTCTGAGACCGACATGGGTAACGCCCGTCGTCCTCTGCATGACTACCTTGTCAAGCAGGGTGTTACTTCTACCACCCAGCTTTGAGGGGGGGAAGTGTGAGAGTACGACTCCGTTACACCACTTGGCCTTTTCCATATTTCATCTTCATTTCATTCCTCTTTTTATCTCATCTCCTTTTGCCTCATATTCCCCATTTTCCATTATCCTTTGGTTTCTTCCCTTATTATAATTATATCACCGACCAGGCATGGAATGTTCTAGACACGTTATCTAGCGTAATCCTGTCGTAATCTCTTAAAGCCAATAGCCTCGCGTGGCTATACGCAGGGTGATTCTATTTTCTAGAAGGGTCTATTCCTTTAGATAGGATAAACCTGGTTACTTAATGTACTCTGGAAGTATAAAAGCGCCTTGTACTGATCGATAGTGCAATCTTTTCTCGACACATTCGATCCTGTGACAGTGGTGGCGAGTTCGCCTCTGGCTGCCTTGGTCGCTTCTGTCGTACGGAGGGCATCACCTAGACGTACACCCTGCCGCACTCCCCACAACAGAATGGGGTCGCTGAACGACGCATCGGTTTGGTCATGGAGGTGGCTCGTACCTCCATGATCCATGCCGGTGCACCCCATTTTTTGTGGTCGTTCGCCGTTCACTACGCCTCCCACCTGCTTTACCTATGGCCGTTCCCTCTCAGGCCACAGGTTTCGCCGACCCTCCTCTGGACCGGGTCTCCTGGTGACGCGTCTGCATTCCACGCCTGGGGCTGCCTTCCTCATGTTCGTGCCTGTAGCACGGACAAGCTCACTGCCTGCACCGTACCCTGTGTCTTCCTAGGTTTCCCCCTTGACTCGTCTGACTGGCACTTCTACCACTCGCCATCTCACCGTTTCCTTCACTCTATGTCACCTTTAATGAGTCCGTCTCCTTCTACCACCGCTTTCCCCACCGTGGTCTTTCGGTCACCCCCCCCCATTCCTGGTTCCCCCCCCTCCCCCGGTCACCCTAGTTCCCCCCCCTTTCCACCCTGCCACGTCTGGTGTGTCTCACATAACCCCCTCCCGTCCGTTGTCCCTGCCGAGGGGTCTGCTGACTTTCGTGGCTCGGCGGAGTCCCTTCCCCCGCCTGTCCCCGCCCCGAACTCTCCTCCCCTGTCGTCGCCATTGCTGTCACAGCCACAGCTGCCTCCGCAGCTTCCGTCGCCGCCGCAGCCGCAGTCGCCGTCGTCACCGCCGATGGGGTTTGTGCATTCTGGGGGTGCTGGGGAGCATGCCGGAGCGGGTACTGGAGCGGGTTCCCGTTCTAGGGGTGCTAGCATGGGGCTTCATGGAAGGAGTAGTGGTCCTTCCAGAGGTTCAGGCGTTGGCGTCGGGCAGTAGTCATCGCAGTCGCCGCCGGTGTTCGCTCTTCGCCTCCTCGGCCTTCCTTCTCCTGACCGTCTGCTGGTGCCTCCTTAGTCACTGCCGCCTCCTCCTCTGCCGGTCTACGACCATGTATTTCCTCCCGTGGACTCTTCTCTGGCTTGTTTCCTTCCTCGTTCTCCTCCTGTGTCTCCTCCCCTCTCTCCTGACCCGACTCCTCCATCTCACGTCTGGGCGCCTCATCCGTTTCGTGCTCGTCCTACTCCCCTGTTCCACGTTCTCATCCCAAGTTGCTTTGATCTCATGCGTCTCGTGCTCCTTCGCTCCTCCCGTATCCTCCTCCATCGTCGCTCGCTGTGGCCCCGCCTCCGTTTCCTGACTTCCTCCGTGTCAAGCGTCCCCTTGTTCCTCATGTCCTTACCTCCCTTGTTACCGACCCGTCTGTTCTTGTCTCAAGCATTGACGCTCTTGTCGCTGCAAACGCTAACTTCGCCACGACCTGCCGCCTTGACTACGCCACTTCTCTGGTCGCTGACCCTGCCTGCCCTCCGTTCGTCAGGGGTGCTCCTGCCCTTGGCTGTGACGTCCTAGAGGACAGACAATACGTGCTTGCTTTCCACTCAGAGGCTGCTCCCCATCTCTGTTCCATACTGCTAGTTCCTGAGGGTGACCCAGACGCCCTTAATATTCCGACCCCTCGCACCTATGCTGAGGCCACCTCAGGACCCTAGGGCTCTCAGTGGATAGCTACCATAGAGTAGGAGATGGCATCTTGGAGATCCACCGGTACCTTCGTCGACGCAGTTCCCCCATCTGGGGTGAACGTAGTCGATGGCCGATGGCTCTTCAAGGTGAAGCGTCCTCCTGGAGAGCCGCCTGTCTTCAAGGCGTGCTACGTTGCTTGTGGCTTCAGTCAGTGTGAGGGTGTTGACTTCTTTCAGGCCTTCGCCCCGACCCCAAAGATGACTACTGTTCGGGCACTGCTACACGTAGCAGCACAGCGTGAATACGAGCTCCACTCCCTCGACTTCTCCACTGCTTTTCTTCAGGGCAGTCTAGACGAGCAGGTCTACCTGTGCCGCCCCCAGGGCTTCTCCGGTACCTTTCCCCCTGGTACCGAGTGGCTCCTCCGGTACCCCGTCTACGGCCTGCGCCAAGCGCCTCGTTAGTAGCACAGCACGCTGCGTGGTACACTTGCTGACCTGCAGTTCTTCCCGCCATCTGCAGACCCCTAGCTCTTTGTCCGTTCCGGCCAGACTCCGTTCTACATCCTTGTCTGCGTAGACGATCTGGTCTTTGCTACTGCAGACAGAGATGCGCTGGCCTCCGTGAAGGCCGAGTTGCTAAGGAGACACACCTACACTGACCTAGGAAAGCTGCACCGCTACCTTGGCCTGCAGATCTCCAAGGACAGAGCAGCGCGTACCATCACTCTCTCACAGTCACACTTGGTGCGCCAGGTCCTTCAGAGGTTCGGCCTTCGGTTCTCTTCCGCACAGCCCACCCTTTTGCTAGTGGACCACAGACTCTTTGCTCCAGTTCCGGAGGAGGCTGTAGAGCCAAGTGGCCCTTACGTAGAGCTGGTGGGTTGCCTCATGTACATGATCACTTGCACTACTAGTCCAGCAACTGGGAGAGGACACAAGTCCAGTCTGAGTAAATATATATATAAAGGATAGTACAAAGTCAAGGCCCTAGCAAGTGAGAGGCTACACGAACTAGACCAAGCTGTACACAGTGCCGCTGATGATCTTTAGGCGCAACCGCCTTCGTAAAGATATCAGCTGTGTTGGCACCGGAGGCCAAGTGTACTACGCGAGCCTGGCGGCGCTGCTGTAGCTCGCGCAGGAGGAAGTACCGCAGCTGGATATGCTTCGCTCTGCCCTCAAGTCGAGGCTCCTGACACAGGAGGATCATGGCCCTGTTGTCAGTGTACAAGACCGGGGCAGAGCTAGGCCGCTCACCTAAGTCAGTGAGCAAGAAGGTCAGCCAGCGGAGCTCCTGTGCCGCCATGGCACCGGCGTAGATCTCGGCCTCACAGCTGGACTGGGCAACAGACGAGGAGCGGGTAACTCTCCAAGAGACGGCACCTGAACCAAGGCTGAAGCAGTAGCCCTGGGAGGTCCTGAGGGTCGTGGCATCGTCTGCCCAAGAAGCGTCTGAGTGTCCAGTAAGGACCACTAGCCTGCGCCCTCCTAGCACTAACCCCATGCCCGATGTACTTGCGAGATAACGCAGAACCCTCTTAGCGGCAGACCAGTGCTGCGGTCGGTGTCTGCCTGTGGCCACAAAGCGAGCCAGGATGCTGAGGCGGTATGCGAGATCTGGGCGAGTGCATGTCATCAGGTACATGAGGCAACCCACCAGCTCTGCGTAAGGACTACTGGGCTCTACTGACTCCGCATGAACTGGAGCGGAGAGTCTGTGGTCTACAGGTAGAGGGGTGGGCTGTGCAGAGGAGAACTGAAGACTGAACCTCTGAAGGACCTGGCGCACCAAGTGTGACTGAGTCAAAGTGATGGTGCGCGCTCTTCTGTCCCTGGAGATCTGCAGGCCAAGGTAACGGCACAATTCTCCAAGGTCAGTGCAAGTGTGTCTCTTCAGCAGCTCTGCCTTCACCAAGGCCAGTGCGTCCCATTCTCCTGTGGAAAAGACCAGGTCGTCTACGTGGACAAGAATGTAGAACGGAGTCTGGCCGGCACGAACGAAGAGCGAGGGGTCTGCAGAGGACGGAAAGAACTGCAGGTCAGCAAGCGTAGTACGCAGCGTGTCGTGCCACTCAAGGGGAGCCTGCAGCAGGCCGTAGACGGGGCGCCGCAGGAGCCACTGGATCCCAGGAGGGAAGGTGCCAGTGAACCTCTGAGGGCGACGCAGGTAGACCTGCTCGTGGAGACTGCCTTGAAGAGACGCAGTGGAAAAGTCGAGGGTGTGCAGCTCGTAGTCACGCTGAGCAGCTACGTGTAGCAGCACCCGAAGAGTAGTCATCTTCAGGGTCGGAGCAAAAGTCTGAAAGAAGTCCACCCCCTCACGCTGACTGAAACCTCTAGCTACGTAGCGCGCCTTGAACACAGGCGGCTCTCCAGGAGGGCGCTTCACCTTGAAGAGCCAGCGGCCGTCGACTACGTTCACCCCAGGTAGGGAAACTGCATCGACGAAGGTACCAGTGGATCTCCAAGATGCCATCTACTGCTCCATGGCAGCTATCCACTGAGTGGCCCAAGGTCCCGAGGTCGCCTCAGCGTAAGTGCAAGGGGTCAGGATGTCGAAAGCGTCTGGGTCACCCTCAGGGACTAGCAGCATGGAACAGAGATGGGGAGCAGCCTCGAACAGGAAAGCAAGCTCGAACTGGTGGTCCTCCAGGACGTCACTGCCGAGGGCAGAAGCACCCCCGACAGACGGAGGACAGGCAGTGTCAGAGACCAGAGCTGTGGCGTAGTCAAGGCGGCGGGTAGAGGCGAAGTCAGCGACCGCAGCGACAAGGGCGTCAAGACTCGAAACCGGAACAGACGGGTCAGTAACAAGAGAGGCAAGGACCCGAGGAACGAGAGGACGGGCGGAACGCAGGTAGTCAGACAGAGGGGGGGGAGCAACGACAAGGGAGGACGGAGGGGGCAACGGAAGAAGGGGAGGACGAGACGCGTGGGAACAAAGCAATATAGGGTGAGAGCATGAGACAGGGGAGATAGGTCGAGCACGGGAGGGATGGCGAGACCAGAGGTGAGACGGAGGAGTCGGGTCAGGAGACTGAGGAGGGGACACAAGGGGGGAGCGAGGAGGAAGACGAGCCGGGGACGAGTCCGGCGGAGGGAACACAGGGCCGTAGACGGGAAGAGGAGGAGACGGCAGGAGAGGAAAAGACGCAGGGTCAGGGGACGGAAGACCGAGCAGGCGAAGGGCTGACACTGGCGGGGACTGCTGCTGCGGCGGCACAACAGCGACACCGGGACCGCAAGCTGCTCCTCGGCTACCTCCGGGACACTCCACACCGGCACCCCCAGAAGGAACACCCCCAGAGCCAGGAACCCCTCGAGCACCGGTACCACCCCCAGGGCCACCGGGGCTAGCACCCACTCCAACGCCAGCACCCCCCGACTCAACGAACGGTTGCTGCGACGGCGGCGGAGGAGACGACGGCTGCGGCAGCAGAGGCGATGGCGGCTGCAGAGGCGGCGAAGGAGGAGACACCGGGGGAGGCGCAGACGGCGAGGACTGCGCCGCAGGACCACCAGAGTAAGGAGACTCCTCGACCGGGACAACCGACGGGAGAGGGGTGACGTGGGAAACACCGGAAGGGACAGGACGGGGAGGGGGAGGGGGGGGGGCAGGGAGCAAGGCAGCCCCAGACGTGGAACACAGACACGTCACCAGGAGACCTGGTCCAAAGAAGGGTCGGCGAAACCTGCGGCTGCTGGGGGTGCGACCACAGGTTAAGCTGGTGAGCAGCGTAGCGCACGGCGAACGGCCACAGAAAATGGGGTGCACCGGCATGGATCATGGAGGTGCGAGCCACCTCCATGACCAAACCGATGCGTCGCTCAGCGACTCCATTCTGCTGTGGGGAGTCCGGAAGGGTGAACGACAGAAGCGACCAAGGACACCTGAGGCAAACTCGCCACCACGGTCGGAGTGGAGACGCAAGACAGGGAGACCACGGTGGACACGCGCAACGACAAGCCAGGGAATGAGAGCGTCAGGCACGTCGGCCTTTCGCTCCAGGGGAAAGACAGTGGTGTAGCGAGTGAAGTCATCGACAAGCACGAGGAAGTAGCGCTCTTGACGCGGCCCATGGACGGGGGCGGGGCCCCAGACGTCCATGTGCAGGGTCTGCAGCAGCGCGGCGGTAGGGGGAAACGAGGAGGAGTGAGGGGCACGGCGAAGCCGACCCTCGACACAAGGCGTGTAATGTGGGGCGGGGGAGGAGGGAAAAGCGGGGAACGAACCAGGGAGACCAAGGACGAGACCGTGCTGGGACATGTGACGTAGACGCGGGAGCGCAGGGTGACCTAGGCGGTGGTGCCAAATGAGAGTCGGGTGAGTGAGGGACCGACAGGAGCAGGCAGCAGCAACCTGGGTAGACGCAGCCACCTGAAGGGGCGCCCGAGCCGGGGGGGTCACGGTGTCCAGGGTGAACAGGCCGGACACCGGGTCCCGGGGGAACGTGGACAGGGGGCACCAGTGGCGGCCTTGGTACAGACAGCATACCGCTCGTGACCAGGGAACGTAGTGGTGACGCCAAGGTCCTGGAGGCAGCCGACACCAACTAGGTTCCTGGAGAACGAGGGGATATGCAGACCTGTGAGAGTGCCCGAAGGAATCGCCAGACAGGGAAGGGTGGTGGAACTGCGGGCGACGACCGGACCGCCGGAGGGGTCAGCAAGAGAAACTGCAGCAGGAACAGGAAGCGACATCAGCGTAATAGAGTCGTGGAAGAAACACCAAGGCGAAGCAGTGGCGTCTGGCGACGGGGCGACGGCGGAAGCACCAAGGCTAAAGAAAGCAGGAGCTCCTACGCCTGACGCAGCAGGGGAGGCTAAGCTAGGCACAACTACACTAGGCGACAAGGAGTAATAAGAGGGGAGCACTCTAGAGTCATCAGCATACATCACATGCAGGGCAGAAATAATGGCATCCATGTCCATGTCAAAAATCTGAACTCTACGACTAAGCAAACTGTGCCAGTCCGGGAGGTCGGGCGACGGGCTGAAGCGCTGACGAAACAGGTCGTCCAGGCGACAAAAACAACGGGCAGTGGTGTGACCGATCTTACCGCAAACGAAGCCGCGGCGAGGACCGGTCTGGATCTGGTACTGACAGTACACGCCTCCCGAACCACCACCCGGCACACCACCACGCGTACGACCACCACCAGCGCCAGGCCACCCGGGCGGGAGACCACTCGCCTGCCTCGGCTGCGGCGGCTGCTGCGGTTGGTGCAGCTACTGCGGCTGCTGCGGCTGTTGCTGCTGCTGGGGCAGCTGCTTAGCTGGACCTGGCAGGGTTCCCTCGTCTGCTCCACCACCAGACGACCCGACTCCACCACCACCTCCACTTGCACCCCCTCCTCCTCCGCCACGACCAGCCTTGGGGCGGCAGCCCTTCCCCGGACGGAACTGCGCTGCAGCGGCGGTCTCAACCACAGCTGCAGAACCATCGGAGAAGGTGCACTGAGCAGGGGCACAACCCTGAAAGATAGGGACGGGCACAGTACCGCTCGCCTGGGCGATAGAGCGGTGGCGGGTCTCAATAACAGTCAGGGTGTTTACAAAGTCTGTGAGGGTGAGGTCACCGGGATGGATGCTAAGGAAACGGTCACGAGCAGCGGCAAGGCGGTTAGGGAGGCGGGTGGCAAGGAGGTAGAGGGTAGAGGTAAGGGGCGGATGGTGGGCTCTAAGCTGTGCGTCAGTGCAGGCAGCGCGCCAGGTCTCATCTATCGTGCGCAGGTGGGCAGCCAGGTCAGCGATAGTGGGGAAAGATGCAAGGTCAGGAAAGAGCATCGGTAGGATCAGGTGACCCACCGAGGCAGCAGGCGGGGCGGAATAGCGCCGGATAACAGCATCTAAGCAAGCCTGGGCGGTGGTGATAGACCTAAAGCGAGGACGCTCAGACGGGGGGAAGGCATTGCTAATGGCAAGCTGTGCGACAGCGTCACGGGAAAGCCAGACAGAGCGAGCGAGGGCAGCGGCCGCAGTAGACTCGCGCAAAGCAGGTGTGGGATCAGCGGGCAGCACAGCAGGGGGGTCTGGGCAGGGAAGCGTACCGTCAAGGTGTGCCGAGAGGGGGTGGCCATCGTGCCGCTGACCAGCGAGGTGGTGGCGGAGGTCGGCTAGCCACGCCTCGAACTCCAGAGGCTGGCCTTCAGCGTCGAAGCGAAGCTCCGCCGCAATCAGGAACAGTGCATGGCAGGGCCAGGTGAGGCAGTGCAGGGCGGTACAGTGCAGTGCAGGGCGGTACAGTCAGTGCAGGGCGGTACAGCGCGGTACAGTGCGGTACAGTGCGGTGCAGCACGATGCCGTGCACTGCAGGGGGGGTGCAGTGTAGTGAAAGGTGATGGAGAACCGTACTAGGGAGGGTGCAGTACAGTAGCAGGCACCAAGGACGGGCCGTACGCAGATCGGCGGCAGTCCGGCGGGAAGGTGAGCACGGGGCCGGAGATCGACGGGCAGGGTGCGCGCAGGGGTCGGCAGAACGGGCGCGGGGGCCAGCAGTGGCGAGCGCCGGGCTGGCGAGGACGGGCGCGGGGGCCAGGTAGGACGGGCGCGGGGCCGGCTAGGACGGGCTTGGGACGGGCGCGTGGGCCTGTAGGACGGGCGCGGGGGCCGGTTAGGACGGGTGCGGGAGCCGGTAGGACGGGCGCGGGGCCGACTAGGACGGGCGCGGGGGGCCGTTAGGATGGGCACGGGGGCCGGTAGGACGGGCGCGGGGGGCCGGTAGGACGGGCACGGGGGCCGATGTCGCGGCTGCGTTCGACTTGAAACAACTCCGATATTTTTTCCCCCTTTTTTGTTACAATGTGCCATGTATGTTGTCTTTCAGGCACCGGAAGCTGTTGCTTTCAGTGATGCAGCCAAGGAGATCGACGGAGTGGAGTTCGTGCTCACCAGTGACGCCGATGTCGCTGCTGCGTTCGGCCTTGCAAAGGACAAGAAGCCCACCATTGCCATCGTGAAGAAGGAGGAGGAGAAATTCGTCACCTTTGGTATGTAACAGCAGCGTCTGTGCCCTTGCGGGCATGGCCAGTGCTTACCAGTGACGTTGATGTCGCTGCTACATTCGGCCTGGCGAAGGACAAGAAGCCCGCCATTGTCATCGTGAAGAAGGAGGAGGAGAATTTCGTCACATTCGGTACGTCGTAGTGACACCTGTGCCCTTGATGATGTCGCTGCTGCGTTTGGCCTGGCGAAGGTCAAGAAATCGCGATCGTGAAGGAGGAGGAGAATTTCGTCACCTTTCGTACGTCCTAGTAGCATCTATGCCCTTCTTTCTCCGCCCTTTGCTCTTTTGTCGTCTTTGGTACGTCCTAGCGTCTCTGCCCCTTCTCTCTCTCCCTCTCCCCTCCCCCCCTATCCTCCCCATCGTTCTCATCCTAACGCGTCATTTCGCGGTTAAGCTGCGCTCCCACTGATGTCTCGAGTTCATTGTTGGACGGATGATCAAATCCTCCTTCCTTGTACAATCCTTCCTTGCTTCTGTCCTTGACCTTGCTCTTGACAGCAAGCACACCGAAGCCGTCACTAGCATGATTCCCGTGTGCTCCGACTCTCTCCCCCTCTGTATGGTCTCTTATCCCTGCCTTCACCCCTGCTGCAGACGGCGAGTACACCAAGGAGGCCATTGCTGCATTCGTGACTGCCAACAAGCTACCGCTGCTCATCACCTTCTCTGAAGAAACGTCGGCCAGCATCTTTGCTGGAGACATCAAGAAGCAGGTACATTGGCATGGACAGATTCACTATTGTTGGTGACTGCCAACAAGCTGTCGCTGCTGAGGAGACCTCCGCCAGCATCTTCGCTGGAGACATCAAGAAGCAGGTATGGTGAATCCACAGATACTTTTATACCCTTTTTCACTCCAGCAAGCTGCGGCTGCTCATAACTTTTTCCGAGGAGACGTCTGCCAGCCAGCATCTTTGCTGGAGACATCTAGAAGCAGATTGGTGAATTGGCCGGCAATATATCGATTGCCAGCTATGATGAGCCATTTATGGTTGCTTGTCCTCACACTCCCTGCTATCGTTTCTCGCTCTTCTTCCCTTTCAGGTGACGTTGTTCGCCACACACGAGGAGTACGTCAAGATTGTGCCAGCCGTGGCTGCAGCAGCAAAAGCCATGTCTGGTTGCTCATCCCCACACCTCCGTCTTCCTCCTCCGCCGTCTCTCTCTCGTTCAGGTGATGCTGTGCGCCACTCACGAGGATTACACCAAGATCGTGCCGGCCGTGGCTGCAGCAGCGAAGCAGTTCAAGGGCGAGCTGGTCTTTGTGTACATCAACGGATCGGACACGGAGTCACAGCCGGTGCATGAGTACTTCGGTACAGACGCCAAGGAGACAACGGTGAGTGCATGGGCTCAACGCGGTGAGTACGGGTGCTCCTGCTGCTGCCAGTCGTGCCTAGTAGTAGTGGCGCAGCAGCGAAGCAGTTCAAGGGCGAGCTGGTCTTTGTGTACATCAACGGATCAGACACCGAATCCCAGCCCGTGGACGAGTACTTTGGCACAGACGCCAAGGAGACAACAGTGAGTGCGAGTTTGGAGGGTGGGGATGGCTTGTGTGTACATCAACGGATCAGACACCGAGTCGCAGCCCGTGCACGAGCACTTTGGTACCGACGCCAAGGGGACAACAACGAGTAGGCTTTAGATTTTCCAAGGGCGATACAATTTCAGTATGTTGTGTGCATAAGCGGATCAGATATAGAGTCCCAAGCAGTCCACGTGTACGTGAGCACCGACGCCAAGGAGACAACAGTATGTGTTTTACCTGTGAGACCTAGAGGGAGATCTTCAGCACAGACGCCAAAGAGACGACAGTACATGGGTCCAATGCGTTACGTACAGGTGCTCCTACTGCTGCAAGTGGTGCCTGGTAGTAGTGGCTGCAGCAGCGAAGCAGTTCAAGGGCGAGCTGGTTTTTGTGGGTTTAGACGTGCCTGCCTGGTATTGGCTGCAGCAGTGAACGGTGAATAGGCTTTTGACCGTTCAAGGGCGAGTTGGTGTATGTATGTGTACAACAACGGATCAGACACAAACGCCAGCAGAACCCTGTGCTCCCTTTCGTTCTCTGTCTGTACGGTAATGGGGTTTCTTAACGGGAGGATGCTTGAGGCGCCTCTAATGAAGTTGTACTTCCCTTGGCCCCCCTCTTTTTCCCCAACGTGCAGGTGATGGGTTTCTTCATGGGCGACGAGGAGGACCCCTCGTCAGCCGCAGGAGGGCTCAAGTATCGCATGAAGGAGCCAGTCACTGAGGCGAACATCAAGGTAAGAAGAATGAAGTTGGGAGAATTGCCAGGTAGCTAGCAACATCCAGCTCAGACAAGTAGTCCTCATCAGCCGCTGGGTTTCGAAGCATCCCAAGATCAGGTACCGCATATAGAAGCCGGTCACTGAGGGGAACATCAAGGTGAGAACACAGTGCAGTGGAATGTGCCACAGGAAGGAGCTGGTTAATGAGGCTAAACATCGAGGTAAGGAAAGACTGAGGCATGAAGGAACATGCCAGGCACGCAGTTCTCGTCAGCCACAGCGCCGCATGAAGGAGCCGGTCAGTGAGGCAAACATCAAGGTGAGCAGACAGTTTGGTAGTTAGGAACATTAAGGACGACCATTGACGGGAGCACCAGGGTAGGGTGATGTAACAAGCTTGTTAGTGTAACATGTACTGAATAGCATGATCTCCCTATTTTTCATTACCCATTAGCCTTTTCCGTCCAACCTGCGGTTTGCTATCTACTCTGTTGCCCTCTCCCCTCATGCCTTTGCCAAGAGTTTCATTGTTGGATTCCGAGTCGACTAGGTGACTTTTGAGTCGACTCAAAAGTGTCGTGTGACAAAGTAACGAGGTGACTTTTGAGTCGACTCAAAAGTCACCTTTTGCCAAGAGCTTCATTGTTGGATTCCGAGTCGACTCAGAAACGCCTCTACCGTGCCCCACTCCCTGTTGGTCTCTTTCTCAGGCCTTCGCCAAGAGCTTCATAGACGGGGATCTGAAGCCATTCCACAAGTCAGAGCCGATCCCAGAGAAGGTTCGTCAACAAAAGGGTGTGACTTTGGGGTAGGGATTTCGACTGTACTTGCTCCGAGCTTTGTGTGGGCCTCTTTGAAGGGCTTGTGAAAGTTGTTGACAGGGTTTGACAGTTTTGCAAGAATATTTTTCAATATTTGCGATCGGTCTTACCCTATGCGGCCCTAAGAAGGCCATTGCACGTTTTTTTGTTTTGTTTTAGTGTGTGTTTCTCTTGTGTTGGCCTCGTCGACATAACAATCCTTTATACTTCAGACCCCTCTGCTCCTTTCGGCACCGCCCTGCACCTCTGTCCCACCTTTCCCTGTCTGTAACATCTGTTCCTTGGCAGAACGACGGCCCCGTGACTGTGGTGGTGGGCGAATCTTTTGAGAAGATTGTGCTGGACGAGACCAAGGACGTCCTTCTGGAGGTAAGCTTTCGCTGGGGGGAGGTAGCGGGGGGGGGGGGAGGTGGGGGAACTTTATTTACGCCTACGCATGCTGCATGAGTGGGTGGGTGGGTGGTGGAAGAGTTGTTCGAGAAAACTGTGTTCGACGAGACCAAGGACGTCCTGCTGGAGGTGAGAAGCTCTGGTTGGGGTGGGGTGGTGGGCGGACGCAAAAGTCTCCACCAGAGCTGCTGTTACTTGAAACCAGGTAGGAATGACAGGCTGCGTGGTTGGTGGGCGAATCTTTTGAGAAGGTTGTGCTCGATGAGACAAAGGGCGTCCTGCTGGAGGTGAGAAGCTCAGGGCGAAAGGCTGGGTTGGGCCGAACAGCATTTGGCAGGCTCGGGTGGTGGAAAAACAACTGACCCCATTCAGGAAGATTGTTGATGACGAGACAATGGGCGTCCTGCTGGAGGCACGTGGAGCTTTGTTAGGGGAGCCAAGCAAGGGTAGGGTAGGGCAGGGTGGGTGGACGATGGCGACACTCTTAAGAGGGTTGTCCTCAACGAAACAGAGGACACCTTGCTGGAGATATGGAGGGATGGGATGCGTGGAGGAGGATGGTTTAGATATGGTATGGCAGGTTGGGTGAGAGTTGACGGCAGGTTCCCCCTCGCCCCTGGCTTCACCTTCTCTTTGGTGTATGCCTTTGGGCACGTACTCATCGCCTCGTCAGTCGTCTCAAACGCCTCCCAATGGTATTTCTATGTGTCCCAGTTCCCGCTTCCTCCCCCCTTCCCTCAGGTATACGCCCCCTGGTGCAGGCACTGCAAGTCCCTGGAGTCCAAATACAAGAAGCCTTAAGCCCCAAACCCCGTTCTATCCCTGTCCGTGTGCATGTCTGATGGTATACGCCCCCTTGTGTGGGCACTGCAAGTCCTTGGAGCCCACATACAAGAAGCTCGGCAAGCGATTTGCATCGGTGGAGTCAGTGGTGATTGCCAAGATGGACGGCACGGCCAACGAGTACCACGGGCTGGAGGTGGGTGGGTATTGTGCACTGCATTGCGCCAGGGTTAATTTGAAGACGAGTGAGAGGTCTTTTGTGTTAGTGGAGTCAGTGGTGATCACCAAGATGGACGCCAACGAGTACCCTGGGTTGGAGGTGGGTGTTGCGCACTGCATTGCACCAGGGTTGTTTTGAAGACGAGTGTAAGGTCTTTTGTGTCAGCGGAGTCAGTGGTGGTCACCAAGATGGACGCCAACGAGTACCCTGGGCTAGAGGTGAGTGTGACCTGTCTCATTGCGTCTGGGTGACTGTTGAGTTGACTCAGAGAGGCATTTGCCTCAGTGGAGGCAGTGATGATCGCTAAGATGGACAGCACGGCCAACGAGGTTATTGTACCGGGTCATCACCAGGTCGTAGCGTTGAGTAGAAAGGCCTTTGCCTCAGTGGAGTCAGAGGTGATTGCATCAATGAACTCAGCTTTTGAGTGAACTCTGCATCAACCAACTCTGCTGTGATCGCCAAAAGAGGGAGATCCCTTTTTTGTATTTTCAATATCCGACACCTATTTCTTACACACTCTGCATATGTTGTCAATATCCGACACCTATTTCTTATACACTCTGCATATTTTTTCAATATTCGACACCCATTTCTCACACCTCTACATGTGTTATGCCCCGTCTGCACATGTACCCCTCACTCACAGTCTAGGTCGAGGGGTTCCCAACGATTTTCTTCTACCCAGCCAACAAGAAGTCCGACCCAGTAAGCGAATGCTTCCCCACTCTACACAACACCCTCCACCTCCCCCTCCCCTGCCCTGCCCTTCTCACACCTCTCCCCTTGCTCCCATTCGCCCTGCTGTTGTTCCTGTGCCCCTCTTCAGTCTCAAAATCTCCACCATAGTGTTATCTTCGTTTCTGCTCATGCTTGTTTATTCAAACTGTTTGACTTGACTGATTGTTACCACTCGATTGTTCCCTGCCCTCTGCCTTCTGCCGACAAAACGCAGGTGAAAGTGCAGGCAACGAAGCTGAAGCAATTTATCAAGGTGATTGTTGAAAATGCGGCCATCATGTTTGAACTGCCTGCCAAGGAGAAGGATTCTGCCGCAGCAGCAGCAGCAGAGGATAAGGAAGCGCTGCAGGACAAGGCTGAGGAGGCTGCAGCGTCATCAGGAGAAGGATTTAAGGATGAGCTATGAGTTGTGACGGAAAGCTTTTGAAACAAACCCGTGAGACCTACCGTATTCCCCCGTATATAAGACCCGCCGAAATAGTCAACCCATGGGTGGCATATGCGGGGGATAGCTTATGATATGGTGCATTTTTTAGAGCACCCACGTTTTTTAGTATGAATTTTACATAACACCCTCCATCGGGGATTTGTGGATTTGCTTGGTCTAGCATCAAGGTTTTATCTTTACACAACAGTTTTAACACTAGTCTAAAGCCTATCCGTTGTGCGAGGCATTTCTAGTGCATTTTCGATTACCTAAGCTAGCTACCACTACCATTCACTCAGCACACACTGATAATCCAACAGCTAGCTACATGTCCTAGCAGGGTAAGTCAATAGTTAGTCTCTGTCTTCGTCCTCATCGTGCCAGTCCTCTCCTGCATGCCACACCTCGGCATCTTCATCGTCACTGGCGATGTCGTCCCAGTCAAAGTCATCAGTCCAGCGGGATGCAGCCAAGCCTGCCAGAACCTCCGCCGCAGGCATCTCTAGACCTTCGTCGCCTTCGGCAGCTGATATCCCCACCTCTGTCGCTGCTTCTGTAGAGGTTGTTACTGCTGCTGCTGCTGTGCGGGCTCCTGGATTCCCAGACGCCTCTGATGCTGGCGCGGATGTTGCAGCTCCAGATGCACTGGATGATGAGGCACTTGCTGCAGCTTCAATCTCCGCCTCGACATCGGGATCGTCTTCCTCCGAGCTCGGCGTGGCGCTCGGCTCCACATATTCCGACTCGTAGTATGGGTTCAGCGCCCCACTCTCTTCCATTTCGGCATGGACATCCTCCATGAATTCGACCTCGGCGTCGTCCCGCATGTGGGCGAGGATCACCTCGTCCTCTGTGCCATCGGTCGCATTGGAAATGCCGCACGTCTTGAACGCGCAGCAGATGAGTTCAGCTGGCACCGCGGCCCAGGCGTTGGCAATCCACTGCAGCACGAGCTCGGCTGGCGGCTTGCGAAGATTCCCTGCAGGGGAAAACAAAACGATGAGACAGTAGGCGGGGGCTTTAGGAGTAGTGGTGGAGGAATGCAAGGCATGGTTAAAAAATCACGATGCGGGTAGAGGTTTTAAAGACATAGAATAAAGACGTTACTCACCTGCAGGGGTTGTGGATTCGCAGCCGAATTCTTCGAACCACTCACTGTAGGACCTCCGGACATGCGCCTTGACGCACCGGTTTACCGCCACGTCTAGAGGCTGCACGATAGGCGTACAACCGCCGGGGATGACAGCCCTGGACAGCTTGAAGAGTCGCATCAACTGGGACACTCCCTCCGTCAGGTGTCCCTTGTACGAATCGAGGACCACCAGAGCCTTCTGACGGCCACCGCGCCGCGAGGGTATCGAGCGGAGAAACGGCACCAGGACGGTGGTGACCCAGTCCTTGACATGGGTCTCGTCCATCCACCCTTTCTCCTAGGCCTTGATCACAATTCCTACAATTCCTACACCCTGTATGAGACATATGAGTTTGCCCTGGAAAGACAGCTACGAAAAACATTAGCGGTGGCGGCACAAAAAAAGGCACGGAATCCTTACCGGGCGGGACGCGGATCCGAGGTAGCGTCTTCTGCTTGAAGATGACATACGGCTTCAATTTCTTGCCACTTGCTGTGACGGCCAGCATGATGGTCAACATCTCCTTCTCGTAGCCGGCCGTGTGCACATGGACAGTTCTCGAGCCCCGGACTTCGAGTGTGGTCTCCAGCGGCATCTCCAAGTATAGTGGCGTCTGATCCGCGTTGATGATCAGATCGTCGGGGTAGTCGTTGAGCGTGCGGAGCTGCCGAACAAACTCCCAGAACTTCTCGACTTTCGCGTCACAGTCTGCCAATGAAAATAATAAAAAACAAAAACAGAGAAAGCATAAGTGCGGTCAGCAAACAAGGAAGCACGACAAGAGCTAGACGAGGGCAGGGAGTATTCGCGGCACGTCAAATTACGTACCTGCAGTCATGCGCTGTCCCATCTTCGTCTTCACACGCTTCGTCAGTCCCCAGCGCGCGCGGAACCGGAAGGTCCACCGTGACGAGGCGCGCCAATCGATGCCGGGGTGGTGCTTATGCATGTACTTCCGACTCCATTTCTGCAGCGTGCCGATCGAGACCGCCAGCCCTCGCGCGCACTGGCCCAAGAACTTCTTGTACAGCTCGCGCTCCTGGTGGGGTACTTCGCCTTCCTACCGGAGCCGATGAGGCGACGCCTGCAGCCAGCCGAGGCAGTGAGTCGTGCCTTGTTCTTCTTCCAGTCGCGAATCTGGCACGGCTGCACTCCAGCCATCCGAGCAAGGGAGCGGTTCGACATCTCCGGCTCCGCCTCCAACTTCGCCAACCAGTACAGCTTCTCGGTTGCCGTCCGTGCGAGTCGCTTGCGATTTGTCTTGCGAGCCCTGGGGGAGGGAGGTGCAGCATCACGGTTACGAAGAGGCATATTACGACGGCGTTGCGCTTGCGGGAAACGAGGCACGATAACGCGAGGAAGTGGGCGAGGAGGTTCAGGCTCGCGGTCGTCAGCCTCATCCTCCTCCCAAAACAGGTCGTCGTCATCCTGCCAATCGTTGTCCCACTCCGGAGGACGTGTGACCACCGGCGACGAGAGAGGTGGCGGAGCAGGGGGAGCCGGGGGCGCAGGAGGAGCAGGAGGAGCGGGAGGAGCGGGAGATGCAGGCGGGTGTCTAGGAGCCGAAGGATCTGGTGGGAAAGGACGGAGCAACGTCTGATTCCCGAAGGGTGGGCGATGAGCTCGCAAAAGTGACACACCATTAACTGCTCGAGCGGCCATGGGGGAAAATTTCAACGAGGGATAGCGAGCTAGGCGACATTGGGCAATGCCTGAGCCTCTGTTAGAGAGCTCGGGCATTGCAAACAATTTGATTGAGGCTGAGAGGAGCGAGGAGCAAGAATGACAATGAGGCAAGAGAAGGTTGGAGAAGAACCGTGGCCGACGCCCCAAGCCAAAGCGCGCACGGCTCTGCAAGAAGCGATGGGACCATGCATGCTGGTCCCATCAAGAAGATTCCGTAAAGGAATCTGGTCGTGCACTTTTGTTACGTTGTAAAAACCCAGGATTCATAGCCGTCGATGAAATCTTGTCACTTGCAGGAGGCCGCTTTCCTCTTGTGCTGGCAGGACCGGCTTCCTCGGATTGGCTGCAAATGGAGCACGTCATGACGTTATCGCCAGGCTGGCCCGAGTGGAGGTTGGGAATCGTCATCCAAACCTCGCTTAAGGTGTCATCCTGTACTGTGCATGTATGTCTGCATGTTACGCCCCAAATTCATTTTGCATTATACATAAGACATGGGCGTTATATTTTTCCAGCCTACTGTTAACACCCCTTCGTTTTTTTAAAGAATTTTTGACAATACCCTAGGGTGTTATATACGGGGGAATACGGTAATACGGAGTCATAACGAGAATACGCATGGATGGGGTGTAATGTGACAGATTCTTGGTAATCATTCACACTGCACTGGCTTCCAATAGCATGATTGGTAGATGGCAAGTTGGTACAGTAATTATGCTGGTGATCAGTAATCAGTCACCACCAGTATTTGCTGTATTAGGGTGACCCTAGTAATTATGAGAAATTTGGTGATATATTCGGTATAAAATAGGTTGCCCGGTGTCAAGAAAGCTGGAGCATCCAAAATTCAAGGTGGTCTAAGAATCTGGTAGTAGTGAAAGATGCAATGTGGACTTTGCAACATATATAAATGCCACACCTAAGCAGCCTAGTATGTTATGAAGGCCACATTTGTAAGGAATTACGATTCCTTACTGGGGCTCGCCACAGTGAATACATGCGGACAGTACACGTCCGCAGGCTCGGCCCTTGGTTATCATCGCGCCAAACCAGCCCCCGTCGGTTTTCGGCCCCAACCTGATCCCGAGTCGCCCTGAACCCATTCTGACCCCGCCACCCTCGGACTATCGAGCCCTTGACTGGTCCAACCCTCGACATTCAACCTGGCGAGGCGATTGATCCAAGCGTGATTCCAGGTTTGCGTCTGCCAATAACGGCTCTATGGTCTCCACAGCAGAAACAATTTTCTGCCAGACGCCTGCGGTAAATTGCGCGCGAGCTGTTCAGCCTGACCGCAGGAGAAGCAATGCGAGGAGTGCGACGTGCGTTCATAAGGTTCGGACGGTGTCGGCAGAGTCGAATCCGCTCGTCAACCAACGAGACGCTGTTGAATTTTGGTTTTGGTTGGGCGACTCAGGTTCCTTCCAACGCAGAAAATGCGTTTTTCGTAGCTGAGAACTGTACCCGAGTTTTTCTGGGGTACCTGCCGTAGCCGCGCGATGGGTGAACGTCTGCACGGTGAACCGGTTAGGTGGAGTTGCGAAAGTTTCTACAGAGGGTAACAACACGAAGCAGATCGACGGCAGTTGAGAACCTGAATATTTATCTGCGGCGTCGGATGGAGCTAGAGTCTACGTGGCGCAGCTGCCCTGCGTTATAGGGTCGCTTTGAGACTGGTCCCGACGAGCAGAGTTTGAAGATACTTCATTTTTCGGGTCTGAAGAAACTTGATGCAGGGTATTTTCGGCATCGACGACAGACGATCTTCTTTTCATGGAGGGGGGAGAGAGCAGCTGCGCAGCAGTTGTTTTTTGGATTTTCCCTCTACAATTGGCATCCGCTGCATGAGCATCTACCAACAGATGTTGTCTGACCGACTGAATCGACGGACAGATTCGAGTTGGCCTTTCGGGAATTTCGTAGGTGTTTGCAAAATTAGGGGGCGTGTTTATGTTAGAACGCGAGAATAAATGACTAGTGTGAGAAACCTAGAACATATACCTGCTGGGGTTGTACTCACTAGAAGCACACACCTAGGCTAGCCTATAACTTCTATATACAGCATATGTATAAGTTGACACACCCCCTAGGCTAGAGAAGGGGTGGTGCTAAGCAAGACGCACACATCTCAGGGTGGCACTACTAGCCCAACCACTGAGGTAAGGGTCCTGAGACCAGTCAGCAAGAGTACAAGCAAGAATAAAGCAAGCCAGGGCGGCACTACTAGTCCAAACACTAGAGGTAAGGCCACAAGGCCAGTCAGACAGATATATATAATGGAGAGTACACAATCAAGGTCCTAACAGGTGAGTATCTACAAGAATAAGACCAAGCTGTACGCAGTGCCGCTGATGATCTTTAGGCGCAAGCGCCTTAGTAAAGATATCAGCTATGTTGGCAACTGAGGCCAAGTGAACTACGCGGGCCTGGCGACGCTGCTGTAGCTCGCGCAGGAGGAAGTACCGCAGCTGGATATGCTTCGCTCTGCCCTCAAGCCGAGGCTCCTGACACAGGAGAATCATGGCCCTAATGTCAGCGTACAGGACCGGGGCAGAGCTAGGCCGCTCACCTAAGTCAATGAGCAAGAAGGTCAGCCAGCGGAGCTCCTATGCCGCCATGGCACCATCTCAGCCTCACAGCTAGACTGAGCAACAGACGATGAGCGAGTGGATCTCCAAGAGATAGCACCCGAACCAAGGCTAAAACAGTAGCCCTGAGACGACCTGAGTGTCTCAGAGTCGTCTGCCCAAGAAGCGTCTGTGTGCCCAGTGAGGACCACCGGCCTGCGTCCTCCTAGCACTAACCCCATGCCTGATGTACTTGCTAGATATCGCAAAACCCTCTTAGCGGCCGACCAGTGCTGTGGTTGTTGTCTGCCAATGGCCACAAAGCGAGCCAGGATGCTGAGAGGGTATGCGAGATCTGGGCGAGTGCAAGTCATCAGGTACATGAGGCAACCCACCAGCTCTGCGTAGGGGCCGCTGGGCTCTACTGGCTCCTCAGGAATGGGAGCGGAGAGCCCATGGTCTACAGGTAGAGGTGTAGGCTGTGCGGAGGAGAACTGAAGACCGAACCTCTGAAGGACCTGACGCACCACGTATGACTGTGTCAGAGTGATGGTGCGTGCTGCTCTGTCCCTAGAGATCTGCAGGCCAAGATAGCGACGCAGCTCTCCAAGGTCAGTGCAGGTGTGTCTCTTTAGCAGCTCAGCCTTCACGGAGGCCAGTGCGTCCCTGTCAGCAGTAGCAAAGACCAGGTCGTCTACGTAGACAAGGATATAGAACGGAGTCTGGCCGGAACGCACAAAAAGCGAGGGGTCAGCAAAGGACGGAAAGAACTGCAGGTCTGCTAGCGTGGCACGCAGCGTGTCGTGCCACTCGTGGGGAGCCTGGCGCAGGCCGTAGACCGGGCGCCTGAGAAGCCACTGGGTCCCAGGGGGGAAGGTACCAGTGAAGCCCTGTGGTCGACGCAGGTAGACCTGTTCGTGCAGGCTGCCCTGAAGAAAGGCAGTGGAGAAGTCGAGGGAGTGAAGCTCGTAGTCGCGCTGTGCTGCTATGTGTAGCAGCGCCCAAAGAGTCGTCATCTTCGGGGTCGAGGCGAAGGTCTAGAAGAAGTCAACCCCCTCGCGCTGGCTGAAGCCTCTAGCCACGTAGCGCGCCTTGAAGACAGGCGGCTCTCCAGGGGGGCGCTTCACCTTGAAGAGCCACTGACCATCGATTACGTTCACCCCAGGCGAGGGAACTGCGTTGACGTAAGTGCCGGTGGACCTCCAAGATGCCATCTCCTGCTCCATGGCAGTTATCCACGAAGAGGCCCAAGGTCCCGATGTGGCCTCAGCGTAGGTGCGAGGGGTCGGGATGTCGAGGGCGTTTGGGTCACCCTCTGGGACTAGGAGCATGGAGCAGGGATGAGGAGCGGCCTCGGAAAGGAAAGCAAGCTCATACTGCCTGTCCTCTAGAACGTCACTGCCAAGGGCGGGTGCACCCCCGACGGACAGAGGACGGGCAGGGTCGAGACCAGAGCGGTAGCGTAGTCAAGGCGGCGGGTAGAGGCGAAGTCAGCGACAGCAGCGACAAGCACGTCAAGACGCGAGACAGGAACAGACGGGTCTGTAACAAGAGAGGCAAGAACCCGAGGGACAAGGGGACGAGCGGCACGAAGGTAGTCAGACAGCGGGGGAGGGGGGACAACAAGCGATGACGGGAGGAGGGGAGGACGAGACGAGTGGGAACGGAGCAACATAGGGTGGGAGAGCAGGACAGGAGAGATGGGACGAGCACGTGAGGGACGGCGAGACCAGACGTGGGACGGAGGTGTATGGTCAGGAGACAGCGGAGGGGACACAAAAGGGGAACGCGGAGGAAGACGGGCCAGAGACGAGTCCGGCGGCGGGAACACAGGGCCGTAGAAGGGAAGGTGAGAAGATGGTGGGGGAGACAATGGCGATCTGTCAGGTGAGGGAAGGTTGAGCAGGCGAAGAGCAGAGACCGGCGGCGACGGCTGCGGCGGCTACTGCGGCGACTGGTACTCGACCTGCTGACCGGCAGGGGCACGACGACCGCCGGGAGAACACTCAACGGCAGCACCCCCAGAACCAACACCCTCAGAGCGAGAACCCCCTCCAGAACCAGCGGCACCCCCAGTCTCGCCGGGACAGACCACGCCAGGAGCCGCAAGACGAACACCCTCCTCAACGCCAGCACCCCCAAAGGCCAAGAGCGGCAGCGGCGGCGGCGGCGGCGGCGGTGGCGGCGGCGGCTGCGACGGCGGCGGCGGCTGCGACGGCGGCGGTGGCTGCGACGGCGGCGGCGGCGGCGGCAACTGCGACAGTGGGAGCGGAGACATCGAGGAAGGGGGACGCGGCAAGGATGGGCCGGGGGGACCACCAGAGTCAGCAGACTCCTCAACCGGGACAACCGACGGGAGGGGAGTGACATGAGAGACACCAGACGGGGCAGGACGAGGCGGGAAAGGAGGAGGGGCTACCGGGGGAGAGGGAGCAAGGAACAGGGAGGGGGAACCAGGGAGACCTCGGTGAAGGAAGCGACGGTAGAAGGAGACAGACTCGTCAAAGGTGACGTCACGAGAGAGTAGGAAGCGGTGAGACTGCGGGTGGTAGAAGAGCCAGTCAGACGAGTCCAAGGGGAAACCGAGGAAGACACAGGGGACAGTGCAGGCAGTGAGCTTGTTCATGCCAGAGGCACGAACGTGAGCAAGGCAGCCCCAGACGTGGAACGCAGACGCGTCACCGGGGGACCCGGTCCAAAGGAGGGTCGGCAAAACCTGCGGCCGCTAGGAGCGCGGCCACAAGTTATGGTAGTGAGCAGCGTAGCGAACAGCGAACGGCCACAGAGAACGGGGGGCATCGGCATGAATCATGGAGGTGCGAGCAACCTCCATGACCAAGCCGATGCGGTGCTCAGCAACCCCAATCTGCTGTGGCGAGTCCGGCAAGGTGTACGACTGGATGATGGCCTCCGCACGACAGAACTGTCCAAGCCGACCAGAGGCGAACTCGCCGCCACGGTCAGAGTGGAGACACAACACGGGGAGACCGCGGTGAAGATGCACAGCCACAACCCACGGGAGAAGAACGTTGGGAACGCCGGCCTTCCGCTCCAGGGGAAACCCCGTGGTGTAGCGCGTGTAGTCGTCGACGAGCACAAGGAAATAGCTCTCACCGCGCGGTCCGGGGACAAGGGCAGGGCCCCAAACGTCCAGGTGCAGGGTCTAAAGGGGAGCAGTAGCAGGTCGAAGCGAGGAGGAGTGAGGGGCACGGCGGAGCCGGCCCTTAACGCAAGGCGTGCATGGTGGCGCAGTCGAGGGGGGGAGGGCGAGGAGCGACGTGGGGAGGCCCAAGACAAGACCGTGCTGAGACATGTGACGGAGATGCGGGAGAGCAGGGTGACGTAAGCGGTGGTGCCAGAAAAGGGACGGGTGAGTGAGGGACGGACACGAGCAAGCTGCAGCAACCTGGGAGGATGCACAAGCCGGGGGGGAAGCGGTGTCGAGGGTAAACAGACCGGACACCGGGTCCCGGGGGAACGTCGCAAGAGGGGAACCTGAGACAGCCTTAGTACAGACAGCGAACCGCTCGTGCCCAGGGAACGTAGTGGTGACGCCGAGGTCCTGAAGACAGCCGACACCAACCAGGTTCCTAGAGAACGAGGGAATGTGGAGGTCTGTAAGAGAGCCCGAGGGAAGGGCTGGACAGGGAAGGGAAGTGGAGCTGCGAGCGACGATAGGACCCGCAGAGGGGTCAGCGAGAGCGAGAACAGCAGGCGCAGCTAGCAGCGTGAGCGAGGAGCGGTCGCGGAAGAAACAGGCAGAAGCATCGGAGTCGAGAGTGAAGGACAGCGAGGCAGTAGCGGAGGCCGGGAACGGAGCCGGTGCAGAAACTAGGCTAGGCAAACTAGGCAGTCCTACGCCTGACGCAGCAGGGGAGGCTGAGCTACACAAGGGTGCTACGCCTAAACTAGAGTACACAGGGTAATAAGATCCAGCAACACTAGAAGCGTCAGCATACAAGGCATGCAAAGCAGCACCTATCTGATCCATATCTAACTCAAAGATCGGCACGCCCTGGCGAAGCAGGCTGTGCCAGTCGGGGAGGTCCGGGGCCGGGCCAAAGCGACGACGAAAGAGATTGTCGAGGCGTTGGAAACAGCGAGCGGTCGGGTGCGGGCGGCGGCACAGAGTGTCGCGGAGAGGCTTGGACTGAAGCTGGTACTAGCAGGTCACACCAACGGAGCTGCCGGTAGACGCCAAGCTGCGCAGGCCGCCACCACGGCCACCACCTACGGAGGTGCCGGGCCAACCAGGCGGGAGACGAGCCCACGGCGGGGGCTGGGACAGCTGGTGCAACGGCTGCTACGGCTGCTCCTGCTGCTACGGTGACGGCGGCTGCTCCTTACTAGCTGTGGCAGTCCCCTCAGTAGAACCATTGTCCCCGGCACCACCACCACTACCACCAGCTCCACTACCACGCCCTCTCTGGCGGCCACGACCGGCGCGGCACGGGCGCTGCTGCGGGTGTGCCACAGCTGTAGTCTCGGTCAGAGGGGTCACAGTGGCGACCGCAACCGAAACGTCAGTAAACGTGCACTGGGAGGGGGCAAAGCCGTGAAAGATAGAGACTGCCGGTGCACCGCTCGACTGATCGATAGTGCGCTGGCGAGCCTCGATCTGTGTCAGGGCGGTGACAAAGGCTGTCAGGGTGAGATCACCCTGTGCTGGCTAAGGATGTGGTCGCGTGCACTAGCAAGACGGTCAGGTAGGCGCATAGCGATAAAGTAGAGGGTCATGCAGAAGGGGGGAGGGAGCGCAGTGAGCTGGGCAGCAGTGTTAGCAGTGCGGTAGCGAGACTCTAGGGCTTGCAAGTGAGTGGCAAGGTCAGCAACTGTAGGGGAGGAAGCAAGGTCTGGGAAAAGCATAGGGAAGAGCAGGCGGCCTGCAGTAGCGGAGGTAGGCGTGGAATAGCGAGCAACAGCAGCATCTAATTAAGCCCTGGCTATATCAACTGTAGAGAAATGCAAACGCTCAGACACAGGGAAGGCGTAACTGATAGCGACCTAAGCAACCGCATCGCGAGAGTCCCAGATGGCACAAGCAAGTGCAGCAGCAGAGAAAGGCTCACGCTCAGCAGAGGTGGGGTCACATGGGAGGGGAGCAGGCGTAGGGGGGCGGGGGAGCAAGCCATCAGCATGGACAACCAAGGTGTGCCCATCCTGGCGCTGACCTGTGAGTTGGCGGCGGAGATTGGACAACCAGGCGGCGAAGTCAACCGCGTGGCCCTCCGCGTCCAGGCGGAGTACGAAGTCAGCCATCGTGCAGGGTCAGCGACACAAGGACACAGCGGCACAGCTCCACAGGTTACATCAGTACAGCTCCAGGAGGACGGCTGCAAGACGCTCCAGCGCGGGCAAGCAGAAGACACAGGGCCGGAGACTCGAGGAACCGTGCCGAGCAGAAGACACGGGGCCGCAGGAGCCGGGCAGGCATATCGGGGCCGGGCCAGCACTAGGAGGGGCCGAGCGGGCACTAGGAGGGGCCGGGCAGGCGGTAGGAGGGGCCGGGCGGGCGCTAGGAGGGGCCGGGCGGGCGCTAGGAGGGGCCGGGCGGGCGCTAGGAGGGGCCGAGCGGGCGCTAGGAGGGGCCGGGCGGGCGCTGTGGGACGGGCGGGCGCAACGGGCCGGGCGGGCGCGGAGGGGCCAGGCGGGCGCTAGGGGCCAGGGTGGCACGTAGGGGCCAGGCGGGCGCGACGGACCCGGCGGGCGCTAAGGGGCCAGGCGGGCGCATAGGGGTTAGGTGGGCGCGACGGGGCCAGGAGGGTGCGACGGGCCGGGCGGGCGCTAGGAGGGGCCGGGCGGGCGCGGAGGGGCCAGGCGGGCGCTAGGGGCCAGGGTGGCACGGAGGGGCCAGGCGGGCGCGACGGACCAGGCGGGCGCTAAGGGGCCAGGCAGGCGCGACGGGGCCATGAGGGTGCGACGGGCCGGGGCGGATGCTACGGG
Organism: Closterium sp. NIES-67; assembly: GCA_027943415.1. Lineage (NCBI taxonomy): Eukaryota > Viridiplantae > Streptophyta > Zygnematophyceae > Desmidiales > Closteriaceae > Closterium > Closterium sp. NIES-67. Next base: position 141,910 of record BQMB01001768.1, on the reverse strand, counting down.
CGCGACGGGCGGGTGCTACGGGCCGGGCGGGGGCGATTGGCCAGGCGGAAGCGACGGGCCGGACAGGCACTAAGGGGCGGGCGGCCGCTACAGGCCGAGCGGGCGCTAAGGGCCGGGCGAGTACGAGGGCTAGCTAGGGGGCAATAGGCAAGGGCGCGGGCGGAAGCGGGTGGGTGGACCTAACCTACTCGTGATACCATGTTAGAATGCGAGAATAAATGACTAGTGTGAGAAACCTAGAACATATACCTGTTGGGGTTGTACTCACTAGAAGCACGCACCTAGGCTAGCCTATAACTTCTACATACAGCATATGTATATGTTGACAGTTTATGTTAAACTAGGAACTAGGACGCCATGAAATGGCGAGGGCTTTTGGAGGTCGAGAGCTAGGAGGGAAAGTTTGACGAGAGAAAAGAGAGGGAACTAGAAAGAGAGAGGGATACAAGGAGGGGATTGTACCCTCTACAGTATAGTTCGGTAACCTACCAAGCCTAACAATTATATAACACAATATATAATTTAACAGTTTACATAAACCGCTTGAAGCGACATCGACTACGGTTACGGGACTGATTGTGTTTTCGTCCATGTGCTAATGGAATTCGCTGACTTTCGTGAGACACGGACGCGTGTTCTCGCATGTGTTACGAATGACCTCGCATTTGACGAATAGCTGGAGTTCATTGACTTTGCGAAATACGGACGCGTGTTTCTGCGAGTGTCACGACTCACGTAGAATTAAAGCCCGCGTTTCATATTTCCTACCGACCAAAGGTATTACCTTTGGTGGGAGGGTCTGATTGGGGGGCGAGGGGCGAAATTTTGAAAGGGAGTGGGCAAGGGTTGCGACCAATTTGGAAATCGTGGAAGGTCCCACTTTGATGAGGCTTCGAGTCTCGTATTTCTGCGGACCCGTATTACCTTTGGGTTGAGCTCACGAAACGTTGAGGGCGTGGATGGTAGGGGCTGAATTCTCAAAGTTTCGCAAGCAGTTGCAATTCCATGTTGAGTTTGGGCCGAAAAATTGTTGCTCGAGTCACTTTCGGGTCCTGATTCCGTATACCCAGCCCAGGTTCCAAAACCTAGCTTACTGCGAACGCGTTCTCGGGTTCGCTTTGCTGAGGTTGGACATCTACTCTCGCACTCACTTGTGAGCCCTCGCACAAAGAGCAGCTACGTTACCTAGTACCAAGCGTATTACCTTAGGAAATATGAGACGCGGGCTTTAAACGAGGAACGATATACAGTTTCGGAGCTACGGACAAGTTTGGCGCATACAGCAGATTCGGCTCGCCGATTTGCAGCAGTGTGAATAACGAAGTGTTACTGTGCGGATACAGTGCACGACGACGGGAGTTGTAATTCTCGGCGAAGGACTCGCTGGAGACAAGGAAGCTGTGGTGCCGTAGTATCCCTACTGCCCGTTTGGTTATCTGGGTAATTCGACCAAGGTTCAACGACTACGATCGACTGCGATCGTTTCGACGTGTTTCGACTGTTGAATGGAGTTTCCTTGAAGAAGCTCGAGATTCTCAACTGTGGTGGCTTCACTACTACAGTACGAGATTCTGTTAGAGTGAATGTAGTTTTGTTTATTTGTGCGCTTATCTAGAAGGGGGGAGAGTGTAAGGAATTAGTTATTCCTTACTGAGGCTTGCTACAGGCCGTACGATTCGAACAGTCCCAAACCAGCGATAGGGTTCCAAACCTTTCTGTTCGAGCCTCCTGGGCCTTTCCAGACCTCGCTTCGATACATCTAGGCCCTTCGATTCTTTTCCCGAACCTTCCCATCCTGGTACGTCAGGGATCACCCTAGGCTTTCTATATATTGTGTGTTGTTTCGTTTTATTGTCATTCACTCGTTCACAGTTTCGCGATTGCCCTCCACACTATTCAGCACTCCCATTCGTAACACAGGGCCTCCATTGAATTCTCAGAAAACGTAGGTGATAAATTGAAGAAATCAGATAAGGAAAAACCGCCTATTGATGGTCAGACGGGCCCTTCACCAGCCAAGGCTAAAAGCCGAACGAGAACCCAGACATGGCCGAAGGGAGTTTGGGAAATATTGTCACAAATACGTGTGACTTCCATAAATTGAAACTACAATAGTGGGATGCAATAACTAACGCTGTCTTCCTCTTATGGTATGTCATGTCCAGCCAGATCCCTCCTGCCACACATGGAAAGTTGCGAGGGCTCCTCTGAATTCTCAGAAATCGTAGCTTATTTCGGGAAACCTTCCCTCTGATGGCCAGAGATGCCCTTCATCAGCTGAGGCAAAAAGCCAAATGGCTTTGACCCATGGCCGAAGAGTGTTGGAGAAATATCCTGTCACAACTGCGCGTGTATCTTCAAGAAATGCTAGCTAGGCTCGTTCACATCAAATGTTGATTGTAAATTCGTGCATGATGACGTCACTTTACAAATGAATCCAGAGTTTCGCGCCCTTACATGAACGCATAGAGAGGATTTTCCTACAGGGATCTACCCCATACCTGACCGTTTTGACGTTTCACGAGCATCCCGGGTGGCTGTGCGAACAGGGAAGTATAACGTCGCCACACACTCCCAAACTATCATCGCAGGGAGCACACCGTGAGGTCGCGCGCAGTCGTTTCGGGTCGCCCAGCTGTCTAACCTCCTGCATTGGCTTGACTGCAGGGACCGTTATCACCGCCGCGTCGAGCGCTGGTCGAGCTGAAGCCTGACGACAGCCGAAATTCAATTATCCGAGCCGCGCTGACTGAAATTCCAAGAGTGCACTGTACAGTTCGCCATTTCGAGTTGGGATTTATAACCCCCAACCATCCACTTCCACAACCACCACCATCGCCTCATCTGCAGTCTCCCAGTCTCCTCTCCCGCCCAGGCATTCACCTCGGACCATAGCATCCCGGCATTCCAACCATCCCCGACTGGTACTGACAATCGGCTGGATTCAGTTTCCCAGAGTTCTACGTCCTCGTTCCACACTCTCAGCCATGGCGGTTTCCCGATCTGCCGTTCTGCTGCTAGCTCTTGTCGGCCTCGCCGCCGTCTGCTCGGCTCAAACAACAGCGCCCAAAACACCAACCGCGCCGAAGACAACGCCAGCTACGCCGGGGAAGACGACAACTCCAGGGAAGACCGCGGGGGCGCCAACAGGCCCGCTGACGCCCTTCGACGAGGCAATTCAGAAGCTCAACCAGTCGGGATTCACCAGCTTCGTCTCTCTCGTCAGTGCCTACGGTAAGAACCGCGCGAAACCGAGACTTATTACACTTCTTCGGTTCCAAATTTGTTTCCCTATTTTTCCAAAGGCGTCTCAATGTGTATCCATTTTTTTCGATCTATCCTCCACCCTTTTCGCTCAACATCTCCCTTCCCTCCCACCCGCGCTTCTCTCCCTCCCTTCCCCCACTGCAGGCAAGATGAAGGAAGTGAAGGCCGCGCTCGCGAAGCCCCTGACGATGCTGGTGCCGTCGAACACGGCGATCAGCAAGCTGCAGATCACCAAGTACAAGTCGACGGAGCTGATGGTGGTGGTGGGGTTCTCGGCGTTCAAGAAGGTCATTCCGGCCGACGCGCTCAAGAGCCTGCCCGAGGGGAGCAACATCACGACGCTCGCGAGCACCAAGGCGGGCAAGCCCATGACGCTGCAGAAGCTGGCGAACAACAAGAAGGGGCAGGTGGTGCTGCAGGGGAAGAAGGGGAGCACCATGACCATTACTAAGCTTAACTTCTACGTCAAGGCCGGCAAGCTCGCCGTGCACACTACGGACGCTGTGGCCTTCCCCACCACGCTCCAGGGCACCGTGCTGTAAGCAGCAACGGTTCCTGTAAGCGGTGCTTCGATAAGAGAAGCTGCGCCGCTTCAATAATACTAGAAAGAGCCTGACAGATACCGGCGCTTCTGACACCACTGGCGCTTCAGTAAATCCAGATATGGGTTTGCTTGTAGCGCGTAAATCTAGATCCGGGCCTAGAGGGAGGCATTGGCCAGTAGTGTTTTAGCTTAAAACTTGCTGCTGGTTCAGGGTGACATAACACCCGAAGTTTGGAAGTATAATTTATAAATGATGAGATCTTGGGGCACGTGTCCCTCGTTCACATTCTGCTCGTCCGAGGGTTGTTGGAATTTACTGTTATGTCCCTACCTCCTAGGCGGAATTCGAGGCGTTGTAAACGGATGTTGCGAAGTTTTGATCCAGACGCCTTTTCAGAGAATGATGGCTAGTGCAAGTTGCTGCGAGATCTCTACGCTTTGAGCCTCCAGGAGAAAGGGCTCCAAGCAAAGGGAAGCCTGTCAAACATATTATGTAGATGTATTATGGGCTAGATAGGTGCGTACTCTTAGTGCCTTAGACAAAACCGCCATGTTTGCCTCATTCTAGTCAATCTTTCTAAGTATCACGCTAGGTTAGGATCCCGCCCACCCGCGCTTCCGCCCTCGTCCTAGCCCTAGCCTGTGTTCAAATTATATAAGTTATAATTTAATATAGGCTTGGTAGGTTGTTACTGAACCTTTCTGTAGGGGGTACAAACCCCTCCTTGTACTCCTCTCTCTTCCTAATCCAACTCTCTTCTCTCTCGACACTCTCGTCCAGCTCCTAGCTAAACCCCGCCGCCACATTCATGGCGGCCTTGTTCCTGCCTAGTATCCTAGCCTAGAGCTACTTTAACATGGTAACAGAGCAGGCCGTTTCCGGTCCTGCCTTCCACGCTTCCGCCTCGTCCTTGTCGTACGTTTCACTTCGTACCGTGCCGCTGATGGCGGCCCTTCGTTTTCCTGCCGCCGTGGCGGCCTTGCCTTTCCGTGCCGCCGTGGCGACTTCTCTGAGGTGCCACGGCGGCTTAGTCGAGCTACAGTCGCACCTCCGCCTCGCCGCCGCGGCATCGACGTCGCGCTGTGGCGGCGTCTTTTGGCTGCCGTGGCGGCGTCATCGGGCGACAGCCGGCCGCGCATCGTCAATGGTGCCGCCGGACCTGCCGCCTGCTCTGCAGCCGCCGGCGTGATTCTGGACTACGCCCCGCGCCCCTCTCCCCCCCCCCCCCCCCTCCTCCCCCCTCCTTCCCCTGCTTCCCCCCCCCTTCCTTGCTGCAGCCAACGACTGCCTCATGCGGGCCCTCCCCACTGCCGAGGTGACTGGACATGCCGCCGAGAGGGCGGGGGCCGCTGCACCAGCCGCTGACGTCCAAGCCGCCGCTGCCGTTGCTGTTGCCGCGGGCCGGGCGCCGCCGCACGCCGCCACCGGCGCCGCTGTCGTCAATGTCGCTGCTGCCGCCATAGCCATCCCACGGGCCGTGGAAGCTGCCCGCTTCTGGAGTCGTTGTGTCTCCTGCTGGGAATGGGGGTGCTGGGCTAGGGGGTGTGGGTGTGGGTGTGGGTGTGGGGGTGTGAGTGGGCTTGACACTACCAAGCCTAGAGGGTGTGTTCAAATTATATAAGTTATAATTTAATATAGGCTTGGTAGGTTGTTACTGAACCTTTCTGTAGGGGGTACAAACCCCTCCTTGTACTCCTCTCTCTTCCTAATCCAACTCTCTTCTCTCTCGACACTCTCGTCCAGCTCCTAGCTAAACCCCGCCGCCACATTCATGGCGGCCTTGTTCCTGCCTAGTATCCTAGCCTAGAGCTACTTTAACAGCCTGTGCCGCCTGTCGCTAGCCGCCTGTTCCTAGCTGACCGTCGTAGCCGCCAGCCGCCTGTAGCCCGCTGGCCGCCCGTCGCCCGAAGCCACCAGCAGCCCGTCGCCGCCAGCCGCCCGTAGCCCGCTCGCCGCTGGCCGCCCGTAGCCCGCTCGCCGCCAGCAGCTCGTAGCCCGCTCGCCGCTGGCTGTCCGTCACCGTCAGCTCGCCTGTCGCTGCTGGCCGCCCGTTGCCGCTAGCCGCTCGTAGCCGCCAGCCTGCCAGTAGCCGCTGGCCGCCCATCCCCACTAGCCGCCCGTTGACGCTGGCCGCCCGTTGCTGCTGGTCGCCCGTCGCCGCTGGGCGCCCGTAGCTGCTGGCCGGCCGTAGCCGCCTGCCGCTCGTCGTCGCTAGCCGCCCGTCGCCGCCAGCTGCCAGTCGGCTCCCGCGCCCGCTGGCCCCGCTTTCGCCAGCCACCCGCCACCGGCCCCATGCTCGCTTGTCCAGCGCCTCCCGGCCCCCTGCGCTCGCTAGCTCCGCGCCCACCGGCCCCTGCACCTGCTGGCCCCGCACCTGCCAGCCCCGCGCCTGCTGGCCCGGCGCCCGCCAGCCCTGCGCCTGCTGGCCCAGCGCCCGCCCGTCCCACGCTTGCTGGCCCCGCGCTCCCGCCGGCCGCAGCTCCGCCGGTCCCAGCCCGCCCCGGCCCTTCCTACCGCTGAGTCGAGCCATCCCGCCGACCTTGGCTCCTCCTCGAGCTGGCGCTCCCGCCAGCAGCCTCCACCGCACTCCACCGCTCTCCACCGCACTCCACCGTACTCCACCACACTCCACCGCTCTCCACCGCACTCCACCTCACTCCACCTCACTCCACCGCTATCTGCCGTCTTCCTCCGCCTTTCCTCCTCTCCTTGTAAGCGGCAGTCAGCTGCTGCAGCCGTGGTGATGGCGGACTCATTGCTCCGACCTGGACGTGGAGGGTCGGGCGATTGACTTCGAGGAGTGGCTCGTTGACCTTCGCCGTCACCTTATAGGTCAGCACCAGAACGGTCATTCCCTGGCTGTTCATGTCGATGGCCTGCTTCCCCGCCTCGCTGCGCCTGTTGCCCTCCTTGACGCCCCCACCACTGCTGAGCGTGAGGCCTTTTCCGTTCTCTGGGAGTCACGCGACGCCGTTGCGCAGCTTGCTATTGGTCACGCACTTCCCTTGTCTGAGCATCCCCGCTTTACCACTGTAGCGAACGCCAAGGAATTCTTAGATGCAGTCATCGCGTGCTATTCCACCCCCGCCTCAGCCTCGGTTGGCCGCCTGATCCTCCCCATGCTGTTCCCTGATCTTGCGTCCTTCCCCATTGTCGCCGATCTTGCCACTCACCTCCGCGCACTTGAGACTAACTACCGTGCCACTAGCACTGTGCTCAGCTCACTGCCTTTCCGCTGCCGCTCTGCGCTACCCTTTACCTCTTTGCCACGCGCCTTCCTGATCGCCTAGCCATTGCCCGCGACCACTTCCTTAGTCAGCCCCCGGGTGACCTCACCCTCACTGCCTTTGTCACCGCCCTGTCCGCGACAGAGACCCGCCAGCACACTATCGCTCAGTCTAGCGGTACTGCGGCGGTCTCTATCTTTCAGGGCTTTGCTCCCTCCCAGCGCACTCACTCTGACGTCTCTGCCGCTGTTGTTGAGACCGCGACTGCGGCCTCAGCACAGCCACGTCCGGGTAGGGGCCGCCGCCCTAAGGGGGGGCGTGGCCGAGGGAAGGGTGGTGGGGGTTGGGAAGGTGGGGGCGGGGACGGTGGTTCGGATGAGGGGACCGGGGCTAGTGCCTCGGAGCAGTAGCAATAGCAGCCGCAACCTGAGCAGCAGTAGCAGCTGCAGCCTGACCAACAGCAGCAGCAGTCGCGGTGGGGACCCCCGCCACCATGTGCTCATGACTCTAGTGTGATTGGACCCTATTACACGGTGTTGCCTAGTGTAGGTGTCTCTTCTCTGTGTAGTTTAGGCTCCCCTGCTGCGTCAGACGTATGCCCCTCTGCCTTGTTTAGCCTAGGCTCTATGCTATTCCCCCCGCCAGCTGAAGCTACTGCTTTGCTCTCTTTCACCCTCGACTTTGGAGCGTCTGCCTGCTTCTTCCGCGACCGCACTGCGCTCATGCCACTTGCCCCTTCCTGCCGCTGTCGCACATGCTTACCGTAGCTCTTGTAAGTAGAGACCTTCGCGAGTAGCTGTGCAAGCAACTATAAACTCGGCTTCAGTAGATGATAGAGCTATGAGCACTTGCATTATAGAATTCTAGGAGATGGTCCCGATAGGTTCGAAACGTTAGATAAAGCCGGTGCGAGATCGACGATTAGATATATGTGCCGCATGATCAGCATCCACATACCCGTGAAGATAAAGAGTTTTCGTAGTGGTGACTTGGTAGGTAAGTCCGACTTCAAGTGTAGAAATAAAATACTTTAGGGCGCGTAGAAGATCTAGCCGATTCTCCCCCTCAGGTCGACGCAGATACTGCGTGAGCTGGCTAGCAGCATAGGCGAGTTCTGGGCGACATGTTACGGCTGCAAATAGAAGACAACTCAATTGCTGTTGATAGAGCTGAAGTTCGGTGCTGTCAAGCGGACTTGTATCAGGCGTGTAATCCATAGGCAGAGAGCGGTAAGGCGTGGTGGCTGTCGAAGGTGTGAGGTTAAACCGTACGGCTAGTGTAGCAACATACTTTGAAGCGGTAAGATCAATAGCAGTTGGTGTGCGGTGAATGTTTAGGCTGAGAAACTGTGTTACTGTAGGTGTGATAGTAATCTGTAGGTGTAGTTGAAGTGTCTGTCCAAATGTAGTAGTGAAAGAATCCGTGGTGCTGACATCGAGTAAGTCGTTGACATAAGCGACGAGCAAAATGTAGTCATGGCTGTCGGTAAGTAAATACATTCCTTGGTCGTGCGGTAATTGTTGAAACCTGACAATAACTAACTGAGCGTGAAGATACTGCTGCAACAGGCGTGGAGCCTGTTTAATGCCGTAGCGGTACTTTCTGAGACCGCATACACTTGGAGGGTTAGTTTCGTAAGAATGCGGGTGCTCAACCATAATTAATGCATCGACGGGTGCGTATAGAAATGCATTGGCCACGTCGATTTGGCGAAGTTTGAAATTCCGGCAGGCTGCGACGCAGAGTAAAATGCGGACACTAGTGTGTCTGCCGACAGGAGCAAATGTTAGCTCGTAGTCAAGTCCAAAAGTCTTCTCGAAGCCACTGACAAGGCGCTTGCGCCTAAAGATCATCAGCGGCACTGTGTACAGCTTGGTCTAGTTCTTGTAGCTTCTCACTTGCTAGGACCTTGATTGTGTACTCTATCTTATATTCCCTTGACTGGCTTTGTGGCTCCTCCTCCCGTGGCTGGACTAGTAGTGCCTGTCAAACATATTTGTGTATGTTTAGTAGACTACTTAGGGGCTTGCCATAGAGAGTACTACCCACTAGCTATATACCCCCGTATACTCTCATTCTAGTCAACACTTCTAACTCTGAGATGGTATCATGAGTAGGTTAGGTCCCCCCCGCCCACCCGCGCTTCCGCCTTAGGTCCTAGCCTGCCCCGTCGCCTAGCGCCTAGCCGCCCCACGGGCCCTGTTGCCCTGTTGCCTTGCTGGCCCCACGGCTCCGTTCCCTAGCGCCTAGCCGCCCGTGGCCCCGCGGCCCCGTCACCTAGCGCCTAGCCCCCGCGGCCCCATCACCTAGCTCCCAGCCGCCCGTGGCCCCGTGGCCCCGTCACCCAGTGCCTAGCCGCCCCGCTGGCCCCGCGGCCCCGTCACCTAACGCCTAGGTGCCCGCAGCCCCGTTGCCCCGCCACCTAGTGCCTAGCCGCCCCGCTGGCCCCGCGGCCACGTCACTTAGCGTCCAGCTGCCCGTGGCCCTATCGCCCCGTCGCCCAGCGCCTAGCCGCCCTGCTGGCCCCGCGGCCGCGTTGCCCCTAGCGTAGCCGCCCTGCCGCCCCGTCGCCTAGCCGCTCCGTCGCCTAGCCGCCCTGTGGCCCCGTAGCCTAGTGGCCCCGCGGCCCCGTCGCCCCGCTGCTCTGCGGCCCTGTCGCCCAGCCGCCCCGCGACCCGTCGCCCCGCTGCCCTGTGGCCCCGTCGCCCAGCCGCCCCACGGCCCCGTCTCCAAGCGGCTCCGCGGCCCCGTCGCCTTGCCGCCCCGCGACCCATCGCCTCGCTGCTCCACGGCCCCGTCGCCCAGCTGCCCCGCGGCCCTATTGCCCGGCCGCTCAGTGGCCCCGTCACCCCGCGGCTCTGCCGCCGTGTTTCCCGGTCCCCACCCGCTTCACCGGCCCTCTCCACCGCCCTGCATCGCGCCCCACCGTGCTGCACCGCACTGCAACGCGCCCCACCTCACTGCACCGTGCCCCACCGCACTGCATCGCTCTACATCGTGTGGCACCGCACTGCATGGCGCCCAACGGCACTGCACCGTACAACACTCCTCCCCACTGCTCCTCGTTGCTCCTTCACCGCCTGTTGGCGGCTGCAGCGGCCTTCATGGCGGATTTGGTGCTGTGCTTTGACGCAGAGGGTCAGCCGGTTGAGTTCGACTCATGGCTCGTCGACCTCCGCCATCACTTCACTAGTCAGCGGCAGGACGGCCACTCCCTGGCCGTCCACATTGACTGTACGCTCCCCTGCCCTGACCCCCCTGTTGCTCTCCCTGCTGACCCCACATCTGCTGACCATGAGTCCGCCGCCGTTGCTGCTCTTGCCCATGCTGTCTGGCTGTCGCGTGACGATGTCGCTCAGCTCGCTATTAACCATGCCCTCCCCCTGTCTGAGCGCCCGCGCTTTAAGTCGGTCAGGACTGCGCAGGAGTTACTAGAGGCTGTTGTCGAGCGTTATTCCACCCCGTCCTCTGCCTCTGCCAGCTGCTTGATCCTTCCCATGCTCTTCCCTGATCTCGCATCTTACTCCACCGTCACTGACCTGGCCACGCACCTGCGCACGCTCGACGCGAGCTTGCGCGCTGCCTGCACTGAGGCCCAGCTTAGAGTGTTCCAGCCCCCTATCTGCTCTACCCTTTACCTGCTTGCCACCCGCCTCCTTGACCACGTGGCTACTTCCCATGACCACTTTCTGAGCCTGCACCCCGCTGACCTCACCCTCACGGACTCTGTCGACACCGAGTCTGCCATGGAGACTGTCACAGGATCGAATGACTCGAGGAAAGATTGCACTATCGATCAGTACAAGGCGCTTTTATACTTCCAGAGTACATCAGGTAACCAGGTTTATCTTATCTCAGGTAGCCACGCAAGGCTATTGGCTTTAAGGGATTACGGCAGGATTACGCTAGATAGTGCACCAGTACATCCCAAGCCTGGTCGGTGATATAATTATAACAGCAGGACAAACCAAAGGTTAATGGAAAATGGAGAATAGGAAACCAAATGAGGAGAGATAAAAAGAGGAATGAAAATAGGAAGGAAAGAGAAGAAGGAACAAGTGGTGTAACGGGGTCATACTCTCACACTTCCCCCCCTCAACACTGGGTGGTAGAAGTAACACCCTGCTTGACAAGGTAGTCATGCAGAGGACGACGGGCGTTACCCATGTCGGTCTCAGGTACCCAGCTGCCCTCAGAAGGATCATAACCCTTCCAACAAATATGAAGCTCCACGGTACCATTCCGATGACGGCGGTGTGCAAGCACGGACTCGACCTCGTACTCGGGTTCATTCTGGACGAGGACGGGCGGCGGCGGCGGCGGTTGGCGTCCGACAAAGATCGTGTTCGGATCCCAATAGGGCTTCAGAAGTTGGACATGGAAGGCGTTGTGAATCTTCCAGGTAGCTGGTAGGCGTAAGCGGAAGGTAACAGGGGTGACTTGTGCTTCAACGAGAAAAGGCCCGCAGAAGCGAGGTCGCAGTTTAGATGGGAGATGGCTGATGTCAAGGTTGCGGGTGTCAAGGAGCACCTGGTCTCCCACAGTAATGGTGTGGTCGTTGTGATGGCGATCGGCATGGCGCTTCTGTTGCTGCTGAATGTCGAGGAGGCGCTTGTGGGTCCGATCCCAAAGCTGATGCATAGTTGTGATGAAGTCGTGTGCTGGTTGGACTGTTGCTGATGTTGTCGGTTTTTGTGGTGTGAGTGGGTGGTGTCCGTAGCAGAGGAAGAACGACGTGTGTCCAGTAGCGGCGTGAGTGGCATTGTTGTAGGCAAACTCCAGAACGGGCAGGAGGAAGTCCCATTTGGAGATCTCGTCCTTGCAGGCTGCTCGGAGGAGTTGCTCAACAATCTGGTTGAGGCGCTCGGTCTGTCCATCTGTCTGCGGATGGTAAGCGGATGGCATGGCGAGTTTGGTCCCGAGTAGAGACATAAGTTCCTTCCAGAACTTGCTAGTGTACTTGGGGTCTCGGTCGGAGATGAGTGTGGTTGGGATGCCATGCTGTGAGATGATGTAACGAACGAAGAGTTGTGCTGTCTCCTTGGTGCGTGCTGTCGTGTGTGTCGGGATGAAGTGTCCCATTTTGGAGAATTTGTCGATGACGACAAGGATTGCGTCATGTCCGCTGGTGGTAGGTGGTAACCCGGTGATGAAGTCCAGGCTAACCACTTGCCATGGTTGTTCTGGGACAGGAAGTGGCTGCAGTAGTCCCGCCTTTTTCTGCTTGCTGCTCTTCATCCGCTGACATGTATCACACGAGCTGACAAACTTATGAACATCCTCTGCCAAGTAAGGCTAGTAGTAGTGTTTTGTAATATCGGTCAGCGTCTTGTTGCTACCGAAGTGTCCGGCGTATAGGACGTCGTGGTATTCCTCGAGTAGTAACTGGCGCAAAGGACGGTAATTGGGTACCCAGATTTTTGTTGATCCTTTCCGGTACGCGATGTCTTTGTCCCACTGTAGCAGATGTCGCTTTTCTGCCAAGGGAATTTCGGGGTCAATGGCGTACCCGTGTGTGAAGAGTCCCTTGAGTAGTGGATTCATCCCTTCGATCTGAATAGCGGCAACGTGTGCAGGCCGGCCGACAGCGTCTGCTTTGTTTTTGTGGCCGGGCTTGTACACGGTGTCGTAGTGGAAGTGTGTCTCGAGGAAGTCGATCCACCGGACCTGCCGCCTGGAAAGGTTGGGTTGTGTCTTCAAGTATTTCAGACTGCAGTGGTCGGTGTAGACGGTTGTCCTTCGTCCTTTGAGATAACATCTCCACGCTTTGAAGGCGATAAGGATGGCAAGGGCCTCTTTGTCGTGTATCGGGTAGTTGAGTTCTGCCCCGTGCAGTTTCTTGCTGAGGTAGGCGATTGGTTGCAGTCCATTTCCTTGGTCTTGCATCAAGACTGCAACCACTGCCTGGTCACTGGCTTCGATGACGTAGTCGCGTTCGGGATCTGGCAAGATGAGTACTGGTGCGGACGTGAGTGCTTGTTTCAGCTGCTCCACGGCTTCCTGGTGCTTCGGCTCCCATTTGTAGGGCGTGTTCTTCTTCAGTAGATTCGTGAGTGGAGCTGCGATTTTTGCATACTGTGGCACGAACCTGTTGTAGTAATTAGCGAAGCCTAGGCACTGCTGCAACTCCTTCACGTTCTCGGGTGTCTTCCACGTACGTACGGCTTCGATTTTCTTGGGGTCGACGTGAACTCCTTGAGCGCTCACCATGTGTCATAGGAACTGGACCTTCTCAAGGGCGAATTCGCTCTTGGACAGTTTGACGTAGAATCGATCTCGTCGAAGAATTTCGAAGACGCGTCGCAGGTGTTCGACGTGCTGCTTCATGTCGCGCGAGTAGATGAGGATGTTGTCCAGGTACACCACCACGCACTCGTCCAAAAGTGGTCGTAGAATGTGGTTCATTTCGGCTTGGAACGTTGCCGGTGCGTTGGTGAGTCCGAACGGCATTACCAAATACTCGTACGATCCATACCGAGTTCGGAAAGCAATTTTGTGGATAGAGTTGTCCGCCATCCGTATCTGCCAGTATCCGGACCGCAGATCCAGTTTGGAAAATACCGTAGCTCCCCGAAGCTGGTCAAGCAGGTCATCGATTCGCGATATCGGATATTTATTCTTGATGGTCTGCTTGTTAAGAGCCCGGTAATTGATGCACATGCGTAGGCCTTCGTCCGGTTTCGGTGTGAAGAGTATTGGGGCACCGTATGGTGAAGTGGATGGTCGGATGAGTCCTTTGGCTAGGAGATACTCGATCTGTTTTTTCATGTCGGTCAGCTCCGTAGGGCTAAGCCGATATGGTGCTCGGAAGGTCGGCTTTGATGCGTGTTCCTCCACGATCTCGTGTTGATGCGTTCGGTACGGCGGTAGCTCGTTCGGAAGATCGTCAGGAAGAATGTCTTGGAACTCCTTCAATAATTCCTTAATCCTTTCCGGAGGTTCCGAGGTCTTCTCTCCGTTGTTCTCCACCTCTGTTGCTATCGCCAGGAACCCGGTATCGGTTCGCTTCACGTCCTTCTCGAATCGTGCAAGTGTCTCCACTGGGATATCTCCTGTATCGTCCCAGTTGGGTAGCTGTACTCTCCGTCCATTGTTGTAGATGCTTGCGGTGCGGTTCACCCAGTTGATCTCGGGGTTGAATCTTTTCAGGAAGTCTCGCCCGAAGATCAAGTCAAGCCCTTTGATGTTGGTGATGGGGAGTGCAGGTCTCCAGCGCAGTGGTCCGATTTGTAGGTGTAGCACTGCTTCGCCGTGTACCGGTAACTTGCTGCCGTCCACCATCGTTGCAGAGAATCCTTAAGGCTTGTACTCTTCCCGAAGTCGGTCGATCACTGCCTTGTGTGATGCTCCGCTGTCCACGAGTGCTTGGAGGCGTCGTCCTTTGCAGATGACCTCGAGCACGAGGGGCAGTCGTTGCTCGGAGTACCCAAAGATAGTCTCATTGATTGGGTCATAGGGTACATCCCAATATTCCGTACACACCTTTGTGTTGCTATCTACTCCTGAGCTGGCAGCTGGCCGAGGCTGCTTGGAGAACGGCTTTTCCCCAGGGCCTGGAGTTTCCTTGATGATTGTGCGCGTCATTGATGCCGAAGAACTGGATGCATTCGGAAGAGGAGTTCGGGGTTTGTGCAGCTTTTTGTAGACCCCCAGCTTCCTCTTGAGCTGCTTCAGCTCCACCGACGTCTTCCCTGGGGAATGGGTAGTCGTTGTGGGCTGGTGTCGGGAGAGGACGTTGACTCCGTGGAAAGGTCGGCTTCTTTCCACACTCCTTAATTTTTTCCCCAAGTTGTCCCGTATCGGTATAATCTCCACAGATGTCTGCTTCTTTTGGAGTCCCTCCCGAAATTTCTCCAAGGCTCGAGCCCCTCGAAAATCATAAGTTTTCATTAAAGCATCTTTATAAGATAACTTTAACGAATCCTTATAATTTCTTGGGTCTTCAGGGAGTTTCCCCGTCTTCGCAGAGTCTTTTTCCGCGGAGTCGTATTTTTCCTCGGCGATTTTCTCTGGCGAAGATTGGTCGTGGGGTGGAGATTTTCCCCCATCATTTCCTCCTTCTCGCGTCGAATCAGCCTCGTCGAAGTTGATTTTCCCCGGAATCCCGTGGCCGCTTCCGGATCTTTTTATTTTCGCCAGCTAGATCCGCAATCACTGGCGACTCCCATTTTTTGTCTTCTGATTGGCCGAAGGATTTCCGCCACTATTGCGTGCCCGATACTCTGTGCGTGCGGTTTTCATTTTGTTGCAGTCGAAGATTCGATGACCCGGCACCCCGCAAAAATCACACGTGTAGTTGGTGCTTTTCGGACGTGGCCACCCCTCGAACCTGTCGACTTCCATCGGGTCGGCGAACATGGGCTGAGCCGAGCGGTCGCCCTGTCGCGTACTGCCGACGTGCGTCCGTCGTGTCCCGGCGTTGACCATGTCGAAGCGCTCCGCTGCCGAAACGACGTCACTGTAGCTCGCGTAGTTTGACGCTGCCACTTGTCGTTTGACTTCGGTCTTCAGCCCGGCGAGGTACGACTGTACCTTTTCCCCTTCGATCAGGTCGGGAATTTAGTTATAAAATTCCTCCATTTGCTGCGTGTACTGCGCTACACTCCCGAACTGTCGGTGTCGATGAATTTTTTCCCGGGCAAGGAAACTGGAATTTATCGGCTCGAAGCGTTTCAGCAGGTCGGCGCGGAACTGCTGCCACGTGGCTTCACTGTGGATAAAAGTGCTGTTGCCGCCAATCCACTCGAGTGCCGGCCCTCGCATCAGTGCCGTCGCGAGTCGTACACGTTGACCGTCCCAGACTGGTGAGCTCCATCCGACGGCTGCGAAGTAGATCTCCACCCCGGCGATCCATCTGCGGGCGTCGGAGTTTCGATCGCTCGGATCGAACGGCTCAGGTGGGCGCGGTTTCGGAGCCTCGAGAAACTGCTGCGACTGCTGCGTCGTCGCCGTTGTCGAGTCGTGCTGCGCTCCGGCGAGTCGAGTTACTCGCTCAAACTCGTTTCGCCACGCTTCGCGATCCGCTCGCATCTCCTCCTGAAAGGCTGTGATGCGCGCGAAGAGCTGCAGGGTAACCTCGGCGTTGTCGAAGGTTGCCATCCTGTTCAAAACACGTGCGGGGGGGGGTGATTCGAAAAAACGCGGAGCTGGTGCTTACCAGAATCGGCGTCAAATTGGTCGCCCCCGGCGGTTTTCCGAGGCAGGTTTTCCCGCTGCTGCTGCTTTGTTGAGCGCGGCCGAGTGAGAAAAGCTCTGATACCAAGGGTCACAGGATCGAATGACTCGAGGAAAGATTGCACTATCGATCAGTACAAGGCGCTTTTATACTTCCAGAGTACATCAGGTAACCAGGTTTATCGTATCTCAAGGGAATAGACCCTTTTAGAAGATAGAATCACCCAGCGTATAGCCACGCGAGGCTATTGGCTTTAAGGGATTATGGCAGGATTACGCTAGATAGGACACCAGTACATCCCAAGCCTGGTCGGTGATATAATTATAATAGCAGGATAAACCAAAGGTTAATGGAAAATGGAGAATAGGAAACCAAATGAGGAGAGATAAAAAGAGGAACGAAAATAGGAAGGAAAGAGAAGAAGGAACAAGCGGTGTAACGGGGTTGTACTCTCACAGAGACCCGTCAACGCTCTATCGCCCAGTTTAGCAGTACTACGCCAGTCCCTATCTTTGATGGTTGTGCTCTCGCTCAGAGCACTTACTCTGACAGTTGTGCGGCTATCGCTGAGACAGCCCCTGCTGCTGAGACCGTTGCCGCGGTGGCCGCAGCGCACTACCGTTATGGTAAGGCCCGTCGCCCCAACGCTAGGCGCGGCGGTGGTAGTGGAGGAGGGGGTGGAGGTGGTGGTGGAGGTGGTTCATCTGCTGGTGGTAGTACCGAAGAGGGGGCTGGGGCTGGTGCCTCGGAGCAGCAGCCCAAGCGAGTGACGGGCGCTGCCAGTACCAGCTCAAGACCGGTCCTCGCCGCGGCCTCATGTGCTTTAAGACCGGTCATACCCCTACTCGCTGTTTCAGTCGCCTGAACGACATGTTTCGTCTCCGCTTCGGCCCCGCGCCGGACCTCCCTGACTAGCACAGTCTGCTCCGCCGTGGTGTTAGGATTTTTGATATGGACATGGATGAGATTAGATCTGCATTGTATATGCTATATGTCGATAACTCTAGTGTGACTGGTTCCTATTACCCGTGTTGCCTAGTGTTAGTGTATCCAGTGTGCCTAGTTTAGGCTCCCCTGCTGCGTCAGGCGTAGGACCCTTCGCTTTGTTTAGCCTTGGCTCGACCCTAGCTCCTCCGCCCCCAGCCGCCACTGCCGCGCTCTCCTTCACTCTCGACTCTCGCGCATCTCGGTGTTTCTTTCGGGACCACACTACGCTTTCGCCGCTTGCTGTCCCTGCCGCGGTTACCCTTGCAGGCCCTTCCTCAGGTCCGGTAGTCGCCCGTAGTTCCACCACTCTCCCCTGTCTGGAAGTTCCTTCGAGCTCTCATATAGGCCTGCATATTTCCTTGTTCTCTCGGAATCTAGTTGGTGTCGGCAGTCTTCAGGACCTCGGCGTCACCACTATGTTCCCTGGTCACGAGAGGTACGCTATCTGTACCGAGGCTGCCACTGGTGCCCCACTCACCACGTTCCCCCAGGACCCAGTGTCTGGCCTGTTCATGCTGGACACTGCGTCCCCCCCCGGTTGGGACGCCCTCCAAGGTGGCAGCGTCTACCCAGGTTGCTGCGGCTTGCTCGTGTCGGTCGTTAACTCACCCGTCGCTTCTGTGGCACCAAGCGTTTCTTCCTAGTGCTTGTCAAGGACTATACTCGCTACACCACCGTGTCTCCCCTGGAGTGGAAGGCCGACATGCTCGACGTTCTTATCCCGTGGCTTGTCTCTGCGCGTGTGCACCGAGGCCTCCCTGTGTTGCGTCTTCACTCCGACCGTGGTGGCGAGTTCGCCTCTGGCTGCCTTGGTCGCTTCTGTCGTGCGGAGGGCATCACCCAGACGTACACCCTGCCGGACTCCCTGCAGCAGAATGGGGTCGCTGAGCGACTCATCGGTTTGGTCATGGAAGTGGCTCGTACCTCCATGATCCATGCCGGTGCACCCCATTTTCTGTGGCCGTTCGCCTTTCGCTACGCCGCTCACCAGCTTAACCTCTTGCCGCACCCTCAGCGGCTGCAGGTTTCGTTGACCCTCCTCTGGACCGCGTCTCCTGGTGACACTTCTGCGTTCCACGCCTGGGGCTGCCTTGCTTACTTTTGTGCCTCTGGCACGGACAAGCTCACTGCCCGCACCATCCCCTGTGTCTTCCTAGGTTTCCCCTTCGACTCGTCTGACTGGCACTTCTACCACCTGCCGTCTCACCATTTCCTTCACTCTCGCAACGTTACCTTTGACAAGTCTGTCTCCTTCTACCACCGCTTTCCCCACTGTGGTCCCCCAGTCACCCCCCCTACTTCCTAGTTCCCCCCCCTCCCCCGGTCGCCCCTGTTACCCCCCCTCCCCGCCCTGCCCCGTCTGGTGTGTCTCACATCACCCCCCTCCCGTTGGTTTTCCCTGCCGAGAGGTCTGCTGATTCTCGTGGCTCGGCAAAGTCCCTTCCCCCGCCTGCCCCCACCTCGGTCTCCCCTCCCCTGTCGCTGCCGTTGTTGTCACAACCGCCTCCACAGCTTCCGTCGCCGCCGCAGTCGCCGTCGTCACCGCCGCTGGGGTTTGTGCGTTATGGGGGTGCTGGGGAGCGTGCCGGGGCGGGTACTGGAGCGGGTTCCCATTCTCGGGGTGCTGGCGTGGGGCTTCACAGAAGGAGCCGTGGTCCTTTTGGAGGTTCAGGTGTTGGCGTCGGGCAGCAGTCGTCGCAGTCGCCGACGGTGTTCGCTCTTCGCCTCCTCGACCTTCCTTCTCCTGACCGCCCGCCGGTGCCTCCTTAGTCGCCGCCGCCTCCTCCTCTGCCAGTCTAGGACCCTGTGTTTCCTCCCGTGGACTCTTCTCTGGCTCGTTTCCCTCCTTGTTCTCCTCGTGTGTCTTCTCCCCTCTCACCTGACCCGACTCCTCCGTTTCACGTCTGGGCACGTCGTCCGTCTCGTGCTCGTTCTACTCCCCTGTTTCGCGTTCTCACCCTATGTTGCTTCGCTCTCACGCGTCTCGTGCTCCTCCGCTCCTCTCGTCTCCTCCTCCATCGTCGCTTGCTAAGGCCCCGCCTCCGTTTTCAAACTTCCTCCGTGCCGCACGCCCCCTTGTTCGTCGTGTCCTTGCCTCCCTCGTTACCGACCCGTCTGATCCTGTCTCGAGCCTTGACGCTCTTGTTGCTGCTGTCACTAACTTCGTCGCTACCCGCCACCTTGACTACGCCACCGCTTTGGTCTCTGACCCTGCTTGCCCTCCGTCCGTCGGGAATGTGGCTGCCCTCTGCAGTGATGTCCTAGAGGACAGACAGTACGAGCTTGCTTTCCTATCCGAGGTCCCTCTCCATCTCTGTTCCATGCTGCTAGTCCCTGGGGGTGACCCAGACGCCCTTGACATCCCGACCCCTCGCACCTACGTCGAGGCGACCTCGGGATCCTTGGCCTCTCAGTGGATAGCTGCAATGGAGCAGGAGATAGCACCTTGGAGATCCACCGGTACCTTCGTCGACGCAGTTCCCCCACCGGGGGTGAACGTAGTCGATGGTCGATGGCTCTTCAAGGTGAAGCGCCCTCTTGGAGAGCCGCCTGTCTTCAAGGTGCGCTACGTTGCTCGTGGCTTCAGCCAGCGTGAGGGGGTTGACTTCTTTCAGACCTTCACCCCGACCCCGAAGACGACTATTCTTCGGGTACAGCTACACGTAGCAGCACAGCGTGACTACTCGCTGCACTCACTCGACTTCTCCATAGCTTTCCTCCAGGGAAGTCTACACAAGCAGGTCTACGTGCGCCGTCCCCAGGGCTTCTTTGGTACCTTTCCCCCTAGTACCGAGTGGCTCCTCCGGCGCCCCATCTATGGCTTGCGCCAAGCGCCCCATGAGTGGCACGATATGCTGCGTGCTACGCTTGCTGACCTGCAGTTCTTCTCGTCGTCTACGGACCCCTCTCTCTTCGTCCGTTCCAGCCAGACTCCATTCTACATTCTTGTCTACATAGATGATATTGTCTTTGCTACTGCAGACAGAGATGCGCTGGCCTCCGTGAAGGCCGAGCTGCTGAGCAGACACACCTGCACTGACCTAGGGAAGCTGCGCCGCTACCTTGGCCTGCAGATCTCCAGGGACAGAGTAGCGCGCACCATCACTCTCACTCAGTCACACTTGGTGCGCCAGGTCCTTCAGAGGTTCGGCCTTCAGTTCTCTTCCGCACAGTCCACCCCTCTATTAGTAGACCACTGACTCTCTGCTCCAGTTCCGAAGGAGGGTGTAGAGCCTAGTGGTCCTTACGCAGAGCTGGTGGTTTGCCTCATGTATGTGATGACTTGCACTCGTCCAGATCTCGCATACCCTCTCAGCATCTTGGCCCACTTTGTGGCCTCCGGCAGACACCGACCAGAGCACTGGTCTGTAGCTAAGAGGGTTTTGCGTTATCTAGCAAGTACATCCAGCATGGGGCTAGTGCTAGGAGGACACAGACCAGTGGTCCTTATCGGGCACACAGACGCTTCCTGGGCAGACGACGCCGAGACTCTCCGGTCCTCCTAGGGCTAATGATTTGGCCGTGGTGCAAGTTCTGTCTCGTGAAGGTCCACCCACTCGTCATTAGTTGCCTAGTCCAGCTGTGAGGCTGAGATATACGCCGGTGCCATGGCGGCACAGGAGCTCCGGTGGCTGACCTTCTTGCTCACTAACTTAGGTGAGCGGCCTAGCTCTGCCCCGGTTCAGTACGCTGACAACAAGGCCATGATCCTCCTGTGTCAGGAGCCTGGACTCGTGGGCAGAGCAAAGCACATCCAGCTGCGGTACTTCCTCTAGTGCGAGCTACAGCAGCGTTGCCAGGCCCGCGTTGTACACTTGGCCTTCGGTGCCAACACATCTGATATCTTTACGAAGGCGCTTGCGCCTAAAGATCATCAGCGAAACTGTATACAGCCCAGACTCGTTCCTGTAGCACCTCATTTGCTAGGACCTTGATTGTGTATAACTCTTTATATATTATCCTGACTGGCCTTGTGGCTTTCTCCCAGTGGCTG
Source organism: Closterium sp. NIES-67 (assembly GCA_027943415.1). Taxonomy (NCBI): domain Eukaryota; kingdom Viridiplantae; phylum Streptophyta; class Zygnematophyceae; order Desmidiales; family Closteriaceae; genus Closterium; species Closterium sp. NIES-67. The sequence goes on along the minus strand of BQMB01001768.1, from coordinate 120,715 downwards.
GACTAGTAGTGCCGCCCTGGTCTTGTTCTTGGCTTGTTTGTACTCTTTTGACTAGTCTTTAGACCCCTGCCTCTGAGGTTGGACTAGTAGTGCTGCCCTGAGCTGTTTGTCTCTCACCAGGCTCTGTCCCTATCTAGTCTAGGGGGTGTGTCAAACATATGTATGTATGTTTAGTAGACTGCATAGGGGCTTGCCATAGAGAGTACAACCCACTAGCTATATACCCCTATATACTCTCATTCTAGTCAACACTTCTAACTCTGAGAGTGCCGCCCTGGATTGCTTTTGTTTAGTTTGTACTCTTGCTGATTGGTCTTCGGACCCTTGCCTCAGAGGTTGGACTAGTAGTACCACCCTGAGCTGCGTGTCTCGTGCTAGCCGTTGCCCCTTGTTTAGGCTAGGGGGTGTGCCAAACATATATTGGTATGTAACTATATGCTACATAGGTGCATACTCTTAAAGAGTACAATACAGTAGCACAAAAACACACTGTACCCTTCTATTCTGACAACTTTTGTTACCTTGAGAGGTTCTTTCTTGTGGGAAGTGAAAATGATTAAGGGAAGGCCACAAGAAGAGTTGCAAATGCAAGGCATCCTCCGAATCTTTAGAGATCTTAGCTCATTTATTTTGAAAATTAGACAAGACAAGGCAAACCCCCAAACGAAACTTTGGCCCAGAGTCGATAATAGAGATCCCCAGGCTAAGAATAATATAGACCCTCAGGCTAAGAATAATATAGAGAACCAATAAACCAAGGATTTAGTACCCTTACACCAACATAACGCGTATTCTCTTTACAGGAGAATACCCCTGACGACCGTTTTGAAGTTTCGCGAGCATCGCGGGTGGCTGTGAGAAACATGAACTATGCGACAGTTTCGCCGCAACCTCCCGATCATCGTAGGGGGCATGCTGTCGGTCGCGCGCAGTCGTTTTGGGTCGCCCAGCTGTCCAAGCTCGTGTGCTGGCTTGACTGCAGAAACCGTTATCACCGCCGCGTCGAGCGCTGGTTGAGTTGACGACAGGCGAAAATCAATTGTACGAGCCGCGTTCAGGGAAATTCCAACAATCTGTACGCAGTTTCGATTTGGAATTTATACCCCCCAACCATCCACTTCCACAACCATCACCATCGACTCATCTGTAGTCTTCTCTGGAGTCTCCTCTCCCATCCCAGCATTCATCCCTGACGACGATTGCATCATACCTTTCCAACCAACCCCATCACATATTGATTATCGACTCGATTCATTTTCCCCTGAGTTTTGCATCCTCGTTCCACACTCTCATCCATGGCGGTTTCCCGATCATCCCTCCTGCTGCTCGCTTTCGTCGAGTTCGCCGTCGTCTGCTCAGCTCAAACAACAGCGCCCAAAACACCAACCGCGCCGAAGACAACGCCAGCTCCGCCGGGGAAGACGACAACTCCAAGGAAGACCGCGGGGGCGCCAACAGGCCCGCTGACGCCCTTCGACAAGGCAGTTCAGAAGCTCAACCAGTCGGGATTCACCAGCTTCGTCTCTCTCGTCAGTGCCTACGGTACGAACCGCGCAGAACGGCGAAGAACCGCGACAAGTCACGAATCACTTCAGAACCGCGACTTCCCACGTATTCGATTCCAAATTCGTTTTCGCCCTTTTTCCCACAGCGTCTCCACTTCTTCTGATCCGTCTTAGCTCCTCCGTTCTCGCTAAACCTCTCCCCGTCCCTCCCACTCGCGCTTCTCTCCCTCCCTTCCCCCACTGCAGGCAAGATGAAGGAAGTTAAAGCTGCTCTTTCCAAGCCCCTAACCATGCTGGTGCCGTCGAACACGGCAATCAGCAAGCTGCAGATCACCAAGTACAAGTCCACGGAGCTGATGGTGGTGGTGAGGTTCTCCGCCTTCAAGAAGGTCATTCCCGCCGACGCGCTCAAGAGCCTCCCCGAGGGGAGCAACATGACGACGCTCGCGAGCACCAAGGCGGGCAAGCCCATGACGCTGCAGAAGCTGGCGAACAACAAGAAGGGGCAGGTGGTGCTGCAGGGGAAGAAGGTTAGCACGTTGACCATCACTAAGCTTAACTTCTACGTCAAGACCGGCAAGCTCGCTGTGCACACCACCGACGCCGTCGCGTTCCCCACCACGCTCCAAGGTACCGTGCTGTAAGCAGCAGCGATTGTGTCAACGACAAAGTGGTACCGGTATTTTCAACAACGTTAATTGACGCCACTGGCGCTGCAGCTTGTCAAAGCGATAATAGATACTGGCGGATCCTGACACCACTCGCGCTTCAGTGGATTTAGATAGAGGATTGCTTATAGTCAGCTCCAAACATTACTACCCAAAACGTTAGAGAGATCCGTAGGTAAGAGGGAGGCATTGGCCCATAGTGTTTTAGCTTGAAACATACTGCTGGTTAGGGTGGAAGTGTTGTTGGGATTTGCTGCTGGTTGTCAAACATGTGTATCTCCTATGTTTGCATAGACTGTATAGGGCCATCTCTTAGAGAGTACAACACTTAGGTATATTCACCTGTACTCTCTCTCTACTCAATCATTCATTTCCCACTTTGATATGGTATCACGCGTAGGTTAGGATCCCCCACCTACCGCTTCCGCTCCTACCCTAACTAGGCCCCGTCGCGCCTTCTAGCCCAGCCGCGCCCCTTCTTGGGCCCCGTCGCGCCCCTTCTTTGGCGGGATTTGGAGCATTGTAAACGGATGCTATTTGCGAAGACCCTCAGAACCAAAAGCTTTTCGATCCAGAGGCCTTCCTTTTCTGAGAGAACTATACGCTTTGAGCCCCTTGGAGAATGGACACGAGGCAAAGGGAAAACGTACAAGAACGGCAATAATGAGACTCAATAGCGTTGTCTTCCCCTTGGTGCAAGGGAGACGCATTTCAAATGTCCAGGTCCTTGCTGCTCGTGGAAAAGTTGCAGGGCCTCCATTGAATTTTCAGAAAATGTAGTTGATTTATTTCAGGAAATCAGAAGAAAAAACCGCCTTATTGATGGTCATATGGGCCCTTCACCAGCCAAGGCATAAAGCCGAACGAGAACCCAGACTTTGGTCCCAGCGCGAAGGGAGTCGGGAACATATTGTGTCACAAGTACGCGCGACTCTTCCATAAATTGGAACAATAGTGGGACGCAATAACTAACGTTGTCTTCCTCTTGGAGAAACATATGGTATGCTATGTCCAGCCAGATACCTCATGCCACACATGGAAAGTTGCAAGGGCTCCTCTGAATTCTCAGAAATCGTAGCTAAATTATTTCCGGAAACCTTCCTTTTGATGGCCAGAGATGCCCTTCATCAGCTGAGGCAAAAAGCCAAATGACTTTGACCCACGGCCGAAGAGTGTTGGGGAAATATCGTGTCACAAACGCGCATGTGTCACAAATGTAAAATGTTGATTGTAAATTTGTGCATGACAACCTCTTTACAAAAGAACCCAGAGTTACGCGCCCTTACACAAATGCATAGAGCGGATTCTCCTACAGGTATCGACCCCATACCCGACCGTTTTGACGTTTTGCGAGCTTCGCGGGTGGCTGTGTGCACAGGAAAGTATACGATAGTTTCGCTGCACCCTCCCAAACTATCATCGCAGGGAGCATATCGTCAGTCGCGCGCAGTCGTTTCGGGTCGCCCAGCTGTCGACCTTCGTCCGTTGGCTTGACTGCAGGGACCGTTATTTGCCACGTCGGGCGCTGGTCGAGTCGACGACAGGCGAAATTCAAATATCCGAGCCGCGCTGACTGAAATTCCAAAAGAGTGCACTGTACAGTTCACCATTTCGAGTTGGGGGTAGGTAGGGGGCAATAGGCAAGGGCGCGGGCGGAAGCGGGTGGGTGGACCTAACCTACTCCGTATACCATGTTAGAATGGGAGAATAAATGACTAGTGTGAGAAACCTAGAACATATACCTGTTGGGGTTGTACTCACTAGAAGCACACACCTAGGCTAGCCTATAACTTCTATATACAGCATATGTATATGTTGACAGTTTATGTTAAACTAGGAACTAGGACGCCATGAAATGGTGAGGGCTTTTGGAGGTCGAGAGCTAGGAGGGAAAGTTTGACGAGAGAAAAGAGAGGGAACTAGAAAGAGAGAGGGATACAAGGAGGGGACTGTACCCTCTATAGGATAGTTCGGTAACCTACCAAGCCTAACAATTATATAACACAATATATAATTTAACAGTTTACATAAACCGCTTGAAGCGACATCGACTACGGTTACGGGACTGATTGTGTTTTCGTCCATGTGCTAATGGAATTCGCTGACTTTCGTGAGACACGGACGCGTGTTCTCGCATGTGTCACGAATGACCTCGCATTTGACGAATAGCTGGAGTTCATTGACTTTGCGAAATACGGACGCGTGTTTCTGCGAGTGTCACGACTCACGTAGAATTAAAGCCCGCGTTTCATATTTCCTACCGACCAAAGGTATTACCTTTGGTGGGAGGGTCTGATTGGGGGGCGAGGGGCGAAATTTTGAAAGGGAGTGGGCAAGGGTTGCGACCAATTTGGAAATCGTGGAAGGTCCCACTTTGATGAGGCTTCGAGTCTCGTATTTCTGCGGACCCGTATTACCTTTGGGTTGAGCTCACGAAACATTGAGGGCGTGGATGGTGGGGGCTGAATTCTCAAAGTTTCGCAAGCAGTTGCAATTCCATGTTGAGTTTGGGCCGAAAATTTGTTGCTCGAGTCACTTTCGGGTCCTGATTCCGTATACCCAGCCCAGGTTCCAAAACCTAGCTTACTGCGAACGCGTTCTCGGGTTCGCTTTGCTGAGGTTGGACATCTACTCTCGCACTCACTTGTGAGCCCTCGCACAAAGAGCAGCTACGTTACCTAGTACCAAGCGTATTACCTTAGGAAATATGAGACGCGGGCTTTAAACGAGGAACGATATACAGTTTCGGAGCTACGGACAAGTTTGGCGCATACAGCAGATTCGGCTCGCCGATTTGCAGCAGTGTGAATAACGAAGTGTTACTGTGCGGATACAGTGCACGACGACGGGAGTTGTAATTCTCGGCGAAGGACTCGCTGGAGACAAGGAAGCTGTGGTGCCGTAGTATCCCTACTGCCCGTTTGGTTATCTGGGTAATTCGACCAAGGTTCAACGACTACGATCGACTGCGATCGTTTCGACGTGTTTCGACTGTTGGATGGAGTTTCCTTGAAGAAGCTCGAGATTCTCAACTGTGGTGGCTTCACTACTACAGTACGAGATGTCAAACATGTGTATTTGTCATGTTTGTATAGACTGTATAGGGTCACCTCTTAGAGGGTACAACACTTAGGTATATTTGTGTGTACTCTCACTTTACCATTATTCAATTCTAATTTTGATATGGTATCAGAGCCCCTCCTGGGCTTCGTAGCGCCCCTCCTGGGCCCTGTAACGCCCCTCCCAGGCCCCGTCGCGCCCCTCCCAGGCCCCGTCGCGCTCCTCCCAGGCCCCCTAGCGCCCCTCCTGGGCCCCGTCGCGCTCCTCCCAGGCCCCGTAGCGCCCCTCCTGGGCTCTGTCGCGCCCCTCCTGGGCCCCGTCGCGCCCCTCCCAGGCCCCGTCGCGCCCCTCCTGGGCTCCGTAGCTCCCCTACTGGGCCCCGTCGCGCCCCTCCTGGGCCCCGTAGCGCCCCTCCTAGGCCCCGTCGCGCCCTCCCTAGGCCCTGTAGCGCCCCTCCTGGGCCCCGTCGCGCCCCTCCCAGGCCCCGTCGCGCCCCTCCTAGGCCCCGTAGCGCCCCTCCTGGGCCTCGTCGCGCCCCTCCTGGGCTTCGTAGCGCCCCTCCTGGGCCCCGTTGCGCCCCTCCTGGGCCCCTGTAGCGCCTCTCCTGGGCCCCCCGTCGTGCCCCTCCTGGGCCCCGTAGCGCCCCTCCTGGGCCGCGTCGTACCCCCCCCCCGGTCCCGTCGCACCCTGCCCGACCCCGTCGCAGCCGCCCGGCCCCGTCGCGCCCGCCCGGTGCCGTCGCAGCCGCCCGGCCCCGTCGCGCCCGCCCGGCGCCGTCGCACCCTGCCTGGCCCCGTCGCAGCCGCCCGGCCCCGTCGCACCCGCCCGGCCCCGTCGCACCCTGCCCGGCCCTGTCGCACCCGCCCGGCCCCGTCGCACCCGCCCGGCCGCCGTCCCGCTCGCCCGGCCCCGTCGCACCGGCCCGGCCCTGCCGCACTCGCACGGCCCCGTCGCCCCAGCCCGGACCCGTCGCGCCCGCTCGGCCCCGTCGCCCCGTCCCGGCCCTGTCGCACCAGCCCGGCCCCGTCGCGCCCGCCCGGCCCCGTCGGGCCAGCCCCGGCCCCGTCCTCCTCACTGGTACGGTTCCCCCCCACCCCGCCCTGCTCCGTGCCGCCCCGCACCACACTGTACTGCCTAGCACCGCACTACACCGCACTGCACCGCACTGCACCGCACTGCACCGCACTGCACCGCACTGTACCGCACTGCACCGCACTGCACCGCACTGCACCGCATTGCACCGCACTGTACCGCACTGCACCGCACCCCACCTAGCTGCACTGCCCTGCACCGCACTGGACTGTTCCTGATGGCGGCGGAGCTTCGCTTCGACGCTGAAGGTCAGCCCCTAGAGTTCGAGGCGTGGCTTGCCGGCCTCCGCCGCCAACTCACTGGCCAGCGGCAGGATGGTGAACCGCTTTCCGCACACCTTGACGGTACGCTCCCCTGCCCAGACCCCCCTGCTATTCTGCCCGCTGACCCCACACCCACTGAGCGTGAGTCTACTGTTGCCACTGCCCGTGCGCGCTCTGTCTGGCTTTCTCGCGATGCTGTCGCCCAGCTTGCCATTAGCAACGCCCTCCCCCCGTCCGAGCGTCCTCGCTTTAGGTCCCTCACTACTGCTCAGGCATACTTAGATGCTGTCATCAAGCGCTATTCCACCCCTCCGGCTGCCTCGGTGGGTCGCCTGATCCTCCCGATGCTCTTTCCTGACCTTGCTTCTTTCCCTACTGTCTCTGACCTCGCTGCCCACCTGCGCTCGATAGATGAGACCTAGCGCGCTGCCTGCACTGACGCCCAGCTTAGAGCCCACCAGCCGCCCATTACCTCTACCCTCTACCTGCTTGCCACCCGCCTCCCTGACCGCCTTGCTGTCGCCCGCGACCGCTTTCTTAGCGTTCACCCCGCAGACCTCACCCTCACTGACTTTGTAGACACCCTGACTGTGATAGAGACCCGTCACCGCTCCATCGCCCAGGCGAGCGGTGTCGTGCCGGTCCCTATCTTTCAGGGTTGTGCCTCCGCTCAGTGCACCTTCTCCGACGGCTCTGCCGCAGTGGCTGAGACTGCTGCTGCAGCGCAGGTCCGTTCGGGGAAGGGCCGCCGCCCCAAGGCTGGGCGCGGCGGAGGAGGCGGCGGGGGTGCGGGCGGGGGTAGTGGTGGGGTCGGGTCGCCTGGTGCTGGAGCGGACGAGGGGACCCTACCCAGTCCAGCTGAGTCGCCGCCCCTGCAGTTGCAGCAGCCGCAGCAGCCGCCGCAGTCGCAGCCTTCGCAGCAGCCGCAGCAGCCGTCGCAGACGCGGCAGACGAGTGTCCTCCCGCCAGGGTGGCCCGGCGCTGGCGGTGGCCGGGCGCGTGGTGGTGTGCCGCGTGGTGGCTCTGGCGGCGGGCGTTGTCAGTACCAGATCCAGACCGGTCCTCGCCGCGGCTTCGTTTGCGGTAAGCTCGGTCACTCCACTCCCCGCTGTTTTCGTCGCCTGGACGACCTCTTTCGTCAGCGCTTCGGCCCATCGCCAGACCTCCCGGACTGGCACAGTTTGCTTAGTCGTCAGATTCAGATTTTTGATATGGACATGGATGCCATTGTTTCCGCTCTGCATGTGATGTATGCTGATGACTCTAGTGTGCTTCCCGCTTATTACTCACTGTTGCCTAGTGTAGGTGTGCCTAGCTTAGCCTCCCCTGCTGCGTCAGGCATAGGATCCCCTGCTTTGTGTAGTCTTGGTGCTTCCGCCGTCGTTCCGTCGCCAGACCCCTCGGCTTCGCTTTCCTTCACCTTGGACTCTGGCGCCTCTCGGTGTTTCTTCCGCGACTCCACCACCCTGACGCCGCTTCCTGTTCCTGCTGCCGTTTCTCTTGCTGACCCCTCCAGCGGTCCGGTAGTCGCCCGCAGTTCCACCACCCTTCCCTGTCCGGCGGTTCCTTCGGGTTCTCTTATAGGTCTGCATATCCCCTCGTTCTCCAGGAACCTAGTTGGTGTCGGCTGCCTCCAGGACCTTGGCGTCACCACTACGTTCCCTGGCCACGAGCGGTATGCTGTCTGTACCGAGGCCGCCACTGGTGCCCCCCTGTCCACGTTCCCCCGGGACCCGGTGTCCGGCCTGTTCACTCTGGACACCGTGACCCCCCCGGCTGGAGCGCCCCCTCAGGTGGATGCGTCTACCCAGGTTGCTGCTGCCTGCTCCTGTTGCTCCCTCACTCACCCGACCCTCCTGTGGCACCACCGCCTACGTCACCCTGCGCTCCCGCGTCTGCGTCACATGTCCCAGCACGGTCTCGTCCTTGGTCTCCCAGGTTCTCTCCCCGCGTTTCCCTCCTCTCCAGCCCCACCTTGCACGCCTTGTGTCGAGGGTCGGCTTCGCCGTGCCCCTCACTCCTCCTCGTTTCCCCCTACCGCCGCGCCGCTGCAGACCCTGCACCTGGACGTCTGGGGCCCCGCCCCCGTCCCTGGGCCGCGTCGAGAGCGCTACTTCCTTGTGCTTGTCGAGGACTTCACTCGTTACACCACAGTCTTTCCCCTGGAGCGCAAGGTCGACGTGCCTGGCGCTCTCATCCCATGGCTTGTCTCTGCGCCTGTCCACCGCAGTCTCCCTGTCTTGCGTCTTCACTCAGACCGTGGTGGCGAGTTTGCCTCAGGTGTCCTTGGTCGCTTTTGTCGTGCGGAGGGCATCACCCAGACGTTCACCCTACCGGACTCCCCACAGCAGAATGGGGTCGCTGAGCGACGCATCGGTTTGGTCATGGAGGTGGCTCGCACCTCCATGATCCATGCTGGTGCACCCCATTTTCTGTAGCCGTTCGCTGTGCGCTACGCTTCTCACCAGCTTAACCTGTGGCCGCACCCTCAGCAGCCGCAGGTTTCGCCGACCCGTCTTTGGACTGGGTCTCCTGGTGACACGTCTGCGTTCCACGTCTGGGGCTGCCTTGCTCACGTCCGTGCCTCCGGCACGGACAAGCTCACTGCCCGCACCCTTCCCTGCGTCTTCCTCGGTTTTCCCCTTGACGCGTCCGACTGGCACTTTTACCACCCGCCGTCTCACCGCTTCTTTCACTCTCGTGACGTCACCTTTGACGAGTCCGTCTCCTACTACCGTCGCTTTCCCCACCGTGGTCCCCCGGTTACCCTCCCCCTGTTCCTGGTCACCCCTTCCCCGGTAGTCCCTGCCCCTCCTCCTCCTCCTCCCCGTCCCGCCCCCTCTGGTGTGTCCCACGTCACCCCCCTTCTGTCCGTGGACCCGGTTGAGGAGTCTTCTTACTCTGGTGGCCCTCCTGTGCAGTCCTCGCCGGCCGCCCCTCCCCAGGTGTCCCCTCCCCAGTCCCCTCCTCCACCGCCACTGCCGCTGCTGCAGCCGTCGTCGTCGCCGCCGCCGCCGCCGCCGCCGTCGCCTCCGCCGCCGCCGTCGCAGCCCCCGTTCGCTGACTCTGGGGGTGCTCGTCCCGGTCGCCCTGGGGGTGGTCCCTCTGCGGGTGCGGGTGTGGAGAGTGCCGGTGGTAGCCGAGGAGCAGCTTGCGGTCCAGGTGTCGCCGTTGTGCCGCCGCAGCAGCAGTCCCCGCCGGTGTCCGCCCTTCGCCTGCTCGGCCTTCCGTCCCCCGACCCTGCGTCGGTTCCTCCCCGACCGTCTCCTCCTCTTCCTGTCTACGGCCCTGTTTTTCCTCCGCCGGACTCGTCCCCGGCCCGTCTTCCCCCTCGTTCCCCTCCTGTGTCCCCTCCCCTGTCTCCTGACCCGACTCCTCCGTCCCACGTCTGGTCTCACCGTCCCTCCCGTGCTCGTCCTGCCTCGCCTGTCTTGCGCTCCCACCCTATGTTGCTTCGTTCCCACGCGTCTCGTCCTCCCCTTCTCTCGTCGCCTCCTCCGTCCTCCCTTGTTGTTGCGCCCCCCCCGCTGTCCGACTACCTTCGTGACGCTTGTCCTCTCGTTCCTCGGGTCCTTGCCTCTCTCGTTACCGACCCGTCTGTTCCGGTCTCGTGCCTTGACGCTCTTGTCGCTGCTGTCGCTGACTTCGCCTCTACCTGCCGCCTTGACTACGCCACCGCTCTAGTCTCAGACCCTGCCTGTCCTCCGTCTGTCGGGGGTGCTCCTGCCCTTGGCAGTGACGTCCTGGAGGACCGCCAGTTCGAGCTTGCTTTCCTCTCTGAGGCCGCTCCCCATCTCTGTTCCATGCTGCTAGTCCCTGAGGGTGACCCAGACGCTTTCGACATCCCGACCCCTCGCACTTACGCTGAGGCGACTTCGGGACCCTGGGCCTCGCAGTGGATAGCTGCCATGGAGCAGGAGATGGCATCTTGGAGATCCACCGGCACCTTCGTCGACGCGGTTCCCCCGCCTGGGGTGAACGTAGTTGATGGCCGCTGGCTCTTCAAGGTGAAGCGCCCTCCTGGAGAGCCGCCTGTGTTCAAGGCGCGCTACGTGGCTAGAGGCTTCAGTCAGCGCGAGGGGGTTGGACTTCTTCCAGACTTTCGCTCCGACCCCGAAGATGACTACTCTTCAGGTTCTGTTACACCTAGCTGCTCAGCGTGACTACGAGCTTCACTCCCTCGACTTCTCCAGTGCCTTCCTTCAGGGCAGCCTACACGAGCAGGTCTACCTGCGTCGCCCTCCGGGCTTTACTGGCACCTTCCCTCCTGGGACCCAGTGGCTCCTGCGGCGCCCCGTCTACGGCCTGCGCCAGGCTCCCCGTGAGTGGCACGACACTCTCCGTGCTACCCTTGCTGACCTGCAGTTCTTTCCGTCTTCCGCAGACCCTTCACACTTCGTTCGTGCTGGCTAGACTCCGTTCTACATCCTTGTTTACGTCGACGACCTGGTCTTTGCCACAGCAGACAGGGACGCACTGGCCTCCGTGAAGGCAGAGCTGCTGAAGAGACACACCTGCACTGACCTTGGAGAACTGCGCCATTACCTTGGCTTGCAGATCTCCAGGGACAGAGCTGCGCGCACCATCACCCTGACTCAGTCACACTTGGTGCGCCTGGTCCTTCAGAGGTTCAGCCTTCAGTTCTCCTCTGCACAGCCCACCCCTCTGCCTGTAGACCACAGACTCTCCGCTCCAGTACCTGAGGAGTTGGTAGAGCCCAGCGGGCCCTACGCAGAGCTGGTGGGTTGCCTCATGTACCTGATGACTTGCACTCGCCCAGATCTCGCATACCCTCTCAGCATCCTGGCACGCTTTGTGGCCACAGGCAGACACCGACCGCAGCACTGGTCTGCCGCTAAGAGGGTTCTGCGTTATCTTGCTAGTACATCGGGCATGGGGTTAGTGCTTGGAGGACGCAGGCCAGTGGTCCTTACTGGACACACAGACGCTTCTTGGGCAGACGACGCTGAGACACTCAGGTCTACCCAGGGCTACTGCTTCAGCCTTGGCTCAGGTGCCGTCTCGTGGAGAGCTACCCGCTCCTCGTCTGTTGCGTAGTCCAGCTGTGAGGCTGAGATCTACGCTGGTGCCATGGCGGCACAGGAGCTCCGCTGGCTGACCTTCTTGCTCACTGACTTAGGTGAGCGGCCTAGCTCTGCCCCGGTCCTGTTCGCTGACAACAGGGCCATGATCCTCCTGTGTCAGGAGCCACGACTTGAGGGCAGAGCGAAGCACATTCAGCTGCGGTACTTCCTCCTGCGTGAGCTACAGCAGCGACGTCAGGCTCGCGTAGTACACTTGGCCTCAGGTGCCAACACAGCTGATATCTTTACGAAGGCGCTTGCGCCTAAAGATCATCAGCGGCACTGTGTACAGCTTGGTCTAGTTCCTGTCGCCTCTCACTTTCTAGGACCTTGACTTTGTACTGTCCTTTATATGTATACTCAGACTGGACTTGTGTCCTCTCCCAGTGGCTGGACTAGTAGTGCCGCCCTGCTCTTGTTCTTGCCTTGTCTGTACTCCTTCTGACTGGTCTCTCAGACCCTTGTCTCAGAGGTTGGACTAGTAGTGCCGCCCTGAGCTGCTTGTTTAGGGTATTCCCCTATGCAGTCTAGGGGGTGTGTCAAACATGTGTATTTGTCATGTTTGTATAGACTATATAGGGTCACCTCTTAGAGGGTACAATACTTAGGTATATTTGTGTGTACTCTCACTTTACCATTATTCAATTCTAATTTTGATACGAGATTCTGTTAGAGTGAATGTAGTTTTGTTTATTTGTGCGCTTATCTAGAAGGGGGGAGAGTGTAAGGAATTAGTTATTCCTTACTGAGGCTTGCTACATGGCGTACGATTCGAACAGTCCCAAACCAGCGATAGGGTTCCAAACCTTTCTGTTCGAGCCTCCTGGGCCTTTCCAGACCTCGCTTCGACACATCTAGGCCCTTCGATTCTTTTCCCGAACCTTCCTATCCTGGTACGTCAGGGATCACCCCAGGCTTTCTATATATTGTGTGTTGTTTCGTTTTATTGTCATTCACTCGTTCACAGTTTCGCGATTGCCCTCCACACTATTCGGCACTCCCATTCGTAACACAGGGCCTCCATTGAATTCTCAGAAACGTAGCTGATAAATTGAAGAAATCAGATAAGGAAAAACCGCCCTATTGATGGTCAGACGGGCCCTTCACCAGCCAAGGCTAAAAGCCGAACGAGAACCCAGACATGGCCGAAGGGAGTTTGGGAAATATTGTCACAAATACGTGTGACTTCCATAAATTGAAACTACAATAGTGGGATGCAATAACTAACGCTGTCTTCCTCTTATGGTATGTCATGTCCAGCCAGATCCCTCCTGCCACACATGGAAAGTTGCGAGGGCTCCTCTGAATTCTCAGAAATCGTAGCTTATTTCGGGAAACCTTCCCTCTGATGGCCAGAGATGCCCTTCATCAGCTGAGGCAAAAAGCCAAATGGCTTTGACCCATGGCCGAAGAGTGTTGGAGAAATATCATGTCACAAATGCACGTGTATCTTCAAGAAATGCTAGCTAGGCTCGTTCGCATCAAATGTTGATTGTAAATTCGTGCATGATGACGTCACTTTACAAATGAATCCAGAGTTTCGCGCCCTTACATGAACGCATAGAGAGGATTTTCCTACAGGGATCTACCCCATACCTGACCGTTTTGACGTTTCACGAGCATCCCGGGTGGCTGTGCGAACAGGGAAGTATACGACAGTTTCGCCACACACTCCCAAACTATCATCGCAGGGAGCACACCGTGAGGTCGCGCGCAGTCGTTTCGGGTCGCCCAGCTGTCTAACCTCCTGCGTTGGCTTGACTGCAGGGACCGTTATCACCGCCGCGTCGAGCGCTGGTGGAGCTGAAGCCTGACGACAGCCGAAATTCAATTATCCGAGCCGCGCTGACTGAAATTCCAAGAGTGCACTGTACAGTTCGCCATTTCGAGTTGGGATTATAACCCCCAACCATCCACTTCCACAACCACCACCATCGCCTCATCTGCAGTCTCCCAGTCTCCTCTCCCGCCCAGGCATTCACCTCGGACCATAGCATCCCGGCATTCCAACCATCCCCGACTGGTACTGACAATCGGCTGGATTCAGTTTCCCAGAGTTCTACGTCCTCGTTCCACACTCTCAGCCATGGCGGTTTCCCGATCTGCCGTTCTGCTGCTAGCTCTTGTCGGCTTCGCCGCCGTCTGCTCGGCTCAAACAACAGCGCCCAAAACACCAACCGCGCCGAAGACAACGCCGGCTACGCCGGGGAAGACGACAACTCCAGGGAAGACCGCGGGGGCGCCAACAGGCCCGCTGACGCCCTTCGACGAGGCAATTCAGAAGCTCAACCAGTCGGGATTCACCAGCTTCGTCTCTCTCGTCAGTGCCTACGGTAAGAACCGCGCGAAACCGAGACTTATTACACTTCGGTTCCAAATTTGTTTCCCTATTTTTCCAAAGGCGTCTCAATGCGTATCCAGTTTTTTCGATCTATCCTCCACCCTTTTCGCTTAACATCTCCCTTCCCTCCCACCCGCGCTTCTCTCCCTCCCTTCCCCCACTGCAGGCAAGATGAAGGAAGTGAAGGCCGCGCTCGCGAAGCCCCTGACGATGCTGGTGCCGTCGAACACGGCGATCAGCAAGCTGCAGATCACCAAGTACAAGTCGACGGAGCTGATGGTGGTGGTGGGGTTCTCGGCGTTCAAGAAGGTCATTCCGGCCGACGCGCTCAAGAGCCTGCCCGAGGGGAGCAACATCACGACGCTCGCGAGCACCAAGGCGGGCAAGCCCATGACGTTGCAGAAGCTGGCGAACAACAAGAAGGGGCAGGTGGTGCTGCAGGGGAAGAAGGGGAGCACCATGACCATTACTAAGCTTAACTTCTACGTCAAGGCCGGCAAGCTCGCCGTGCACACTACGGACGCTGTGGCCTTCCCCACCACGCTCCAGGGCACCGTGCTGTAAGCAGCAACGGTTCCTGTAAGCGGTGCTTCGATAAGAGGAGCTGCGCCGCTTCAATAATACTAGAAAGAGCCTGACAGATGCCGGCGCTTCTGACACCACTGGCGCTTCAGTAAATCCAGATATGGGTTTGCTTGTAGCGCGTAAATCTAGATCCGGGCCTAGAGGGAGGCATTGGCCAGTAGTGTTTTAGCTTAAAACTTGCTGCTGGTTCAGGGTGACATAACACCCGAAGTTTGGAAGTATAATTTATAAATGATGAGATCTTGGGGCACGTGTCCCTCGTTCACATTCTGCTCGTCCGAGGGTTGTTGGAATTTACTGTTATGTCCCTACCTCCTAGGCGGAATTCGAGGCGTTGTAAACGGATGTTGCGAAGTTTTGATCCAGACGCCTTTTCAGAGAATGATGGCTAGTGCAAGTTGCTGCGAGATCTCTACGCTTTGAGCCTCCTGGAGAAAGGGCTCCAAGCAAAGGGAAGCCTGTCAAACATATTATGTAGATGTATTATGGGCTAGATAGGTGCGTACTCTTAGTGGGTACAACCCCTTAGACAAAACCGCCATGTTTGCCTCATTCTAGTCAATCTTTCTAAGTATCACGCTAGGTTAGGATCCCGCCCACCCGCGCTTCCGCCCTCGTCCTAGCCCTAGCCTGTGCCGCCTGTCGCTAGCCGCCTGTTCCTAGCTGACCGTCGTAGCCGCCAGCCGCCTGTAGCCCGCTGGCCGCCCGTCGCCCGAAGCCACCAGCAGCCCGTCGCCGCCAGCCGCCCGTAGCCCGCTCGCCGCCAGCAGCTCGTAGCCCGCTCGCCGCTGGCTGTCCGTGACCGTCAGCTCGCCTGTCGCTGCTGGCCGCCCGTTGCCGCTAGCCGCTCGTAGCCGCCAGCCTGCCAGTAGCCGCTGGCCGCCCATCCCCACTAGCCGCCCGTTGACGCTGGCCGCCCGTTGCTGCTGGTCGCCCGTCGCCGCTGGGCGCCCGTAGCTGCTGGCCGGCCGTAGCCGCCTGCCGCTCGTCGTCGCTAGCCGCCCGTCGCCGCCAGCTGCCAGTCGGCTCCCGCGCCCGCTGGCCCCGCTTTCGCCAGCCACCCGCCACCGGCCCCATGCTCGCTTGTCCAGCGCCTCCCGGCCCCCTGCGCTCGCTAGCTCCGCGCCCACCGGCCCCTGCACCTGCTGGCCCCGCACCTGCCAGCCCCGCGCCTGCTGGCCCGGCGCCCGCCAGCCCTGCGCCTGCTGGCCCAGCGCCCGCCCGTCCCACGCTTGCTGGCCCCGCGCTCCCGCCGGCCGCAGCTCCGCCGGTCCCAGCCCGCCCCGGCCCTTCCTACCGCTGAGTCGAGCCATCCCGCCGACCTTGGCTCCTCCTCGAGCTGGCGCTCCCGCCAGCAGCCTCCACCGCACTCCACCGCTCTCCACCGCACTCCACCGTACTCCACCACACTCCACCGCTCTCCACCGCACTCCACCTCACTCCACCTCACTCCACCGCTATCTGCCGTCTTCCTCCGCCTTTCCTCCTCTCCTTGTAAGCGGCAGTCAGCTGCTGCAGCCGTGGTGATGGCGGACTCATTGCTCCGACCTGGACGTGGAGGGTCGGGCGATTGACTTCGAGGAGTGGCTCGTTGACCTTCGCCGTCACCTTATAGGTCAGCACCAGAACGGTCATTCCCTGGCTGTTCATGTCGATGGCCTGCTTCCCCGCCTCGCTGCGCCTGTTGCCCTCCTTGACGCCCCCACCACTGCTGAGCGTGAGGCCTTTTCCGTTCTCTGGGAGTCACGCGACGCCGTTGCGCAGCTTGCTATTGGTCACGCACTTCCCTTGTCTGAGCATCCCCGCTTTACCACTGTAGCGAACGCCAAGGAATTCTTAGATGCAGTCATCGCGTGCTATTCCACCCCCGCCTCAGCCTCGGTTGGCCGCCTGATCCTCCCCATGCTGTTCCCTGATCTTGCGTCCTTCCCCATTGTCGCCGATCTTGCCACTCACCTCCGCGCACTTGAGACTAACTACCGTGCCACTAGCACTGTGCTCAGCTCACTGCCTTTCCGCTGCCGCTCTGCGCTACCCTTTACCTCTTTGCCACGCGCCTTCCTGATCGCCTAGCCATTGCCCGCGACCACTTCCTTAGTCAGCCCCCGGGTGACCTCACCCTCACTGCCTTTGTCACCGCCCTGTCCGCGACAGAGACCCGCCAGCACACTATCGCTCAGTCTAGCGGTACTGCGGCGGTCTCTATCTTTCAGGGCTTTGCTCCCTCCCAGCGCACTCACTCTGACGTCTCTGCCGCTGTTGTTGAGACCGCGACTGCGGCCTCAGCACAGCCACGTCCGGGTAGGGGCCGCCGCCCTAAGGGGGGGCGTGGCCGAGGGAAGGGTGGTGGGGGTTGGGAAGGTGGGGGCGGGGACGGTGGTTCGGATGAGGGGACCGGGGCTAGTGCCTCGGAGCAGTAGCAATAGCAGCCGCAACCTGAGCAGCAGTAGCAGCTGCAGCCTGACCAACAGCAGCAGCAGTCGCGGTGGGGACCCCCGCCACCATGTGCTCATGACTCTAGTGTGATTGGACCCTATTACACGGTGTTGCCTAGTGTAGGTGTCTCTTCTCTGTGTAGTTTAGGCTCCCCTGCTGCGTCAGACGTATGCCCCTCTGCCTTGTTTAGCCTAGGCTCTATGCTATTCCCCCCGCCAGCTGAAGCTACTGCTTTGCTCTCTTTCACCCTCGACTTTGGAGCGTCTGCCTGCTTCTTCCGCGACCGCACTGCGCTCATGCCACTTGCCCCTTCCTGCCGCTGTCGCACATGCTTACCGTAGCTCTTGTAAGTAGAGACCTTCGCGAGTAGCTGTGCAAGCAACTATAAACTCGGCTTCAGTAGATGATAGAGCTATGAGCACTTGCATTATAGAATTCTAGGAGATGGTCCCGATAGGTTCGAAACGTTAGATAAAGCCGGTGCGAGATCGACGATTAGATATATGTGCCGCATGATCAGCATCCACATACCCGTGAAGATAAAGAGTTTTCGTAGTGGTGACTTGGTAGGTAAGTCCGACTTCAAGTGTAGAAATAAAATACTTTAGGGCGCGTAGAAGATCTAGCCGATTCTCCCCCTCAGGTCGACGCAGATACTGCGTGAGCTGGCTAGCAGCATAGGCGAGTTCTGGGCGACATGTTACGGCTGCAAATAGAAGACAACTCAATTGCTGTTGATAGAGCTGAAGTTCGGTGCTGTCAAGCGGACTTGTATCAGGCGTGTAATCCATAGGCAGAGAGCGGTAAGGCGTGGTGGCTGTCGAAGGTGTGAGGTTAAACCGTACGGCTAGTGTAGCAACATACTTTGAAGCGGTAAGATCAATAGCAGTTGGTGTGCGGTGAATGTTTAGGCTGAGAAACTGTGTTACTGTAGGTGTGATAGTAATCTGTAGGTGTAGTTGAAGTGTCTGTCCAAATGTAGTAGTGAAAGAATCCGTGGTGCTGACATCGAGTAAGTCGTTGACATAAGCGACGAGCAAAATGTAGTCATGGCCGTCGGTAAGTAAATACATTCCTTGGTCGTGCGGTAATTGTTGAAACCTGACAATAACTAACTGAGCGTGAAGATACTGCTGCAACAGGCGTGGAGCCTGTTTAATGCCGTAGCGGTACTTTCTGAGACCGCATACACTTGGAGGGTTAGTTTCGTAAGAATGCGGGTGCTCAACCATAATTAATGCATCGACGGGTGCGTATAGAAATGCATTGGCCACGTCGATTTGGCGAAGTTTGAAATTCCGGCAGGCTGCGACGCAGAGTAAAATGCGGACACTAGTGTGTCTGCTGACAGGAGCAAATGTTAGCTCGTATTCAAGTCCAAAAGTCTGCTTGAAGCCGCTGACAAGGCACTTGCGCCTAAAGATCATCAGCGGCACTGTGTACAGCTTGGTCCAGTTCGTGTAGCTTCTCACTTGCTAGGACCTTGATTGTGTACTATATCTTATATTCCCTTGATTGGCTTTGTGGCTCCTCCTCCAGTGGCTGGACTAGTAGTGCCTGTCAAACATATTTGTGTATGTTTAGTAGACTACCTAGGGGCTTGCCATAGAGAGTACAACCCACTAGCTATATACCCCTGTATACTCTCATTCTAGTCAACACTTCTAACTCTGAGATGGTATCATGAGTAGGTTAGGTCCCCCCCGCCCACCGGCGCTTCTGCCTTAGGTCCTAGCCTGCCCTGTCGTCTAGCGCCTAGCCGCCCCACGGGCCCCGTTGCCCTGTTGCCTTGCTGACGCCACGGCTCCGTTCCCTAGCGCCTAGCCGCCCGTGGCCCCGCGGCCCCGTCACCTAGCGCCTAGCCCCCGCGGCCCCATCACGTAGCTCCTGGAGGCCCGTGGCCCCGTGGCCCCGTCACCCAGCGCCTAGCCGCCCCGCTGGCCCCGCGGCCTCGTCACCTAACGCCTAGGTGCCCGCAGCCCCGTTGCCCCGCCACCTAGTGCCTAGCCGCCCCGCTGGCCCCGCGGCCCCGTCACCTAGCGCCCAGCCACCCGTGGCCGTCTCGCCCCGTCGCCCAGCGCCTAGCCGCCCTGCTGGCCCCGCGGCCGCATCGCCCCTAGCGTAGCCGCCCTGCCGCCCCGTCGCCTAGCCGCTCTGTTGCCTAGCCGCCCTGTGGCCCCGTAGCCTAGCGGCCCCGCGGCCCCGTCGCCCCGCTGCTCCGCGGCCCCGTCGCCCAGCCGCCCCGCTGCCCCGCGGCCCCGTCTCCAAGCTGCTCCACGGCACCGACCCCCTGCCGCCCCGCGACCCTTCGCCCTGCTGCTCCACTGCCCCGTCGCCCAGCCGCCCCGCGGCCCTATTGCCCGGCCGCCCAGCGACCCCGTCACCCAGCGGCTCTGCCGCCGTGTTTCCCGGTCCCCGCCCGCTTCACCGGCCCTCTCCACCGCCCTGCATCGCGCCCCACCATGCTGCACCGCACTGCAACGCGCCCCACCTCACTGCACCGTGCCCCACCGCACTGCATCGCTCTGCATGGTGTGGCACCGCACTGCATGGTGCCCAACCGCACTGCACCGTACAACACTCCTTCCCACTGCTCCTCGTTGCTCCTTCACCGCCTGTTCGTGGCTGCAGCGGTCTTCATGGTGGACTCGGTGCTGCGCTTTGACGCGGAGGGTCAGCCGGTTGAGTTCGACTCATGGCTCGTCGACCTCCCCCATCACCTCACTAGTCAGCGGCAGGACGGCCACTCCCTGGCCGTTCACATTGACGTTATGCTCCCCTGCCCTGACCCCCCTGTTGCTCTCCCTGCTGACCCCACGTCTGTTGACCATGAGTCCGCCGCCGCTGCTGCCCTTGCCCGTGCTGTCGGGCTGTTGCGTGACGATGTCGCTCAGCTCGCTATTAGCCATGCCCTCCCCCTGTCTGAGCACCCCCGCTTTAAGTCGGTCAGGATTGCGCAGGAGTTCCTAGAGGCTGTTGTCGAGCGTTATTCCACCCCGTCCTCTGCCTCTGCCGGCCGCCTGATCCTTTCCATGCTCTTCCCTGATCTCGCGTCGTTCTCCACCGTCACTGACCTAGCCACGCACCTGCGCACGCTCGACGCGAGCTGGCGCGCTGCCTGCACTGAGGACCAGATTAGTGTGTTCCAGTCCCCTATCTGCTCTACCCTTTACCTGCTTGCCACCCGCCTCCCTTACCGTGTGGCTAGTGCCCGCGACCACTTTCTGAGTCTGCACCCTGGTGACCTCACCCTCACGGACTCTGTCGACATCCAGTCTGCCATAGAGATCCGTCAACGCTCTACGCCAGTCCCTATCTTTGAGGATTGTGCTCCCGCTCAGTGCACTTACTGTGACGGTTGTGCGGCTGTCGCTGAGACAGCCCCTGCTGCTGAGACCGTTGCCGCGGTGGCCGCAGCGTACTCCCGTTATGGTAAGGCCCGCAGCCCCAAGGCTGGGTGCGGCGGTGGTTGTGGAGGAGGGGGTGGAGGTGGTGGTGGAGGTGGTTCATCCGCTGGTAGGAGTACCGACGAAGGGGTTGGGGCTGGTCCCTCGGAGTAGCAACTCAAGCGGGAGCAGCAGCATGCGCCACAGCTCGACCAGTCGCAGCGGAGGGCCGGCCGCCTCCCACTTGGGTGGCCTAGCGCTGGTGGTGGTGGTGGTCGTCGTAGTAGTCGTGCAGGTAGCTCGTCGTCGGGTGGTGGTGCGAGTGACAGGCGCTCCCAGTACCAGCTCCAGACCGGTCCTCGCCGCGGCATCATGTGCGATAAGATTGGTCATACCCCTACTCGCTGTTTCAGTCGCCTGAACGACCTGTTTTGTCTCCGCTTCGACCCCGCGCCGGATCTCCCTGACTGGCACAGTCTGCTCCGCCGTGGTGTTAGGATCTTTGATATGGACATGGATGAGATTAGCTCTGCATTGTATGTGCTATATGTCGATGACTCTAGAGTGACTGCTTCTTATTACCCCGTGTTGCCTAGTGTTTGTGTGTCCATTGTGCCTAGTTAAGGCTCCCTTGCTGCGTCAGGCGTAGGACCCTATGCTTTGTTTAGCCTTGGCTCGACCCTAGCTCCTCCGCCCCCAGCCGCCACTGCCGCGCTCTCCTTCACTCTCGACTCTCGCGCATCTCGGTGTTTCTTTCGGGACCACACTACTCTTTCGCCGCTTGCCGTCCCTGCCACACTTACTCTTGCAGACCTTTCCTCAGATCCGGTAGTCGCCCGTAGTTCCACCACTCTCCCCTGTCCGGAAGTTCCTTCGATCTCTCTTACAAGCCTGCACATCCCTTTGTTCTCTCGGAATCTAGTTGGTGTCGGCAGTCTTCAGGACCTCGGCATCACCACTACGTTCCCTGGTCACGAGAGGTACGCTATCTGTACCAAGGCCGCCACTGGTGCCCCACTCACCACGTTCCTTCGGGACCCAGTGTCTGGCCTGTTCACGCTGGACACCGCGTCGCCCCCCGGTTGGGACGTCCCCCCAGGTGGCAGGGTCTACCCAGTATGCTGCGGCTTGCTCGTGTCGGTCGCTTACTCACCCGTCGCTTCTGTGGCACCAAGCGTTTCTTCCTAGTGCTTGTCGACGACTATACTCGCTACACCACCGTGTTTCCCCTGGAGTGGAAGGCCGACGTGCCCGACGTTCTTATCGCGTGGCTTGTCTCTGCGCGTGTGCACCGAGGTCTCCCTGTGTTGCGTCTTCACTCCGACCGTGGTGGAGAGTTCGCCTCTGGCTGCCTTGGTCGCTTCTGTCGTGCGGAGGGCATCACCCAGACGTACACCCTGCTGGACTCCCCGCAGCAGAATGGGGTCGTTGAGCGACGCATCGGTTTGGTCATGGAGGTGGCTTGTACCTCCATGATCCATGCCAGTGCACCCCATTTTCTGTGGCCGTTCGCCATTCGCTACGCCGCTCACCAGCTTAACCTGTGGCCGCACCCTCAGCGGCTGCAGGTTTCGCCGACCCTCCTCTGGACCGGGTCGCCTAATGACGCTTCTGCATTCCACGCCTGAGGCTGCCTTGCTCACGTTCGTGCCTCTAGCACGGACAAGCTCACTGCCTGCACCGTCCCCTGTGTCTTCCTAGGTTTCCCCTTCGACTCGTCTGACTGGCACTTCTACCACCTGCCGTCTCACCGTTTCCTTCACTCTCGCGACATCACCTTTGACGAGTCCGTCTCCTTCTACCACCGCTTTCCCCACCGTGGTCCACCCGTCACCCCCCCCACTTCCTAGTTCCCCCCCTCCCCCGGTCGCCCCTGTTCCCCCGCCTCCCCGCCCTGCCCCGTCTGGTGTGTCTCACGTCACCCCCCTCCAATCGGTTGTCCCTGCCGAGAGGTCTGCTAACTTTCGTGGCTCGGCGTAGTCCCTTCCCCCGCCTTTCCCCACCCCGGTCTCTCCTCCCCTGTCACCGCCGTTGCTGTCACAACCGAAGTCGCCTCCGCAACTTCCGTCGCCGCCGCAGCCGCAGTCGCCGTCGTCACCGCCGCTGGGGTTTGTGCGTTATGGGGGCATTGGGGAGCGTGCCAGAGCGGGTACTGGAGCGGGTTCCTGTTCTGGGGGTGCTGGCGTGGGGCTTCACGGAGGGAGCCGTGGTCCTTTTGGAGGTTCAGGTGTTGGCGTCGGGCAGCAGTCGTCGCAGTCGCCGACGGTGTTCGCTCTTCACCTCCTCGACCTTCCTTGTCCTGACTGCCCGCTGGTGCTTCCTTAGTCACCGCCGCCTCCTCCTCAACCAGTCTAGGACCCTGTGTTTCCCCCCCTCGACTCTTCTCCAGCTCGTTTCCCTCCTCGTTTTCCTCCTGTGTCTCCTCCCCTCTCTCCTGACCCGACTCCTCCGTTTCACGTCTGGGCGCGTCGTCCGTCTCGTGCTCGTCCTAGTCCCCTGTTCCGCATTCTCACCCTATGTTGCTTGCCCTCCGTCCATCAGGGGTATCGCTGCCCTTGGCAGTGACATCCTAGAGGACAGGCAGTACGAGCTCGTTTTCTTGTCTGAGGCCACTCCCCACTTCTGTTTCATGCTGCTAGTCCCTGAGGGTGACCCAGATGCCTTTGACATCCCGACCCCTCGCACCTACGCTGAGGCCACCTCAAGACCCTGGGCCTCTTAGTGGATAGCTGCCATGGAGCAGGAGATGGCATCTTGGAGATCCACCGGTACCTTCATCGACGCAGTTCCCCCACCTGGGGTGAACGTAGTCGATGGCCGATGGCTCTTCAAGGTGAAGCGCCCTCCTGTAGAGCCGCCTGTCTTCAAGGCGCGCTACGTTGCTCGTGGCTTCAGTCAGCATGAGGGGGTTGACTTCTTTCAGACCTTCGCCCTGACCCCGAAGATGACTATTCTTTCGGTACAGTTACACGTAGCAGCACAGCGTGACTACTAGCTGCACTCACTCGACTTATCCACAACTTTCCTCCAGGGAAGTCTACACGAGCAGGTCTACGTGCGCCGCCCCTAGGGCTTCTCCGGTACCTTTCCCCCTGGTACTGAGTGGCTCCTCCGGCGCCCCATCTACGGCTTGCGCTAAGCGCCTCGTGAGTGGCACGACACGCTGCGCGCTACGCTTGCTGACCTGCAGTTCTTCCCGTCGTCTGCAGACCCCTCTCTCTTCGTCCGTTCCGGCCAGACTCCGTTCTACTTCCTTGTCAACATAGATGATATGGTCTTTGCTACTGCAGACAGAGACGCGCTGGCCTCCGTGAAGGCTGAATTGCTGAGCAGGCACACCTGCAATGACCTAGGGAAGCTGTGTTGCTACCTTGGCCTGCAGATCTCCAGGGACAGAGCAGCGTGCACCATCACTCTCACCCAGTCACACTTGGTGCGCCAGGTCCTTCAGAGGTTTGGCCTTCAGTTCTCTTCCGCACAGCCCACCCCTCTGTTAGTAGACCACAGACTCTCTGCTCCAGTTCCGGAGGAGGCTGTAGAGCCTAGTGGTCCTTACGCAGAACTGGTGGTTTGCCTCATGTACGTGATGACTTGTACTCGTCCAGATCTCGCATACCCTCTCAGCATCCTGGCCTGGTTTGTGGCCTCCGGCAGACACCGACCAGAGCATTGGTCTGCAGCTAAGAGGGTTTTGCGTTATCTAGCAAAGTACATCGGGCATGGGGCTAGTGCTAGGAGGAAGCAGACCAGTGGTCCTTATCGGGCACACAGACGCTTCCTGGGCAGACGATGCCGAGAATCTCAGGACCTCCTAGGGCTACTGCTTTAGCCTTGGTGCAGATTCTGTCTCGTGGAGGTCCACCCACTCGTCATCTGTTGCCTAGTCGAGCAATAAGGCTGAGATATACGCCAGTGCCATGGCGGCACAGGAGCTCCGGTGGCTGACCTTCTTGCTCACTGACTTAGGTGAGCGGCCTAGCTCTGCCCCGGTTCTGTACGTTGACAACAAGGCCATGATCCTCCTGTGTCAGGAGCCCAGACTCGAGGGCAGAGCAAAGCACATCCAGCTGCGGTACTTCCTCTAGTGCGAGCTACAGCAGCGTTGCCAAGCCCGCGTAGTACACTTGGCCTCAGATGCCAACACATCTGATATCTTTACGAAGGCGCTTGCGCCTAAAGATAATCAGCGACACTGTATACAGCTTAGACTCGTTCCTGTAGCACCTCATTTGCTAGGACCTTGATTGTGTATAACTCTTTATATATTATCCTGACTGGCCTTGTGGCTTTCTCCCAGTGGCTGGACTAGTAGTGCCACCCTGGTCTTGTTCTTGGCTTGTTTGTACTCTTTTGACTAGTCTTTAGACCCCTGCCTCTGAGGTTGGACTAGTAGTGCCGCCCTGAGCTATTTGTCTCTCACCAGGCTCTGCCCCTATTTAGTCTAGGGGGTGTGTCAAACATATTTGTGTATGTTTAGTAGACTACATAGGGGCTTGCCATAGAGAGTACAACCCACTAGCTATATACCCCTGTATACTCTCATTCTAGTCAACACTTCTAACTCTGAGAGTGCCGCCCTGGATTGCTTTTGTTTAGTTTGTACTCTTGCTGACTGGTCTTCGGACCCTTGCCTCAGAGGTTGGACTTGTAGTACCACTCTGAGCTGCTTGTCTCGTGCTAGCCGTTGCCCCTTGTCTAGCCTAGGGGGTGTGTCAAATATATATTTGTATGTTACTATGGGCTAATTAGGTGCATAATCTTAAAGAGTACAATACAGTAGCACAAAAACACACTGTACCCTTCTATTCGGACAACTTTTGTTACCTTGAGAAGTTCTTTCTTGTGGGAAGTGAAAATGATTAAGGGAAGGCCACAAGAAGAGTTGCAATTGCAAGGGATCCTCCAAATCTTTAGAGATATTAGCTCATTTATTCTGAAAATTAGACATGACAAGGCAAACCCCCAAACGAAACTTTGGCCCAGAGTCGTTAAAATAGATCCCCAGGCTGAGAATAATATAGACCCCAAGGCTAAGAGTAATATAGAGAACCAATGAACCCAGGATTTCGTACCCTTACACCAACATAGTGCGAATTCTCCTTACAGGAGAATACCCCTGACGACCGTTTTGAAGTTTCGCGAGCATCGCTGGTGGCTGTGAGAAACATGAACTATACGACAGTTTTGCCGCAACCTCCCGATCATCGCAGGGGGCATGCTGTCGGTCGCGCGTAGTCGTTTTGGGTCGCCCAGCTGTCCAAGCTCGTGTGTTGGCTTGACTGCAGAAACCGTTATCGCCGCCGCGTCGAGCGCTGGTTGTGTTGACGACGGGCGAAAATCAATTGCCCGAGCTGCGTTCAGTGAAATCCCAACAATCTGTACGCAATTTCGATTTGGAATTTATACCCCCCAACCATCCACTTCCACAACCACCACCATTTGCTCATCTGCAGTCTCCTCTGGAGTCTCCTCTGTCAGAAATAGAGTTGAAATGATTAATTCGGTAAGGAGCCCAAGGCTCTATAAGTACATGGCAAGGTGAGAGAGAATGGATGAAGGGGGAATTGGAGGGAATCCCCATTGGGATCTCCGGAATCTCCAATTGGGTAATTGGAGATTGTGGGGATCACAATTGGGTGAGGTTGGGATTTGTGAGTACACCCCAACCCACTAGAACATTCACAACCTAAACTAGGATATAAAAGTACAAATACAAAAGTGGTATTTGCAGTCTATTTCTAACACACCCCCATAGACTGCAAACCTGGTCAAGGAGCACATAGCCCCATGGAACGGAGAAGGCGATGGTGGTCAGCCTTGCCGAGAGCCTTGGTAAAGAGGTCGGCGAGGTTGCAATCTGAGGCGATGTACCGTACCGTCAGCTGGTCACTCTGAACAAGATCTCGGATGAAGAAATGACGAAGTTCGATGTGCTTGGTGCGAGAGTGGAACACATGATCCTTGGTGAGATGAATGGCACTCTGGTTGTCACACCACAGGGTGGGCGACTGCTGGGGGTAGCCTAATTCAGCGAGGAGAAAGGAGAGCCAGCATGCCTCTTGAGCAGCCATTGTGCCCGCGTAGAGCTCGGCCTCATAGGACGACAGGGAGACTGCAGAGGACCGAGTGGAGCGCCAGCTGATGACTCCGCTACCAAGGGTGAAGCAGTACCCTTGGGAGGAGCGTCTGTCAGTCTGGTCATCGGCCCATGAGGAGTCTGTGTATCCCTCGAGCTTGACTGGAGAGGTACCACCAAGAGTGAGGATGTGAGACTTGGTGGCTTGTAGATAGCGGAGGACCCTCTTGGCTGCAGACCAATGCGAGGCAGTGTAGCGTCCGGGGGAGACGTACCGAGAGAGGACACTAACCGGGTAAGCCAAGTCTGGTCGAGTGCACATCATGGCATACATGAGGGAACCGACTAGCTCAGGGTACGGGTCCTTGCAGGCGTCAGGAGAAGGAACTGGAGGGGCCGTGAGCTGATGCTGTAGTGGGAGTGGAGTGGAGACAGAGTTACTGGAGTCCATGTCGATGTAGGACTCCTGGGAGAGGGTGATCGTGCAAGCCTGGCGGTCACGAGTAATCTCCATCCCCAGGTAGTTCTTGAGGTCACCAAGATCCTTCATGAGAAGGGCGGAGCTGAGAGCAGACTGGACAGCTGCCATGTCGGCTGGCTCTCTGGCGGCTAGAATGAAGTCGTCGACGTAGACGAGGATGTAGAAGGGCTCGGAGGAGTGACGAACGAAGAGACTGGAATCTGAGGCAGAGGGATGGAAGTCAAGTGCGAGGAGGACTTCCTTCACCTTGTTGTGCCACTCACGAGGAGCCTGCTTGAGGCCATACACTGGGCGCTTCAGCTTCCACACTGTGTTGGCAGGGTAAGTGCCAGGAAACCCCGGTGGGCGTTCCATGTGAACATCCTCCTTGAGCTGGCCTTGGAGAAAGGCGGAGGAGGCGTCCATGGACTTGATCTCGAAGTTGCCGCGAGCGGCTATATCAAGAAGAGCGCGCACAGTCGGGAGCTTGGCCGTGGGCGAGAATGTTTCGAAGCAGTCGAGATACTCCTTTTGGGTGAAACCCTTCGCCACGTATCGTGCCTTGAACAGTGGAGCTTCGGCTGGGAGTTGTTTGACTCGGAAGATCCATTTTCCGCCGACAATGTTGACACCGGAAGGGGGAACAACATCGTCAAAGCTGTTGTTGCGAATGAACGCCTCGTTCTCCACATCCATTGCTGCCTTCCACTCCTTCTTATAAGGCCCCGAGAGAGCTTCCTCTTTTGTGCGAGGAGTCGGAATGGTCAGGTTCTCGGTGAAGTTGAGGGAAGGGCAGTCAGTAATGTCCGGGAAGATGTGAGAGAGAAATTGGCAGACCGCGTGAAGGCCAAACATCTCCTCATGCCTGTCCTCCAGAAGTGCACGGGGGGGAATACGGATGGAGGGGACATCACCCCCGGCAGGAGGAGGCGGGGTGACCGAACACCGAATGGAGAAGGCGGCTGGTCCCCAGGCGAGAGGCGGAGCCAGTCCCTTGGAACGAGTGCGACTAGAGACCGAAGACGAAGGCGGCTGCGGTGGGACTGGAGGGAGTGGGCGCCTCCGATAGGAGACTGGTGAGCCGGGCTCGACGCGCGGGGAAGGCGGAGCAGGAGGAGGTGCCGCTGCGGAGGATACTGGGGAGGCCGGGTGAGACACGCCGGACGGAGAAGGCCCTGGAGAAGGGGCAGCGGCCGGAGGTGGGGCATCGAAGTCTGCCCAAACAAGCGTCGGGGGAGGTGGAAGAGGCTCGCCTATGGTCGCAGAGTGGAATGAGCGTGTCTCATCGAAGACGAGATCACGGCTGCGAATCAGCTGTCTGGTGATAGGGTTGAGGAATAAGTAGTCTGGGGAGTCGGAGTTGTGCCCCAGGTACATGCAGGTCTGGGTTTTGGGACCAAGCTTGCCACCTTGCTTCCTGCGCGTGTGGGGGCTTAGCAACACATACGCGGTACACCCCCAGACGCGTAGAGAGCGGGCGGAAGGCGTGACCCCAAGCCAGAGAGCGGTAGGTGTGGTGTCGGGCCGGTGGGGATGCGGATAAAGATTGTAGAGGAGTGCCGCATGGAAGAGGGCATATCCCCAGAGTGACCGTGGTGCGTTGGCATGACTGAGGAGGCAGCGAGCGATCTGAACCAACGTGTGGTTGCGGCTCTCTGCAATGCCATTCTGCTGCGGGCTTTCGGGGAGCGTGAAGGTTTGCCGAATCCCTTGGGCCGCACAGAAGTTATCGAGTTTGCCATTGCGAAATTCTCCCCCGCCATCAGAATGGAGGCACTTCAGAGGAGTGCCGAACGTGACTTGAGCCTGGCGCACCCACGCCATGATGACATCAGGTACCTCCGCCTTGGTATGCAGGAGGTGCACAGAAACATACCGCGAGTGGTCATCGACTAGTGTAAGAAAGTACCGATGACCGCCTCGGGATGCGACTGGAGCTGGGCCCCAGACATCCATGTGCACTAGGTCCAGCGGAGCAGCTGCGACGGATGGGGAGGAAGGATGCGACTGCTGCCTGAGCTTGCTCTTGGTGCAGTCCAGGCAGGTGGGTGCAGGTGAGTCTGTTGGTGGAGGAAGCGTCGATGGGAGGCCAAGAAGAAGTTTCTTGGAAGCGATGTCGGCAAGTGTACGGAAGTTGGGGTGACCCAAGCGATGGTGGTAGAGGATGGTTGGGTTGGCGAAGCTGCGACACGAACACGGAGTGGTGCTGGCAGCTTGCGTTTGGGAGAGGGCGGCGAGAGGTGCAGGTGAACGCAGCGTGTAGAGCTTGCTACTGTTGAGTGTGAAGCGTGCTAGGAGCTTGTTGGACTTAGGGTCGAAGATGTCACAGTGATCCGAGTGTGCTGGGAAGATCGTGGTGACGCCTGCCCGTTGGATCTCGTGTTGGGCCACGAGATTGTGGCGTAGTGTGGGAACACACATGCCAGTCACACTGCCCGAAGGAAAAGCTGGGCACGGAACTGTGGAGGAGCCCTTGGCGTGTATTGTGAAACTGGAGTCTGCTCCAAGTAGACGGATTGGTGTCTCGTATGGCTTGAAGGAGTGTTCTTCCTTGAGAACCGTGTGAGTGGCCCCACTGTCGAGGGTGAACTCTATTGTGGCTGAGGTGCTTTGTGAGCCAGGATACTGCGAAATCGTCTCATTAATCATGGCAGTGCCAGGGAACAACATGTTGAGGCGCACATCAGCAGGTGCAGCCACAGCAGCCTGCACGGATTCCTGCGCTTCGACTTGATTGACTTGGCGAGGAGCACGATTCACCATCCAGCTTGGCGGCTTCGAGGCGGTCCCATTGACAGCATACCACTCGTCATCCTTCCCCTTAAAGCAGGAGGCAAGGGCGTGGTTGGTGCCGCCACACACCTGGCCGGCACGAGGGCCGCGCTTGATGACATAGGGACACGGGGGGGAGCGGTTGCGCTGGAATGGCGCCGAAGCGGCATAGGCTTGAGGCACGAGAGCGCGGATTGCATTGGCCTTGGCTTGAGCGCTGTTGTCCTTTTCGGCAGAAAGGAGCGCGGATGAGACCTTGGCAAATATGAGGTCTGCAGGAGCAAGGCCCAAGAGCATCTTGCGTGTGACTTCGTATGCCGGAGTGAGGCCGACTAGGAGAGCGGCTGCAGGGGCTTGCTCGGGGAAGACTATCCCCAACTGTTTGAGTTCACCATGAATGGACTGCACCTTGGTGACATAGTCCGCCATGTCTGGCGAGTCCTCGAGCCGCACTTGGAACATGCTGGGGATGAGTATAGCAACTCCCACTGCAGTCTTGTTCAGGAAGTGATCCTCGAGGTAGAGCCAAATGGCGTTGGCAGACGGGTAGTTGTGGTAGGTTTCGACGAGTTCGGGAGGAGTGGTGCCCATGAAGACACTAATGACCGCACCATCGGCCTTCTCCCAATTCTTGTACTTGAGCAGTGCAGCAGCATAAACTGCTTCGGCGGCGGCATTAGCTGGATCGGCGGACCTCTCGGGTTTAGGAGGCTCTTTGCCGTCACCGATGTTGAGAAGGACATTGGTGAGCTCGAGCCCCTTCACCTCGCGACTGAGGAGGTGCTTGTCGACACCATAGCGCCAAGCCTTGTAGTTGGAGCATGTACCGTCCGGCTCGAGACGAAGGAGCGGGATCGGGTTGGCGAGTGAAGTGGTTGAGTAAGCCATTGTCGGTGTGCAGCGCGGCACTTCTGGAAATTGGTCGACGAGAATTGCTGAAAATCACTCTGACGGCTGTATCAAAATGCCGCTAAGTAGGAAATGGCGTCGGCGAAAATTCGTTAAAACGCCGACTTGAAACTGAATCTGAGCCTATGTCTAACCCCGGACCCACACACCCCCCCACACACCCCCAGGCCCTGTCCCGCAGCTACACAGCTCCGCAACCAGCTCCGCAACCAGCTCCGCAACCAGCTCCGCAACCAGCTCCGCAACCAGCTCCGCTCCGCTTCAACCTGTGTACCTGCTCTTGATTTGACGCGAGACGTTCGTGGAGGCGATTTCGCGAGGGGAGTTCGCCTATTCTGGCGGGGTCTGAGGGGAAACTCGAGAACGAGTTTTAAGAGATGGTCGAAATTGAGATTCGACCAAGGAGAACCGAGGAGGAAATCGACGATGAGAAGCGTGAAAGCTTCAGAGATGAGAAATTCAACGAGGTCGAGCGCGAAGGCGGTCGACGATGAGAGGCGCGACTGCAGAGTGGAGCACGTCGAAGTTCCGACGACTTGAAACGAATGTCGCGACGATGAAGTGCGCGTAGCGCGGGCACGTTCAGATTAGAACCTTGATCCGCGTGTGCGGATAGGTCGCTCTGATACCATGTAAGAAATAGAGTTGAAATGATTAATTCGGTAAGGAGCCCAAGGCTCTATAAGTACATGGCAAGGTGAGAGAGAATGGATGAAGGGGGAATTGGAGGGAATCCCCATTGGGATCTCCGGAATCTCCAATTGGGTAATTGGAGATTGTGGGGATCACAATTGGATGAGGTTGGGATTTGTGAGTACACCCCAACCCACTAGAACATTCACAACCTAAACTAGGATATAAAAGTGCAAATACAAAAGTGGTATTTGCAATCTATTTCTAACATCCTCTCCCATCCCAGCATTCATCCCTGACGACGATTGCATCTTACCTTTCCAACCAACCCCATCACATATTGATTATCGACTCGATTCAGTTTCCCCAGACTTTTGCGTCCTCGTTCCACACTCTCAGCCATGGCGGTTTCCCGATCATCCCTCCTGCTGCTCGCTTTCGTCGGGTTCGCCGTCGTCTGCTCAGCTCAAACAACAGCGCCCAAAACACCAACCGCGCCGAAGACAACGCCAGCTCCGCCGGGGAAGACGACAACTCCAGGGAAGACCGCGTGGGCGCCAACAGGCCCGCTGACGCCCTTCGACGAGGCAATTCCCTCTCCTAAACCTCTCCCCGTCCCTCCCACCCGCGCTTCTCTCCCTGCCTTCCTCCACTGCAGGCAAGATGAAGGAAGTTAAAGCTGCACTTTCCAAGCCTCTAACCATGCTGGTGCCGTCGAACACGGCGATCAGCAAGCTGCAGATCACCAAGTACAAGTCCACGGAGCTGATGGTGGTGGTGGGGTGCTCCGCCTTCAAAAAGGTCATTCGGGCCGACGCGCTCAAGAACCTGCCCTTGGGGAGCAACATCACGACCCTCGCGAGCACCAAGGCGGGCAAGCCCATGACGCTGCAGAAGCTGGTGAACAACAAGAAGGGGCAGGTGGTGCTGCAGGGGAAGAAGGGGAGTTCTATGGCGATCACTAAGCTCAACTTCTACGTTAAGACCGGCAAGCTCGTCGTGCACACCACCGACGCCGTCGCTTTTCCTGCTACCCTCTTGGGCAAGGTGCTGTAAGCAGCAGCGGTCGTGTAAGAAGCGGCAACGGTCCTGTCAATAATAGAAGCTCCTAAAGCCTCGAATTAGTTGCTCTTTGAGATTTATGTTAGGCATTGGACTAGCGAATGCATATGGACATGTGTCGTGTCCAAGTAATTTTATACGACTTCGTGATTTCCGTCTGTTTGAGAGAGAAAATAATCGCGTGACGGCCGCGTGGGATCAGAGGATTTTTTACGGAGGGATGTCGAACTGGGATCACACTGTGAGCACTGCCCATTGCCCAACCATGTCTCTAGCCGCTTCCCCAGAGTCCTGACCATGTTCGTCGTCATACGTCAAATGACTCCAGCAAAGCTCGCGGCCAACATGCTCGCGTTTGTCGTATCCTCGCATTTCAACCCACCTTCCGGCGTGGTCTTTTTCAGGTCTGCAGCGTACCAGATGAAGCACATTTGTCGGAAAATAGGCTCGCGTATTGATGACATTTTGAGTTGGTGATTTTTTCAAGCCATGGTTTGTTGAAAGCTGAATTGTACTCAGTGAAAAAAAGGCTGCGAGCATTACAATTCCCCTCGTTTCAGACTCGCTTCTCAGCTGCATAACTTGATCGACTAATAAATGCTAAATTTCGCCTCTGGCCTTTTCCTATGTTGAGTGTAACCGCCGTTTGGCCCATTATTACTGCGTTTGATGCTCCCAGCACCCTGACCTTCCATAGGAATGCCCACTGGATTATTCGCTGGCCACCAGCATTGGAGCCGGCTCTTTTTTACCTCGCCGCGTCACTTCATTCCCACTGGGAACACAATCGCATCCGTCGTGTGAACCGCCAGCTTCCCGGCTTTTAGGTAAAAGTCACCCTTAGTGATCATCAGCTTGCTCCCCGCCTTGCCCTGAATCGCCACCCAGCGCGCCTTCGGCGGGGAGAGCTTCGTAAGCGACAGATGCTTCTTGGACCTAAGGTCGGTGGAGAGAGTGGGAAGCGTGGTGTTCTTCGGGAGGCTTCGCAGCTTCTGGAATGGAGTGACGCCTTTGATCGCGTGGAACATGACGATTGTGGACAGCTGCGCTGTAGAGTAACTCGTTATCTTGACCTTGGCGATCGCTGCGTTGCTGGGGACGAGCATGGTGAGCGGCTTGGAGAGAGCCGCCTTGACCTGCTTCATCTTGCCTGCACGCGGGGACGGGGAGGGACGGAATGGAACGGAACGGAGAAATTTAGGAGGCTCGTTTTGCGAGACGCGAAGACTTCGGAGGGGAATCAGGAAAACTTGGGAAGCACTCGTTCGGTTGGGTCAACATTGGGAATCGGGAAATTGGAGGGATGGTGAAAGCAGAGGTGAAGAGAAGTGGAAAGTCGGTTGGAAGGGGTTGCGGACTTCTGCGAAAAGCGAATAGGCGACGACGTGAATCGTAGCGCACCATAGGCGCTGACGAGCGAGACGAAGCTGGTGTAACCCGAGTTATTCAGCTTCAGAACGGCTTCGTCGAACGGCGAAAGGGACTTGGGTGTCTGAATCGCCGACACGAAGATCGCACATCCAGCGAGGACGACGAAGATCAGGATTGAACGAGAGACGGGGATTGTCATGGCGCGGAAAATGTTCACTCTGTCACTGAGAGATTGCAGGAATTTGTCGCAGCAGAGAAAGTTTGGAAACCGTCAGGGATCTAGGAGCTGTTGGCGATGGGTTGAAGTTGAGTTGGCGATGAGTAAGGGCCGCGTCTGCGACGATTATATGTGTGGTGGAAGTGGGAGAATTTGCCAAATTGCCTGCCCCACCAAGCCTTCCCTCCGTTCTGCAGCGACGCTCGCGACAGAGCAGCCGACACAATTGGGGCGTTACAGGGCCGTCCTTGCGGCTTGGGCCGACAATGTGCTGTGTGAACGACGTCGCTCAGATACTCAGCTGGTGGTGATGGGGGAACGGCGACCTCCTGACGACTGTTTCAGAAGTCGCAGATGGTTTCATCGCACACGGATCCCTCGTGCCTGCGATTCAGCGCCAGTGGAACTGACCAACAAAAAAATCACTCGTTTGGGAAAGGTCGGTACCTGTAATCCACCCCGTGGCAACCAATAAACATCATTACAAAGTGATACGACAGCCCTTCTGCCCTCGTTGGGGCGCTTACTGGAGATCGAGCTTGCTAAGAAAGGAATGACAAGTATAGGGTAAACTTAGGCACATTTTTTTGTATAATAGATCACACATCCATGCAATACCCGAATTCGTCCCTCTTCACAGTTGATCTAGACCTAGGGAATGTCCTGCCTAGATCTCCTTCCTCGACCAATGATGTCACCGACCCCCTCCAGTTGTCACCCTCAAACGCCTTGTGTGAACCATCAACCACCCCAGGAGACTCCTCCAAACCTTCCTTCTCCCCTCCCTCTACTGCTTGTTCGTCCCAACACGCACCTCCCCTATGAGCGTTCACAACCCTCTCAGGTGAAACACGCTCGAGCTTCCCACTGTAGCTCGCCCCCATCCAGTATGCCGCCCTTCCCTGCGGATCCTCCATCCCCCTTATAAGCTGCCTCTCTGCCCGAATAACTGCCTCAGAAGAGAATCGGCAGGACTGGGATCGGAGGGAGCGAGTTGGGACCCGGGCAGAGAGAGGGCCATTGGAGCAAGGTGGACCGAGAGGGGGAGAGAGATTGAGAGAGGGGGCAAAATGACGGGAGGAAGGATGATGCTGGAATGCAGGGTGCGGCTGGGGAAGTGGTGGGTTGGTCAGGTCAAAACGATGCGCTGGAAGCTGGGAAGTGAGAGGAGCATCTGTGTCTGGCAGTAGCAGCCGGGACGGTCGCCGCTGCATCAGATTCTGATTCTGATGGGAAAATGCCCCCTGCTGAGTTGGTTCTTCTCTAGCACCTGATGTATTTGTAGCAGCAGGTGAAGGCGCAGCTGAAGGTGCAGCTTGCTGCATGGCTCCCTGGAACTCTTTGCTAAACGAGTCGCTTAACAAAGGATCAGCCGTTGCCTCTCTCGCTGACACGTTCTGCACCCCTCTTTGTTCTCTCTGCGAAGGTCGCGCCTTGAAACTATAGCTCCCTTGCGATTGCAAACTCCTTGCAGCTGCTGTGCCAATAACGATGCTGCTACAGCTCCTGTTGGGTGACTTCTTGTTACCGCTGCTGCTACCGCTGCTGCTGCCGCTGGTAGCAAATTTGGGGTTTAACTTGCCGCTGTTGCTGCCTCCCTGACTGCTCAACCTGCTGGTGGTGCTGGTGCTGGTGCTGCTGCTGTTGCTGATGCCAATGGCAATGCTGCCCCAGCTTCTACTGCTCGACTTCCTGCTGCTGCTGTTGCTGTAAGTACTGCTGTTACTGCTGCTGCTGCTGCTGCTGCTGCTGCTGCAGTTGAGCTTACCACTGGCGCCACCTCCCTGACTCCTCAACCTGCTGCTGCTGGTGGTGTTGCTCCTGCTGTTGCTTCTACTCCACTTACTACTGCTGCTGCTGTTACCACTGTAACCACTGTTACCAGTGTTACCAGTGATATCACAGTTGCCAGTGTCACCCTTGGCATTGCTGTCGCCAATTGTCATTGTACTGCCGCTGCTTCTCGTGCTGCTGGTGCCATCACTGCTGCTGCTGCTGCTGCTGCTGCCACTGCAACTAGCACCAACAGCACTGGCCGAACGCCTGCTACTGCCCTCGCTGCTGCCAGAGGTGGTAGCCGTGACAGCAGCGGCAGTGGTGGTGGCACCAACAGCAACAGTGGTGGTGGCAGCAGCAGCAACAGTGACGGTGGCAGCGGCAGCAGTGGCGGTGTTGCTGCTACTGATGACAACGGGGGAGGACCCATAACTCTTGCTCTTCCTGGTCAACTTCCCCCTCCTCTTTTCGGGTGACTGAGCATGTGAAAGCGTCTGTGAGTGAGTGTCTGAGTGATTGTGTGAGTGAGTGTCTGGGTGAGTGTGTGAGTGAGTGTGTGAATGAGTGTGTGTGGGGGGGTCATGAGAGGAGGCCTGGGGTTGATCAGCAGGCAAAGATGGCGGTGAGAGAGACGGGGATCGACAGTGTGTGGACTGACGCTTAGCTAAGTGTTGCTTAGACGAGGCTACCTCTAGTCTAAGTGGTGCAACCTCTTGGTTAAGTCGGGCCGACTCTAGGCAAACTGAGGCCGACACTTGGCGAAGTGCTGCTTGGCTAAGTGCTGCGTGGCTAAGCGCGCCTGGGCTGAGAGATTCAGCTTGGGGTAGACCCATCTTGCGCAGTGTGAGAGCGCGTGGGACATAAAGTGGGTTGGAAGAAGGTTTGGGGGGAGACAGAACGGTGGGGGACGGTTTGGGAGGAGAAGTGACCACTGTAGGGTGATAGGATGGGACTAGCGCCCGTGGGTGGGAATCCGAATAGAAGGCGGATGCGGAGTGGGGGGGTGGAGAGGGTGTGAGCTGGGGGAAAGGGTTTCTAGTGAAGGCAGGAGTGGAGTGATGAGCCGGTGCCACGTTGAGCTTAGCTAGGGAGGGAGGGGAGGAGAGCGAGTGAGAGTGCGAGAAAGTTCGAGCGGATTGGGCATTTGAAGGAGGACGAGGAGGCGGATCGTGGGTTAGCGATAGGCTATCGGTTGGCGATAAGCTATTGCAGGAAGAGGGGTTATGGCGTGGGGATAGAGGTTCGGAATGAGCGAATGTGGAGGGTGACTGGGAGAACGAGAGGGCTTGAGGGAAGGTGAGGGAGGAGGAAGACGAAAGAGAGCAGGGAGGAGAGGAAGGAGAGGAGGGGGGAGAGGAAGGGGAGGCGCAAAGGGGGGCGGGGGGAGGGGAGGAGTGTTGAGGTTCGGGGGGAGATTGGTTGGTGAAAAAGGGCAGGGGAATGGCAGGTAGTTCGGATACGGAGCGTGCATGGGGAGGGGGGAGGGAGAGCGGCCATGAGAGGGGAGGGGATTGGGAGGGAGATCCACGCCCCAACCTTGTCAGAGAAAGCGTGTTTGAGCTTATATCGAGGATCTGAGACTCCAGCAAGAAACTCGGCCTTTGTGTTGTGGACTGTGAGCGCGGTACTCTAGGAGGCGACACCTGAGGGGACACCTGTGGGGACACCTGAAGGGATGCTTGGGGGGACACCTGTCGAGAAACCTGAGGGGACACCTGAGTGGACACCTGAGGGGACACCTGAGGAGACACCTGAGGAGACACCTGAGGGCTCACTGTGAACGTAAGGTCTCGAGGATACAGTAACCTGGCGGATGACAGGGCTGACGCTTCTATTAGCGCAGGCGGGTGGTCTACTAACGCGTATGGAGCTGAGCTGTCAGCAACAGCGCGCCTGGGATCAGACGCGGAGTGATGGGCGCCTGAAAACGTGGGCGGGGCCTGGCGGAAGGCATTTCCACGTGGGGACGAGGGGGCAGTGCGGGACAGGGCGCTGGCGCGCGGGGTAAGGGGGGCAGCAGTGGGAAACGCGCGTCCGCGCGGAGAAGGGGGGGCAGCGTGGGGAAATGCGCGTCCGCGTGGGGAAGAGGGGGCAGCAGGGGGAAATGCACGTCCGCGCGGGGATGACGCAGCGGATGCAACGGATTGTGACGGGGAGAGCGAGTGGGAGCGGGTGGCGACGGATTGCGAGGGGGAAATTGCGTGCGATTGCGACGGGGATACGATGGATTGCGGCGGGGATACGATGGATTGCGACGGGGAGAGCGAGTGGGAGCGGGAGGCGACGGCTTGGGATGGGGAGATGGCATGTGATGGGGAGTTTGCGTGCGATTGGGATGGGGAGATAGCATGTGAGGGGAAATTTGCATGCGATTGGGATGGTGAGATGCTGTTGGTGGAAGAGATTGAGTGGAAGAGGGAGGGTGAGGAGGAGGAGGACACTGCTGAAGTCCGCCCTCTGGTAACTGTGGAGGATGACACTATGGTTGCCGAACCTGAAGAGGCCAGACCCACAGTAGCCGAACCTGCAGTACCCGAGCCTGCAGAAGCCATTCCTGCCGAACTTGCAGACACCATGCCTGCAAAGGCGGGCGCATTCACTGCAGAGAAGGAAACCTGGTGGGACACCTCATTCACAGCGTTGACCGCGTTGACCGCGTTGACTGTGGAGCGTGAACGCTGGTGCGCCACCTCATTCACAGCGTTGACCGCGTTGACCGCGTTGACTGTGGAGCGTGAACGCTGGTGCAGTACTGAAAGCCCCTGCTGCCGCTGCTGCTGCTGCGACTGTGGCTCTGCTGCGCCCTGTGGAAGTGACTCAGACACCACATTCACAGCGTTGACTGCATTGCCTGCATTCCTTGCAACCCCTGCGTTCACAGTGGAAAGCGACCGCTGGTGCAACGCGGAGAGCCTACGCTGCTGCTGCGAACCCGCGACAGACTGATTCGCCTCCTGAGGCTGCTCAGGCTCAAAGTTGACCGCGTTGACCGCGTTGACTGTGGAAAGCGAGCGCTGGTGCATCGCGGACAGCCGCCGCCGCTGCTGCGAACCCTCTAACAGCCGCTGTAGTTCCGCTGCCGCCCTTGCCGCCTCCGCCCGGTGTTTATCCGCCTCCTCTTTGAGCCTAGTCAACGCAACGGCCTCCTCCTGCCTCTCCCACACGGCTTGCCCGAAAATCTCCACGAAATCATCGTCCGAGTCGACAGATGGGCGCCCGTCGACTGAGGCGCGCGAGTCCGCCTTGAGGCGCGCCAGAACGTCGAGGTTCTGCCGCACCCGCTGGGTCTCCTGCGCTTGTGCCTGCTGCTGCTGCTGCTGCTGCTGCTGCTGCTGCTGCTGCTGCTGCATCTGCTCCATGAAGTCGTTGTCAGAGTCGACTGAGGGGCGCGAGTCCGCCTTCAGACGTGCCAAGACGTCGAGACTCTGCCTCACCCTCTGCGTCTCCTGCGCCTGCACCTGCTGCACCTGCTGTGCCTGCTGCTGCTGCATCTGCTGCTGCTGCTGCTGCTGCTGCTGCTGCTGCTGCACCTGCTGCACCTGCTGCGTCGCTGCCGTAGAGCGCGAGGGACCGAGAGGCGAACCACGCTGCTGCGTAGCCGTCGCCGCAGCGGCGGCAGCATTGCAAAGCGCCTCCAGAAAATCGTCGTCCGAATCCACGGATGGGCGGCAGTCTACCCATGCATCCGGCCGGCAACCTACCCCTCTATCTGGCCGGCAATCTTCCCCTCTATCTGCCGCCGCCAAACGGTCGGAGGCGGAGGGGCCGAGAGGCGACCCGCGCCGCTGCATCGCCGCGGCCCTGCAAAGCGCGTCCAAAAAATCCTCGTCCGAATCCGTGGACGGGAGGGAATCTACGCCTACTACGCTCACGCGCTGATCTACGGCGGAATGCGCGGAAGGAGCCGGGGGAACGAGGGAATGCGCGGACGCCCCAGCAGGGAGGGCGGAATGCGGGGAAGGACCAGCGGGGTGAGCGGAGCGCGCGGGAAGGGCGAGGGGAGCAGCGGAAGGGCCGGATGGGCGGAAGCCGGGGCTGCGGGGGCTTCTGGGGGAGCTTTTGGGGGAGGGGAGGGCGAAGCGG
Source organism: Closterium sp. NIES-67 (assembly GCA_027943415.1). NCBI lineage: Eukaryota > Viridiplantae > Streptophyta > Zygnematophyceae > Desmidiales > Closteriaceae > Closterium > Closterium sp. NIES-67. Next base: position 80,936 of record BQMB01001768.1, on the reverse strand, counting down.
CCCCGCTCCCCTCGCTGGGCGGACGGGGACTGGCGGAAGCTGTCGACGCGCGGAGATCGGGGGGACACGGGGGGCTTCCGCGCACGTTCCTCCTCCAGCAAGCTAGCATAAATACCGCTGACGTCCATAGACCGGCTAGGAGCGTGCCGATACTCTTTCGTGGATGTACTTAATTCCTTCGCCCCCTGACGGCTGCCTCTAATAGTACGGCTGCCGTTTCCCTGACTACTAAACTGGCCCTGATACTGGCCCTGGTGTTGGCCCTGATTCATTCTGCTCTCCGCAGAGCTCATGCTTTCACTAGCGTAGGAAGCGATACCGGCATTAATACCCGTGACGTCCATCGAACGGCTAGGAACGTGCCGGTACTCTTTAGACGAAGGGCTCCTATGGGTAGTGTCGGCCTGACTGCTTGCGACGCTGCTTATGCTCTCGCTAGCGTAGGAAGCGATACTGGCATAAATACCCGTGACGTCCATCGAACGGCTAGGAACGTGCCGGTACTCTTTGCTAGAACGGCTGCTATAGATAGTGTCGGCCTGGCTGCTCGCTATGCTGCTCAAGCTTTCGCTAGCGTTGGACGATATACTGGACTGGGCGTCAAACGGATCTGCTACTAACGGGTTCGCCTGCGACCAGGAGTGCTGCCTGGAATGCCGTCGCACGGTCGTCGTCCCCGCGCGTCGCAAGCTCGCCGTCGCACGCGTCGCCGCCTCTGCAGTCTGCTGCGCGAAAGCCGCCATGCGACCGGCCGCAGCCCTGCGACGGGTGCCAGGCGACGGAATATCAGGCGAGGAGTTACTAAGCCGTTCTCTAGGCGAATCTTTGGGCGACAGCGAGTCACGGGAGAGATTCAAATGCCTCGAGGGTTTCGCCCCGGCAAACGACGACGGCGCGGTGATTGGGCCTGGCGAGTATACCGGCGAGCGGGAGGAGGGACCGTCAGGGGAGCCGTCAACTTTGACGGCTAGCTGTCTGAAACGGCTCGGCTTGCACAACGAAGACTGCTCCGTTTCCGACAGGGAACGCGCCCTAAAGTGATGCTCTTGTAACCGTCGATGATCCTGGGACCGTTGACGCTCCTGTGACCGTTGAGCCTCTCGTGACCGTTGATTTTCTTGTAACCGTTGATGATCCTGCGGTCGTCGTGGGCTCCCTTGCAGCTCCTCCCAAACGTCTTCCGTCGCGTACAAATCTCCGTCATCTCCGTCATCTCCGTCTGCCTCTACTCTCCCCTCCTCCTGGTTCTCCGGAATTCCACTCTTACTTGTACTGCTAGGGTTCGCAGGACTCTGGATCCCTACCTTCACGCCCCTCCCCCCTGACAGCTGCCGTCTCTGCTCCTTTTGACTCCAAGATTTGTGTTTTTCCTCTCCTCCGCCTTCTGTCGATTGACTCGACTCGGAAAACGTGACCCGTGTCCCCTCCTCCCCTCTCCGTGGCATTGTCAGGCCTTGAGACGCCTCGAATATAGGGGCTTGCGTCCCGACGTCCTGCGCGAAAGAACCTGCTACTAAGTCTCGCGTTTCCAAGTCGTCGTTCCAAGTAAGATCCCGCCTTAGCCTTTCCTGGAGCTCCTTCCATCCCTCGTGCCGGTTCGATGCCTCAGCTAGGCCCGAATCCCGATGCTGTCGCTCCTGCTGCTGCTGCTGCTGCTGCTGCTGCTGCTGCTGCTGCTGCTGGTGTTGTTGCTGCTGCTGAACCTGTTGCTGTTGCAATCGCCATTGCGCTGTTTGCATCTCATTCTGTCTTCGTTGCAATGGAAACCCTAACAGGACCTGCGGCTCGCTCTGATCCAAGCAGCTGACACTTTCCATTTCCGCTGGTTTCGAAACCAGGGACACGGATTGCTACGAGTTAATGGCGAACATACGCGACGAACGAGGTTCGCCGGAAAAAAAAAACCTTCGACGTAATTATGTTCGAAGGGACATGAATGACGTCAGATGCACACGTGCAGGGAATGACTGCGATTTAGATTGATAGACTAAACCTGATCTCCTATCTCGACTCCAATTTATGATAAAAAGTCTAGCGTCCTTAGGACCCTCCGCTCCCACCCTCCGGTCGTTTACCTCTGTACCTCTCAACAATTGTTTTGAAACAAACAAAATCGCACTGTACCGCGTTTTAACTGACCGTTCCGGTCCCAGTCACAGCTCAAGAGGGCGTAGAGCCTACCTAGATGTTCCAACGCCCCATGATTACAGCTCACAACTAGAGGTTACATAACAGTAAAGCGACCACAGCAGCAATTGTTTTGTCACGGGCAGGGCTTACGCTAGGCCCTAGGGAGTTTCGGAGGGTCCCGAGATGGGGTCCAGAAGTACCCAGAATTTTCCGGATCCCAAGGAAATATCACCCAGAATCCTTCCGAGTTCTCGACATAGCAGCCCTGCCAAAGGTCGTGCCAGTCATCTCCCCTGATGTGTGCAGAGAACATGACTAGGCTGATTGGCTGAAGTCCTGAAATCGTCCAAGTACCTTATGTGATTCGTGATGTGAGAATCTTCGCCACCACGCAGTGGAATGGAAGGTCTCCTCACAGAGCTCCATGCTACGAGGCCTAGTTGGTCAGGATTCATGAAAGTAGTGCACGGAATGGATCAGGATTTCATGAGAATCCAGTTGGAAATATTCAGATTTTCGGAAAATCCCAGCCTGTTAAAATCCGGGTTTGGGGTTTGAAAAAACTCTTAATTTCTCGACATTTAGGGTATCTACTCTTATAGCATAAGCCCTGATGACGGGCAGTAGCTGCTGTGGATTCATGCCCAGGCCAAGAGCCATTCACCCCCTGCCCAAGCTTGGGTCTTGAAAGTCCAACTTGTGTTTTGTGCCACCCTTCCATTTCGAGAAGCTCAGACACTTTACCCATCTCGAGATGTACATATTTTATTAAGCTCTTTGTTCTCGCAAAACTTTCATCCTAGCCTGATACAATGGAAGGTCTCGGGTGGGAATGGAAGGCGTGGTTTTGTTCGGGGTTTGACTTGGAGGGAAAAAAATAGAGGCCTGAAAGCAAGGACAGTGAAACTCCACCTAGACAAAGCTTATAGATTGGTAGGGGGGGGAAAGGCGAATCCGCGACTAGATTTCTCATATGGGAAGCACAATCTCTACGCCGACTTTGCTGGGAATCTATACGGAACAAATCCCTAGCGCACCGGGGGTGTTCCAAGGATTTTGAAAATTTATGCAATGCCTGTTCCTGACCAGACTCCGAAGGAACATTGTGCAGCAAACAAAACTCGAGGCATGGATGGCCCTCTTGATCATTGCCTCGTCCCACCCATCCACCTTGCTGCCAGAAACCACGCTGCTGTTTTCTTGGTAATGTCCCGCGCGCCCCGTGTGATGTGGAGGGGCCCCCCTTGGGCCTGTCTGGTCTGGTCTGGTCTGGTCGTTATACCACACGTTTCAGTGGGGTTAAAGAGATTAAGACAGATTTCAGTACGGTGGAAAGTCCATCTTCGGCCCTTCATCCTGGAGATCATGGGTCCTCAAATTTAATGGGGCCTGTCAAATCCACAGTGAGGCCGCATTCTTTTCGCTCTTTCGTAACCGTGACATGCATGTCAGGTCGAGAAAGTGCGGAGCTCGCGAGCACATGCCGAATAAGAATACCATCGCGAATTGCATCTCCCCCCTGCTGAAAGTAATGAAAAGTTTGAGACTCGATCCTGATCCCTTAACAAACCTTACAGCGATAAGGAGAAACAGGTCCTCAACCCAGCAGCCCCCCTTACCAAGCATTCCCTGTCCGCGTTGGCAGACAAATGGTGAGAGCGGACACTACAACTGTTCATGAGGACTGCCCCCGACGCAGAATGCGTGTTTGGGCATGCCCAGCCAGGCAAGTGGCGTGTAAGTTAGTTTCTACAAATTTGTCGAGAGTTCGTACCGTAACCACTCTGTACCACGATCATAATTACCTGCGACCTACCAAAATTATATTTTACCGCTCTAGAAGTTCGTTCTGTTTGGACCATCACGTCTGCGGCTGTAAGGCGGCCCGAAACGGGACTGCCCTCCTCCTGACCACGAGAATTTGCTCCCCTTCAAGCATACCTGCGATACTCCAAATAAGAACAAAAATCGATTATGTATCCAATAAACGTACCAGTCAAACATACTAAAAGCTGAATTGCACAAATCTCTCCTTACATGCTTCTACCTATTTATATTAGGATGTTAAGCAGATCCAATTATGGCAGTACCATTCACATGCAAATATCTAGTGTTCAATCAAAGCAAAGCTTCTAGAATCTTGGATACCAAAACATGGCCTTGATTCCCTCTGGATCCGCCTCAAAGCCCATCCCCTTGTAGAACTCCACAACTGCAAACGAGACCATGACACACGAGAGATTCAAAGAAAAGAAATCAGATTCAAACGAGAGCACAACTTGTTGCCAGGACCAATTCCAAAAGATTCAATATAAATTCAGCAGTGTAGCATGCAGAGCTGCTACACATACTTGCAACATGTTCAGACAGGAATTGCACTACCTTGTGAATCTGCAAAGAGGGTGATGTTGCCGATATCTCGCCGCAAGAGAGCCCGAACTGTCTGCTCCACTAGAGCCTTGCCCAAGCCTTGGCCCTGTGGGGGATGATTGAAATTTAGGATGTCACTTTTAAAGAGAGGTGCTGCTGTTGATGTCGAACTGACTGCTCCACTAGAGCCTTGACCAGGCCTTGGCCCTGTGGGGGTTGAGGTGACTGAGTTCTGAGATGCTTCATTTAGAGGGGGTGGTGTTGTTGATCTCTCGCTGCAAAAAAAGTAGTCAACCGTCTGCTCAGCTAGAGCCTTGCCCAGGCCTTGGCTCTGTGGGGGATGAGGTGACTGAGTTCTGAGACGCCTCATTTGGAGGGCGATGTTGATTTCTCGCCACCCTAAACCCAGTGAAGTTGTCGATGTCTCGCAGCAGAAAAGATCCAACCATTTGCTCCACTAGAGCCTTGCTGAAGCCTTGGCTTGGCCCTGTGGGGGGTGAGGTGACTGAGTTCAGAGATGCCTCATTTAGAGGGGGTGATGTTGTTGATCTCTCACCGCAAAAAGCGATCAAGTGTCTGCTGCACTAGTGCCTTGCCCAAGCCGTGGCCCTGTGGGGGGTGTTTGTGTTTTGAGAAGTCTCCACTACAGCACATACTACACTGCACCTGGAATCTCGGGTCCACAAGCACGTACCAGACGGTGGCACTCAACGTGTGGTCTGACGTGAATGAGAGCATGATGTGGGTGCTATCTCAGCTGCATTACTTCCTACAGCACGTGCTGTACTACATTACGTGGAATCTCGGGTCCACAAGTAAGTTCCAGATGGTGGCATTGAACGTGTGGTCTGAACGAGAATTAGAGCATGCTGTGGGTGCACACGCATTACGACACCCGCATTACAGCACACAGCACGTGCTGCACTACATTACCTGGAATCTCGGATCCACCAGCACATCCCAGATGGTGGCGTTGAACGTGTGGTCTGACGTGGCACGCGCCATGCCTATCAGCTCTCTCTCGCCACCCTCCCCCTCTGCTTGATGGGCAAAAGATGGCACAGTGAAAGTGGGAGAGAGAAAAGCAGGAGAGAGGACAGAGGGATGACAAGCTCGTTTCGAGAGGCGTGCGCCATGCCGATCAGCTCCCTCTCGCCGCCCTCTCCCTCTGTGCACGAGAGAGCAATGAAGGGACACGTCACACCGGGAAGAGAGGCAGAGAGGGGTAAGGTCGCACAGCGGCATTGCGTTGAACATGTGGTATGACGTTGCTCAAGCCATGCCAGTCAGCTCGCACCCGCCGCCCTCGCCCTCTGCGGACGAGAGAAAAGCGGCGAGACACAGCGAAGAAAGGCAAAGAGGAGCGAAGGTAGACTGTGGCATTGCAAGTGTGGTTTGAAGTGGCTCTACCATTCCCATTAGCTCCCTCTCACCGCTCACTCACCCTCTGCTTTAAAACCAACCAGACGAGGCAGAACCAGTCAACCGGGTAAATTGCTGCACCTGACCTGCAGCACTGGGTGAAATGGTAACCAGGTAACCAGGTTCCGTGTGGTAACTAGGTAAGTGTTATGCAGCGCCGCTTCCACCTTCTCAGGGGGGCGTTTCGGCCACCCCACTATCTCACAGAGTGTCTCCAATGCATACACGTCCACCTCTTCCTCCCCCCCCTTCCTTCTCCCCCCACACACCCTGCGTTCTTCGTCCACCCTGCTTTGCAAGACACCATCTGCAACCTTGCAGGTTGCAACGCACCTGCAGCACCGGCAGGCGTGGTTACCAGATGCAGTGCGGTAACCAGGTAAGTGTTATGCGGAGCTGCCTCCACCTTCTCTGGAGGCCGCTTGGGTCACCCCACCTTCTCACACAGTCTCTCTGATGCATACACGTCCACCTCGCCTCCCTTGCTGTAAAAAACACTGCTGAAACCACGAAAAAACGCTGAAAGCGCTGCTCTCTTTCTTGGGACCTACCTGCCACACCCGGCGGAGTGGTAACCAGATGCAGTGCGGTAACCAAGTAACTGTTACGCAGCGCCGCCTCCACCTTCTCAGGGGGGCGTTTCGGCCACCCCACCTTCTCACAAAGTCTCTCCAACGCATACACGTCCACCTCGCCCCCGGCTGAAAACACTATCTTGCTGATGATGCCGTCCTCCCCTGTAGACTCGACCAGTACCACCTCCCCATACACCCCCTCCTCCTCCTCATCCTCCTCCTCCCCCCCTGAGTCGTCATCATCACTGTCGTCGTCGCTATCTCGACCCCCTCTTCCTTGAGACGCTCTTTCCGCTTCTTCCTTCTTGTCGCCTCCCAGCAGCCTGCATGATTGACATGACACGGGGACATGACACTGACACGAGACATGAAATGGGAGATGTCACTGCGAACGACAGGGGGGGATCAACGAATCACCCCCTCCTCCACCCCCTCCTCCTCCTCATCCTCCTCCTGCCACCCTGAGTCGTCGTCAGAGTCGTCGTCGCTATCTCGTCCTCCTCTTCCCTGCGACGCTCTTTCCGCTTCTTCCTTCTCGTCGCCTCCCAGCAGCTTGCAGGGTCGACACGACATGGGAGCGAACTCTGAAGGCGGCGCAGGGAATGCCGGGGGGAATACCAAGCAACCCATCCTCCTCCTCTGCCCCCTCTGCCCTGAGAAGCTCTTTCCGATTCTTCCTTCTAGTCGCCTCCCAGCAACCTGGAGCAGTAACATGCCACGAGATGTGGAACGGGAGATGACACGGGACATGACACGGGATACGACACCCGTACGGGACCTAGCGCACCTAGTAAAGAAGCCGCGTGTTACAACCGTACCTAGAAGCTGTTGTAACCGTACCGAGCGAAGAAGCCGAGAGTTGTAACGGCCATGGAGGGGAGGAACGCAGGAAGGGAGAGCGGGCGAGCGGGAACGGAAGCTGCGCCGAAGGAGGGGGGTACTGCAGCTAGCGACGACGACACAATGACTGGAAAGGAGAAGGCGAAGAATAACGGAAGGAGAGAAAAGGTAAGAATACTTGCAGCTGATTTTTCAGAAATTTAAAAAATCTGCCGGAAAATGGTTGCTGAAGCCTCAAAAGTTTCCACTTGCTACGCTACGCAGCTGATTTTGTAGAATTCTCACGCGCTCACTTGCTAACACGTGCTACGCTCTCCCCCGGTACGCGCAAACACGTAACTTACTTGCATCTCTCCTCGGCTTCGCAATGCGGCCGCTCGTTAGCCGTGCGTGGCTCTGGTCGAAATGCGGTCTCGCGCAAGGGAGAATGGCTGTCGCCATATCGACGGCTCGCAAGAGGGAAAAGGTAGCGAGGGACGAGAACGAGGGATCCTAAGAAGAAAGCTCTCAGGAATCGAGCTCTACCCTAGAATGCTTTCCCTAGAATGTTAGAATGCTTACCCTAGAAGCCTAGAGGTTATGGCAGCTGAGCAAATATGGACTGGGAGGAGCAGCTGAACAAAATATGAGGCACGTTCTTTTTACTTGGTTTCATCCATGAAGGGGGTCTTCGGGAGATGTGTGTCGGATTGAGTGTCGGAGTCAACGTAGCAAGGTTTCCGGTTCGTGTGGTGTTTCTACACGCAATCAGGAATACGGCCTAGGCTGGAGGTTGGATCACGAAACAGATATGTTGGGGGAGCTGGTGAGCACTTTCGCGATAAACGATAACTCGCATCAAGTAAAGGATGTACAATCTAAAAGATTTGCCAAATAACAAGTTAACGAGGAGGAAGGAGATCCGCTCCGAGCATTCAGGTAACACCTCAGGGAATTTGACCTGAAGCCTACCCACCTCGCGTGTTAGGACTTAAAACATCCGACTAAACTAGGAACTCCGGTATTTTACCAGCGAGAGGCGGTGAGGCACGTAGGCTACGCCTACGAAGCGAACATAGGCGAACCGGAGGGTGCCTTGCGAAGCCGAACCCGCCGTTACATTCAGTAAGCGAAGCTATTGGCGACACATTCAGGAGCATCGTTTCTAGTTTCCAGTCGATAATACCAAGGCCAGGTGTGCTTGCGGGCCCTTTCAGGACTAGCTGGCCACATTTCTCCCTGGCTACAGCCTGGCTACAGCCACCAATATACGCGAAATCCTAGTTATAGCGCTCACGAAATTCCACGTGCCACCGATCACTTCGCCCATAGTTCGTTACCACGCCGCTTTTGCTGCATCAGATGACCCGTGACAGTCCGAGAGTGGATTTCTGATTCGTTGCTTTTTTGTAAAGCCGCGATGCCTTCATTGTGCACCCGAGCCCTGGTAGTCGTGTTAGCCATTGCTCAGGTGGTAAACATCGCGACTTGCTTCTCGTCAGCAGCAGCAGCGGCGGCGCATTCGCTTCATGGCGAGGCGTTAGCAGGTGCTGGCCTTTCAGCCTCCTCCTCCTCTGCTTTAGGGTTCAACCAGAGACCAAGAGCCAGCAGCAGTGACTCGCTATTGCAGGAGTCGCCTACGAGAAGGTTAGTGCACTCAACACTCATTCTTCTCCTTGATACAAGACTTCTAGCTTCCTCCTCCCCTGCGTTAGGGTTCGACCAGAGACCAAGAGCCAGCAGCAGCGGCACATTGCTGCAGGATTCTCCTACGATGAGGTAAGGGCACTCAACACTCATTCTTGTCCCCGATATAAGCCTTTCAGCTTCTTCCTCCTCTGCTATGGGGTTCGACCAAAGACCAAGAGCCAGCAGCAGTGGCTCATTGCTGCAGGAGTCTCCGACCAAAAGGTAAGGCAACTCATTCTGGACCCCGATATAAGCCTTTCATCTTCTTCTCACATCGAAGTTCGACCAAAGACCAAGAGCCAGCAGTAGTGACTCGTTATTACAAGAGTTCACGACCAAAAGGTGCTATCCTATGCAGTTTCCGTCTGCACTTCGTGTCAGCGCTTCTTGTCAGCGTTGTCAGCACCTCGTGTCAACGACTTTAGGGAGGCCTGAAACGAGCCATACATTCTGGCCAAAGCCTGTCAATTCCTCCTCATGTCAAGCGGGCTGCATGAAGTTTGATACGCCATAAGAACGTACTCACAAGTTTCGATCCAAATCAATCATTGTTTGAGGCAACTATTTGAGCTTCACACTCACCCCTCCATTCCACCCCTTCCCTCGCCCACTTTCGTCTCTCAAACATCCCTTCCTTTCCCTCTCCCTTCCTTCCGTGCCCAACAAAACCCGTTTGCACAGATCGCTTAAGGCTGCTGAGGGGGGCGCACGTGGGACGTGTGCCCAGTGTGCGGAGCAGTTGAAGGAGCTCCAAGAATGGTTCACAGGTATGCAGTACGGTGACGAGGCGTGCACAGGGCGAATCAAAGGAATGCAGCGCGTTCGGGATGTTTACTTGGAAAAACAATTCCCCTCTTGACGCATGATTGGCGATTGGACGGATGCTTAGTGTGTTAATGAAGCATGCAAGGTAGACGATACGATAGAGACGGCGAGGGGGAGCAAGCGGGGGAAGAGTAATGGCCACACCGCCCACAGCACAGTAACTGCCTCCACCCTCCGTCCACCCCTCTGTGTCTTACTCAGTATGAAGCATGCAAGGTAGATGATAGAGACGGCGAGAGCGAGCAGGCGAAGAGAGAGTATTGGCTACACACAGTACCTACCTGCCTCCTCCTCCCATCCACGTCCACCCCTCCGCACCCCTTGCAGAGTTTGAAGCAGGCAAGCTGGCTGATCAAGGCAGCGAGGGGCAGCACCGGGGAAGAGGGGGGGAGCGAGGATATTTCTCCCTTACCTTTCCATCCATCCCTCTGCTCTTCTACCCCTTGCAGAGTTTGAAGCAGGCAAGCTGGATGATAAAGAGGGGCAGCAGGGGGAAGGGCGGGGAGGAAGAGGGGGGCGCGGAAAAGGGGGGCCGGGTGGGAGACGCACGGAGGCGGATGAGGTGATGGAGCTGCAGAGCCGACTGGTGGAGAGGCAGGGCGAGCTGAAGAGGTTAAAGGCAGAATACGAGGCCCTACAGGTCAGTATGGGTGGGGTGTGGTGAACAGAGGGATGTGATTGGATGGAGCAGCAGGGGAGCGAGGGGACAGGTGGGAGGCACACAGAGGCGGATGAGGTGATGGAGCTGCAGGGGCCACTGGTGGAGCGGCAGGGAGAGCTGAAGAGACTTAAAGCGGAATACGAGGCGTTGCAGGTGCGTGTGGGGATTGTCGTTGCCTGATTAGTGATCAGGCAGATGAGTTGATGGATAGAGCTGCAGCGCCAGCTGGTGGAGAGGAGAGACAAGGCGAGCTGAAAATACTCACGGCGGAGTATGAGGCTCTGCAGTGCAGGTGAGTGTGCGCAGTACGGTGTGAGGCCAGTTCCCTTGGTGGGTGGGTGCTTGCAGCACTATTTGTGAGGAAGTGCTGCGGACAAGGTAGAGCCTCATAGGTAGTGCTGCGGACAAGGTAGCGCCTCATAGATAGTTCCCTTGTGTGGATGTGAATCTCGCCCTCTCTGCCCATGCTTCAACCTTCTCACTCCTGCCTTCCCTCTTTCCGCTGTCCGCCTTTCTGCTTGTCTTTCCCCCCCCCCCCCCACCAGAAGCGCCATGAGAAGGTGACTGCAGACAAGATTCTGCTGGATGTGAAGCGCACCAAGTCCGCCTCCCTCCCTTCTTACCCTCTCTCTGCTTCTCACCCGGTTTCAGCTGCCCACCCCTCCCCAACTGAAGCGCCATGAGAAATGACTGCAGACATGATACTTCTGCATGTGAAGCGCACTGAGTCTCCCACTCATTCCCACCCCCTTCTTACTCTCTGCCCTTATCCCCCCCTCTCTCTCTCTCCTCTGTCCCTCCCCCCACCAGAAGCGCCATGAGAAGGTTACTGCGGACAAGATTCTGCTGGATGTGAAGCTCACAGAGTCTGGCGCGGACTGGGGGAAGAAGGCGATCACCAAGGAGGTGTGTGTATGTGTGGGGCGTCTACCACTTGTATATGTGTGTGTTGCCCCCTACGCTCTCCCTGTTTGCAACGTCCACACGGACATATGCATGTGCTTGTGCCACTCACAGGTACTGTTGGATTGGATGTGAGGCTTGAGTGTTCCGCTTGTATCAGCTGCATTCCGTTTCATTCCTTGCAGTGGTAGACTCAATCAGCGGATAAGGAGACGACTTTTGAGGCGCCTCAAAAGTCGTTTCATTCCTTGCAGTGGTAGACTCTATCAGTTTCATCCCTCTTTCGCTTTCACTGTGCTGTGAAGCTCCTGGGAAGCTGCTGGGAAGCTGCTGGGAAGCTGCAAGCAGCATCTACCGCCTACCACTCACTCCCCTTCACCGTTCTTCCTTATGGCTCCCCCACACCCTCTCCCCCACACCCTCTCCCCCACACCCTCTCTCCCACACCCTCTCTCCCACACCCTCTCTCCCACACCCTCTCTCTCACACCCTCTCTCCCACACCCTCTCTTCCACACCCTCTCTCCCACACCCTCTCTCCCACACCCTCTCTCCCACACCCTCTCTCCCACATCCTCTCCCCCACACCCTCTCCCCCACACCCGCTCCCCCACACCCTCTCCCCCACACCCTCTCCCCCACACCCTCTCCCCCACGCCCTCTCCCCCACACCCTCTCTCCCACACCCTCTCCCCCACACCCTCTCCCCCACACCCTCTCCCCCACACCCTCTCCCCCACACCCTCTTCCCCACACCCTCTCCCCCACCCTCTCCCCCTCCCTCTCCCCCCCCTTCCCAGGCCCTCAGCAATGCAGTGAAGCTGTTGCAGAGCTGCAAGCCCGACGCCCTTACCGTGCCCTTCCGTACCCTCCCCTGTATGTTCCCCCTACGTTTGGCCCCCGTCCGCCCTCTCTCCCATGCCCTTTTTCAGGCCCTTAGCAGCGTAATGAACCTCCTGCAGAGCTACGAGCCACATCCTTAGCATGCCCTTCCTTGCCCTCTCTCCTGTGTTCCCCCTTACGACCCCCCCTCCCCCCCCTCCCCCCCTTCCCCCCTGGTGACTTTTGAGTCGACTCAAAAGTCTCCCCCTTACGACCCCCCCTCCCCCCCTTCCCCCCTTTCCCCCTGCTCCCCCATGTCCCCCCCCTTCCCAGGCCCTCAGCAGTGCAGTGAAGCCCCTGCAGAGCTACTCTTAGCATGCCCTCCCTATGGTCACCCCCTTACGACCCCCCACCCTGCCGTTCCCAGGCCTTCAGCAGTGCAGTGAGACTCCTGCAGAGCTGCAAGCACCACACCCTTAGCATATCCTTCCTTACCCTCGCCTCTATATTATTCCCCCTACAACGCTCCTCCGTCCCTCCTCCCCCCCTGCCCCTCCCTGGCCCTCAGCAGTGCAGTGAAGCTCCTGCAGAGCTGCAAGCCACGCCCTTTGCTTTATCTTCCTTTCCCTCTCCTCTATATTCCCCATATGATGCTCCTCCGTCCCTCCTCCCCCCTGCCCCTCCCAGGCTCTCAGCAGTGCAGTGAAGCTCCGGCAAAGCTGCAAGCCACGCCCTTAGCATGCCCTTCCTTACCCTCTCCCCTGTGTCCCCCCTTACGACCCCCCCGGCCACCCTCCCTCCATGCCCCCCCTCCCCTCATGCCTCCCCTCCCCTCATGCCTCCCCTCCCCTCATGCCTCCCCTCCCCTCATGCCCCCCCTCCCCTCATGCCCCCCCTCCCCTCATGCCCCCCCTCCCTCGCCACCTCTCCTTCCATCTTCCCCCCCCCCCCGTTCCCAGGCTCTCAGCAGCGCAGTGAAGCTGCTGCAGAGCTGCAAGCCGCAGACAGGCCCAGTGATCACCAAGAAGCGCCCCAACTGGAAGGTGCGTGCACTTGTATTGTATGCAGAGCTGTTGGGGGGTGTGTGAGTGGGGGTGTGAGTGGGGGGTTGAGAGTTGGGGTGTGTGTGAGTGTGTGAGTGGGGGTGAGAGTGGGGGGGGTGGGGTGGGGTGGGTAGGGCCATGTGTCCGGACTACTGGCTCATCTCTTTCCCTCTGTTTCATCCTCTCATCCCCGTTACAGGGCTACTCCTGTTCTGCTACCGAGCGTGAGCTAGAACGCTACATGGACTACGAAACGAGGGGCATGTGTCCGGACGACTGGCTGTTCGTTCAGGACCTTATCTTCCGCAAGGAGTGCCATTCATTGCCTAAACGCCGTTGCCTAACGCGGACTGCTCACAAAGTGGTGGAGGTGGGTGGACGTGGGTGGAGGTGGGGGGATACAGACAGAAGCCTAGGATAGAGGGAGGGGCATGTGTCTGGCCGGACGACTGGCTGTTCGTTCAGGACCTGATCTTCCGCAAGGAGTGCCACTCTCTGCCGAAATGCCGTTGCCTAACGCGCACTGCTCACAAAGTAGTGTAGGTGAGAAGAGGCTGAGTGGGAGAGGCTAGGGGAAAGGTTGGGAAAAAAGGGAGGGGCATGTGTCACGATGACTCGTTATTCGTTCAGGACCTTATGTTTCGCAAGCAGTGCCATTTTCTACCCGAGAGCTTCACACGCACGGCCCACCAAGTGGTGGAGGTGGGTGGTTATATGGGTGGGTGAGAGATATTTGAGTCGACTAAAAAATCACCTGGTTATATGGGTGGGTGAGGGCCATGTGTCTAGGCAATCGGCTGCTGTTCAACATATTATCTTCCGCAAGCAGTGCCAATCTCTGCCCAAGAGGCGCTGCCTAACGCGCATGGCACACCGAGAAGTGGAGGTGGGTGGGTCTACAAATACGATACAGGTCAAGGGGAAAGAGAGGGGCATGAGTTTGGCCGGACGAGTGTCTGCTTGGTCAAATTGAACACCAAATAGGTGCCATTGTGTCAATACGTGGCAGCAACGTGTGTGATGACACCTGTGTAAATCGTAGAGTGCTTGTAGAAAAACTCTTGGAATTAAAAATAGGTGGTAACAAGTTTCGGCTTGAAGCCTTCTTCAGACCACAGAGTCCTAAAGAAAAACAAGCACTACTTATACGCCAAAAGATGTCGCCCAAGATTCGCCTCGCGCGGGAAAACCGTCGCGGGGAAAATGGGGACGCAGCAAAAAACGAAATAAGCACAAACAGTAAAACTCTACTGTAGATTAGCACTTATGAGCAGAAACTAAAAAGCTTCCGATTCTCTTCGGCAGCCTCCACGCGATAATAGCTCTCCTAAAAGCGAAAGTGTCGTGTGACCAAAGTAACGAGGTGACTTTTGAGTCGACTCAAAAGTTTCCCCAAGTGTGAACGGTCAACTAGAGGGTTGAACAAACATTTCAACACGAGGGGCCCACGTTTAAGAGAGTCGCGAATTGAAGTGGAGCGAGCGAGAAGTTCGTTGCGAGAGGCAAAGGAGACTGACTTGAAGATTGGTAGCAGAAATTTCTCAGGGTACCCTCTGGCTCTTAGCCGAGCGAAGAAAAGGGCCCTAGAATGCAGGAAGTCAGCCCGTGATGAAGAACGCAGAAGGAATCTGTGCAGTTCGCTCCGGATGAAACCAAGTTTGGTAGTCCGGGAATGATAAGACTTGAAGGGTAAGTACAGATACCGATTCATCGGCTTCTGAAACAGCTTGACGTCCAAAAACCCGGAGTTTGTGAAACGTTCTCCTTTGAAGAAAGTAACGTCCAAGAAATCCATCGATGTTTCAGACAACACCCATGTCAGGCGAATTGAAGGATGAAGCGTGTCGAAACGCGCTTTTAGCCGGTGAAAATCTTCCTTAGACCCATCCCACGGAATCAGACTGTCATCGATGAAACGGAGGTGTAGAGCAGGGGATGAAGGGATCAAACGGCGCAGCTGAATATCCAAGAAACTCATGAATAGGACCGAGAAGCAAACTGCGACTGAAGTCCCCATAGCGGTTCCGTGGATTTGGCGGAAGAATCTGCCGTTGAAAGAAACATAGCTGTTAAACATCACCCACTTCAGCAGGCGAATAATCAGTGGAGCTAGTGGATGTCTAGCCCTTTGAAGAAAATAGGAAACTGCATCAATCCCATCGAGCAGGGGAATCGACGGGTATAAAGATTCCACGTCGTAGGATGCGAGAAGAAGATTGTTAAAAAAGCGCCGTTGCTCAAGCTGTAGTACCAGACTTTGTGAGTCTTTGACATAAGTGGACTGCTGTAGTACCAAAGGTCGAAGTTCTGCGTCCAGCCAGCGAGAGACATTCGACGTCACCCAGGAATGACAGGCCGCGATAGGACGACCAGCTGGGATTTTCTTATGGATCTTCAAAAGGACATAGAACGCCGAATCTTCCATCCGTTCTTAGGAGCTTTATAGAAAGAAGTCCATATCTTCTTAGAAAGTAGAGGGTAAAAATCCTCGTGAATTGAGCGGAGTTCCTGCATGATATCGTCGACGGGCACGGTAGAGTATTCTCTGTAGACTTTCTGATTCAAAAGATGCTGTAGACATTTCTCTTGATAGAAGTCTTTACTCATCACTGTCAAGCCGAGATTTTTATCTGCAGGTTTGAAAATAAGATTTGGATTGGAGGTAAGCCGTCGGAGTGTAGGGAAGACGCTTTTTCGGATTCTGGAGCGAAAAGTCTGATCAGCAACGCTTCTGACGACCGAGTCTCTGAAGACCGCTAGGGCCGTCTCGATCTCGGAAGAAGCCGGAGGTGGGATCCAGTTAACTCGCCTGGGAAGTTTATAACCTGGATACTCAGAAACGATATCAGCTCCTCCAAAAAGATACATCGTACGAACACTGTTCATGAAAGCCTGCAGCTCGGTATCTAAACTAGAAATGGTGCGGATGGGTGGGTTTGGTATGAACTTAAGTCCTAAGCTAAGCAGTTGTAACTCATCGCGGGTGAAGACATGGTCACTGAAGTTATGGAAGCCACGGTTGGTAACTCTGCAGCGCAGCTGACTCTCGGTCTTCCTCCCGAAGAGGATCAGCGCGTACGCGTGGACATCGTCCACTACTGCTGCTTCGTTTTTCCGCGGCCGGAACCTCCCCCGTTTTTTCCCGGTGCAGAATTGTGCGGCTGCTGACGAGAGGCGTTGAGTCCCGCTGTCTTCGCGAAGGAGCGTCCCATAGTCTGGGTCGCATGCGTCGTCGCGTTGTCAGCGTGCTTCTTCCCAGGACCAGAATTATTTTTCTTCTTATTCCCTTTGCTGTTGCCGTTGCTGCTGCCTTTTCCCTTGCGGGACTGGTTCTTCTTCTTAGCGGCAGCGCTGCGGTTGACATTAAAACCCCCCTGATTCTTCTTTCCGCGTTTACCATACTGCTTCTTCTGCTTGCCGTCAGACCGTTTAGACAAAGCCTTTTCGACTTCTTGCTTAGCGATCTTCCGAACAGATTCGTCGACGGGGAGATTCTCTGCTTCCTCCGTCGCGGCAGCCTTCTTTTCGTCGACTTCTTTCTTCTTCTCCTTAAGATGCACTTCGGAGAGGTTAGCATCCATGACAAAAACAGACATCGATTCCTTAAATTCAGCGATCACCCGATCCTTGAAATAGTTCAGGTGCTTCGTCAGCTTTGAATTTTTGGTGCCGATGTCGGTCTTCTTAGCCAGATTAATGTAGCTCGTAATCTGATCCTGCAGGCGCTGAAAAACGGCGACTGCTTCGTTACGAGCTTCATCGGCAGCTTTCT
The DNA here is from genome assembly GCA_027943415.1 of Closterium sp. NIES-67. Classification (NCBI taxonomy): domain Eukaryota; kingdom Viridiplantae; phylum Streptophyta; class Zygnematophyceae; order Desmidiales; family Closteriaceae; genus Closterium; species Closterium sp. NIES-67. The sequence goes on along the minus strand of BQMB01001768.1, from coordinate 63,906 downwards.
TCTTCATGGAAATAAGAATGTCTTGGGCTGCTTTGCAGTACGTATCACAGGCCGCGACCAGGTCCTTGTCGGCCTCCTGACGGAGTTCTTCAGAGTTGCAAATAAAACCAAAAGGTTTGATCCTGATGCTGTGAGGAATAATCCCGTTGGTCTTCTGCTCAGTCATGAAGATATACTGCTGGTGCAAAGTCTGGTACTTCAAAAAACTCTTCTTAAAGTCCTTAGCGGCTTGATTTTTAAAGCCATTGAGACAAGAGGGAGTCGCCTGCTTGTCAAGAAAATCGTTATGAAGATCACCAAGAAAATCGAAGGAGTCAGTCATGACAACGTCATGAATCTCGCGAACAGGATCTTGCATCGGCGCAGCCATGATCGCAGGTTCAATCGCAGGCCTGGTGGCAGGCTCAGGAGAAGATCGAACTGCAGGAGCGTCGACTGTCACTGGAAGAGGTTCGAGAGAAAAATCCCGAGCTCTCTTGTTGGAGCGAGAAATTGGGGACTCTGGTAAATCTTCGAATTCCACCAGCTCTTTATCCTTACGAAGACGCCTCGGGCTTTGAATCCTCGAGATTCGTGCGGATCGACGGAACTGGTTAGACTTGGTGATATTGGTGTTGGTGTCAGTGTCGGTTGCATTGGTAGCATTGAATTGGTAGTTGGCCATCGTAGTAGTATCAGGCCTGAGTCCAATTGAACACCAAATAGGTGCCATTGTGTCAATACGTGGCAGCAACTTGTGTGATGACACCTGTGTAAATCGTAGAGTGCTTGTAGAAAAACTCTTGGAATTAAAAATAGGTCAGGACCTCGTCCTTTGCAGGAAGGGGAAAGAGAGGGGCATGCGTCTGGCCAAACAAATGGCTGCCTGGTCAGGACCTCATCGTTTTGAGAATAAAAAGGGACCTCATCCTTTGCACACAAAGTGGTGGAGGTGAGTGGATGGATGTATGGGTGGGGAAGGCTGGAGGGAAATGTTGGGGACAAGGAGAGGGGCATGTGTCCGGGCGATTGGTGCTTTGTTCAACACCTTATTTTACCACCTGTTCCAGTGCCCTGCATAAGAGGCGCTGCCACAATGCACACAATGCATGCAATGCACACAATGCACACAGTGCACACAATGCATGCAATGCACACAATGCACACAGTGCACACAATGCATGCAATGCACACAAGGTTGTGGAGGTGGGTGGGATATAAGAGGCTGGGGGGGCTCAGGAAATAAAGGCCCCATGACGACTGGGGCAGGTGTCATCATGCACCGTATTGGTGGGGGGACAGTTGCCGCCCACAGATTGCCTGATAGTTGATACCTTTTCCAGCTTTCCCAGGTAAGAAGTCTATTTTTGAGGCACCTCAAGAATAGACTCTTCTTTTCCAGCCTTCCCAGGTAACTTTCCCAGCTTCTGAAATCTCTCTCCTTCTTTCACGGTTCCTGTATAGCTTGCCTTGCCACCCTCCTATTCTGCAGCCCCTATCAAGAGGCGCGTCCCTCTTCTCCCAGTCTGCCCTGCAAGACCCTTCTGTCTGTTGGAGCAACCATGCCTGCACCGCCTTTGCCTGCCTCTCGAGTCACTCGTCTCGTCCCTTTGTTTCTTCCTTCCCTCCCCACCCCTCCTGCAGCCCCTCTCAAGGTCAGCATCCCTCTCTTCACAGTCAGCACTGCAGGACGCGTCGGTCCAGTGGAACAACCACGCCTGCACGACCTTTGCCTGCCTCACTGGTCACTCGTCCCCTTCTTTCCTTCCCTGTCTTATACCCACCTTCAACAGCCCCTCTCAAGACCGGCGTCCCTCTTCTCTCAATCCGCACTCCAAGACTCTTCAGTCCGGTGGAACAACCACGCCTGCACCTCCTTCGCATGCCTCAACGCCCTCTCCCCCTCCGCCCTGTCCGCTGCCACGGCCGGCACGGGGGACGCATGCGGGCGGCAGCCGGGCGGCGGGGGCTGTTGGAACATGAGCGCGGAGGAGAGGAGGTGGATGGCTAAGCCGCCCAAGAACACGGCCGCTGGAGGGTCGCTGACTATTAAGGAAGTGATTGCAATCAAGAAGGGGGCGCTGAGGTGAGCTGATGTAGAGTGCGTTCAGGGGAGATTAGTGGGTAGTAAGATATGAGCGCAGAGGAGAGCTAAGTTGGCACTTTACGCCCCTACAGGTCGCGTAAACGTACAGTTACGTTTACGTTTACGTTTACGCTGGTTTACGCGTAAGTTTACGTAAAGTCGTCCGGGCAGGGGTTAAAAAAATTCGTGGAAAAAAACATTTCGCGTTTTGGACGTTACGCATCCCGCGTTAGGGATGGTGTATTTGCGGAACAAAGGTAGCGTGACGTCTGGAAGCGTGGACACGATAGGCTCTATAGGATGGCTTAGGGCGAGATACTTAGTCGTGCGACTAATTGGGGAAAGGCGGAACGGAACGGTATACAAGGCTTTAGAATGGCTTAGCCGTGCTAGGTTTCAGATGACGGGGAGATCTGTTGGTAGTTAGGGAGGGGATGCTTGCTGCCGTTCATGGAAAACTGCAAGGGGTGCGTAGCGAAACTTCTTCCCAACAAGTCGGAACATCGTCGCACACGAAACGAAACGAAACGAAACGAAACAAAACGAGTTGGATATTTTGCCTATTGCAACCAACATTTGTGAGACACGTGGTGACATACGACGTGTTGGATCTAGGACACCAGCAAAGAACGGCTGGATGGAAAAATTGGTGGGAATTCCACCAAGTTTGGCGAAGCCTGAGGTTGGGGCATGCGACATGGTCGCCAGGTACACTTTGTCGGCTTTGTTTCGCGCGCGAGCTACACCGTTGACAACGCACCATTGTGCGACAGAATTTCAAGATTTTCGTCAACAGCTTCGAAATGGTAACCCCACCCCCCCCCCCCGCAACGCACCCACGAAAACGCGGGAAAGCCACAAAAATTGGATGAATGTGGCCGCTTCTGTACTGTTTGACAGCGCTGGAATGACGAACTCTTACTCCCCTCTTTTTTTTTTTCGGGCAGGTTGGAATTTTTCCAGCAGACCGTAAACGTAAAGCCTTTTCAGGCCCACGTACGTAAACGTAACTTTACTACGTAAATTAGCGTAAACGTAAACCTGCGTAAACGTAAAGTGCCAACTTAGGAGGAGAGGAGGTGGATGGCTAAGCCGCCCAAGAACACCCGTAGGAGGAGCGGTGACTATCAAAGAAGTGATTGCAATGAAGAAAGGGGCTCTGAGGCGCTGAGGTGAGCTGAAGCCAAGATGAGGGGAAAGTGAGTTGCGCACCAATTTTTGAGAAATTAATAGATGACGGGAGAGTAGTGGGCTGTTGGAACATGAGTGCAGAGGAGAGGAGGTAGACTGGATGGCTAAGCCGCCCAAGAAGGGAGCACTGATTTGAGTTTGGGATGATATGCACAGTGCACACTGCATGGCATAGCGACCACCTTGACCCTTAGGTCTCTGGTGTTTCCCTTTTTTTGAAGGTTCAGGCACCTTAACAGCATAGATGGAGCAACACCATTGTGACCCCCCCTCTCCCCGTGTCCCGTGTACCCAACCGTTTCTGATTCCTTTCCTCTCCCCACCCATCCTCCTTCCTCCCATTGCTTGTCCAGGTGTATTTTGAGTCGACTCAAAATACACCTTCCTCCTTCCTCCCCTTGCTTGCAGAATGGGTATTGACTGCACCGGGGGTTCAGGCACATTCGCAGCGCACATGGCGCGGCACAATGGAACCCTCATAGACCTACTCACTCCTGTGATCCTATTCTCCTGTGCCCGTCTCGTTATTGGTCCGGACGTCAATGGGGGATCAGGCACATTCGCAGCGCACATGATGCGGCACAATGTTACCACCGCAGCCCATCCCCATCTGCTCTCTTTTCCCTCCTGCCCCCTGCCCCATTATCCCTCCCTCCCTTCTCAGGGTCGGTATTGACTATAATAAAGGATCGGGCACATTTGCAGCGCACATGGCGCGGCGCGGCGCTGCGCAGCGCATCGTGACTAGCCCCTTCAACTATCCTCCTCCCAACCCCCACCCCCCCCCCCCGCCCCCCTCCCTTTCCCCCCTCGTTTTTCTTCCAGAATCGGTATTGACTTCAATGGAGGATCAGGCAGCTTTGCAGCGCACATGGCACGGCACAACGTGACCGTGATGACGTCAGCAATGAACCTTGAGGCGAATGTGGGGCGAAAGAAGGGTCTACCTTTTCTTGAGACAATTGCCCTGAGGGGACTTGTGCCCCTGTGGCTGCCGTATAAGGTGGGTGGGTGTTGCTGCTGTGGCTCCTTCACAAGGTGTGTGAGAGAGGTGAATCTGGAGGCCAATGTGGGATGCAAGAAGGGGCTGCAGTTCCTATAGACTTTTGCTCTGAGGGGGCTTGTGCCCCTGTGGCTGCAGTATAAAGTGAGATGTCAATAGACCATCTCTGTCGCATTGGTTGATGTCAACAGACTATCTCCTCCATCCCTTCGTCTTTACCCTCAACACTTCTCCACATCAGATCAGCTTGCCCCTCTATGGCAACACCCTGGACATCCTACATGGCACCAGCGCAATCACGCTCATTTCTCTTGCGCCCATATCCCCCCCCCCACTCCTTTCACCTCATTCCTCCCATCAGGTCCGCCTGCCATTCTACGACAACACCTTAGACATCCTCCACGCCACCAACGCCATCAAATTCATGCCATCGCCAGCTGAATTCGAGGAGGTTTTATTCGAATGGGACCGCGTGTTGAGGGTTGGTGAGTTTGCGTGGGACGCATGCATGTAAGGCCTATGAATGCCATGGTTGCCCTCAAGTTCCTGCCATTACCAGCTGAACCGATGAAGTTTATTTGAGTCGGACCGCATGCTGATATTCGTCGAGTTGAACACATAACAACGCATGACTTGAGGAGCTCCACATTTCACCAACGCCATCCAGTGCCATCCAGTGCCATCCAGGGCCATCCAGTGCATGACGCCGCAATCTGATGTGCTAAGAGTCCGTCAGTTTTGCCTTGGTGCTATGAGAGCTGTATTTTGGCCCTGACTCCCCATGTTTTTGTCTTTCAACCTCCCGTTGGTATATTCTTACATCCTTCTTTACCAGGGGTGAGTGATGTGGCTGGGGAAATCACTGCATCAGCCATTGAATCTCCGGCCTATCTGACAGTGCTGGATCTGCTCAACCAAGTACCGCCACCTGCACAGAACCCTCACTCTTCTCCTTTTTGACTTCTTCCTTTCCGTTTTTTCACCTTTCTTGCCAGGTGGAGTGATGTGGTTGGAGGAATTCACCGCCTCTGCAGCAGAGATGCCGACCTATCTGTCAGTGCTAGACCTGCTCAAGTACCGTCACTTGCACTGGAGCCTCACTCCCCCAAAGGCCATGATTGGCAAGCCTGCCGGGACTGTCATTCTGCATTGTCTCTTGGAGAAGCCCATGCGGAAAGACCTGTAGCAGACCGGGATACTCCTCCTGAGTTGATCATGTGAGAGATGTGCATATTGCCACCTGCGGGAGCCTCAACACCCCCCATAGCCATGATTGGCAAGCCTGCTGGCACCGTCATTCTCCACTGTCTCTTGGAGAAGCCCATGCAGAAAGATCTGTAGCAGGCTGGGAGGGCCTCAGATTACAGGCTTTTTACCCTGATTCAGGGTAAAATCAGGGTGTTTTTTAGACGGTTTTTTTTTAACACGGGCCTGAAATTTCAGCTTTTTTTTAGAAGTGAACCCTGATCGATTAGCGTGCCTAGTGTAGTGAGGCCTGTTTTTTCCAGCGTCGCATTCGGGATCGACCTTGATATGTGTAAGGGCGTGGTACTTCGGCTAAACATGTCAACTTATACATATTAGCTATGTAGAAGTTATAGGCTAGACTGAGGTATGCTTCTAGTGACTACAACCAACTAATATTTGTTCTAGGTTTCCACTTCCAGTCTATCATTCGATTCTCACTTTAACATGGTATCACGCGTAGGTTAGAATCCCCCACCTACCGCTTCCGCCCGTACCCTAGCAAGGCCCCGCCGCCCCCCCTCCCCCCCCCCCCCCCCCCCCCCCTGGGGCCCCGTCGCGCCTCCTAGCCCCGTCGCGCATCCTAGCCCCGTCGCGCCCCTCCTGGGCCCCGTCGCGCCTCCTAGCCCAGTCGCGCCCCTCCTAGGCCCTGTCGCGCCCCTCCTGGGCCCCGTCGCGCCCCCTAGCCCCGTCGCGCCCCTCCTGGGCCCCGTCGCGCCCCCCTAGCCCCGTCGCGCCCCTTCTGGGCCCCGTCGCGCCCCTCCTGGGCCCCGTTGTGCCTCCTAGCCCCGTCGCGCCTCCTAGCCCCGTAGCGCCCCTCCTGGGCCCCGTCGCGCCTCCTAGCGCCCCTCCTGGGCCCCGTCGCGCCTCCTAGCCCCGTCGCGCCCCTCCTGGGCCCCGTCGCGCCCTGCTTGGCCCCGTCGCGCCCGCTCGGCCCCGTCGCGCCCTGCCTGGCCCCGTCGCGCCTGCCTGGCCCCTCCGCGCCTGCCTGGCCCTGCCGCGCCTGCCTGGCCCCGCCGCGCCGGCCTGGCCCCGCCGCGCCTGCCTGGCCCCGCCGCGCCTCCCTGGCCCCGCCGCACCTGCCTGGCCCCGCCGCGCCTGCGTGGCCCCGCAGCGCCTCCCTGGCCCTGCTGCGCCTGCCTGGCCCCGTCGTACCTGCCTGGCCCCTCCGCGCCTGCCTGGCCCTGCCGCGCCTGCCTGGCCCCGCCGCGCCGGCCTGGCCCCGCCGCGCCTGCCTGGCCCCGCCGCGCCTCCCTGGCCCCGCCGCACCTGCCTGGCCCCGCCGCGCCTGTCTGGCCCCGTCGCGCCTGCCTGGCCCCTCCGCGCCTGCCTGGCCCTGCCGCGCCTGCCTGGCCCCGCCGCGCCTGCCTGGCCCCGCCGCGCCTGCCTGGCCCTGCCGCGCCTGCCTGGCCCCGCCGCGCCTGCCTGGCCCCGCCGTGCCTGCCTGGCCCCACCGCGCCTGCCTGGCCCCGCCGCACCTGCCTGGCCCCTCCGCGCCTGCCTGGCCCCGCCGCGCCTGCCTTGCCCCGCCGCGTCTGCCTGGCCTCTCCCTCTGCCCGCCCGGCCCATCTTCGCGCCTGCTCGTCCTGCCGTGCCGCCTTGGGCTCCGTCTACTCTGCTCGCCAGTGCTGAGGCGCCTCGCGGCCGCCGTGCTGGAGAGTGCTGTCGCCGTGTCCCTGCGTCGCTGTGTTCCTGTGGAGCTGTGCCGCTAACCCTGCACGATGGCTGACTTCGTGCTCCGACTGGACGCCGAGGGCCATGCGGTTGACTTCGCCGCCTGGCTCTCCGATCTCCGCCGCCACCTTACAGGTCAGCGCCAGGATGGCCACTCTTTGGTTGTCCATGTCAACGGCTTGCTCCCCCGCCCCCCCGCACCTGCTCCCCTCCCTGCTGACCCCTCCTCTGATGACCGTGAGACCTTCTCTACTGCTGCGCTTGCCCGTGTGGTCTGGGACTCTCGCGATGCAGTCGCTCAGGTTGCTATTAGCCACGCCCTCCCTGTGTCTGAGCGCTCGCGCTTTGCTACTATTGAGACGACCAAAGCTTACTTAGACGCCGTTATTGCTCGCTATTCCACACCCGCGTCTACTTCTGCTGGCCGCCTGCTCTTCCCTATGCTTTTCCCAGACCTTGCAGCCTTCCCTACCGTCGCAGACTTTGCCACTCACCTGCGTGCCCTAGAGACCCGCTATCGCACTGCCAGCACTGCTGCCCAGCTCACTGCGCTCCCCCCCTTCTTTTCTGCATGACGCTCTATTTTATCGGCATGCGCCTGCCAGACCGCCTCGCTAGTGCTCGCGATCACTTCCTTAGCCAGCACCCGGGTGACCTCACCCTCACCGCCTTTGTCGATACCCTCACCGAGATCGAGACTCGCCAGCGCACTATCGCTCAGTCGAGCGGTGCGCCGGCAGTCTCTATCTTTCACGGTTGTGCCCCCTCCCAGTGCACGTTCACTGACGTTTCGGCTGCGGTCGCCACGGCGACCCCTCTTACCGAGACGGCTGCTGCGGTCCACCCGCAGCAGCGCTTGCGCCGCGGTGGCCGTGGTCGCCAAGGAGGTAGGGGTGGTGGCACAGGTGGTGGTGGTGGTGACGGTAGTCCGCCTGCGGGGACTACCACTGGTGGGCAGGAGCAGCAGCCCCAGCCGCAGCAGGAGCAGCCCCAGCCGCAGCCGCCGCCCCAGCAGCAGCCGCCGTCCCAGCAGCAGTCGCCGCAGCAGTGGGCCCGTCTCCCGCCTGGCTAGCCCGGCACCTCCGGAGGTAGTGGCCGTGGTGGCGGCCCGCGCAGCTTGGCGTCTACCGGCGGCTTTGGTGCTGTCACCTGCCAGTACCAGCTTCAGACCGGGCCTCTTCGCGACACTCTGTGCCGTCGCCCGCACCCGACCGCCCGCTGTTTCCGCCGCCTCGACGATCTGTTTCGTCGTCGCTTTGGCCCGGCCCCGGACCTCCCCGACTGGCACAGCCTGCTCCGCCAGGGCGTGACGATCTTTGAGTTAGACATGGATCAGATAGGTGCTGCTTTGCATGCTTTGTATTCTGACGCTTCTAGTGTTGCTGGATCTTATTACCCTGTGTACTCTAGTTTAGGTGTTGCACCATTGTGTAGCTTAGCCTCCCCTGTTGCGTCAGGCGTAGGACTGCCTAGGTTGCCTAGTCTAGTCGCTGCACTGGCTCCGTCCCCGGCCTCCGCCACAACGTCGCTGTCCTTCACTCTCGACTCCGGTGCTTCTGCCTGCTTCTTCCGCGACCGTTCCACGCTCACGCCGCTTGCTGCGCCTGCTGTTGTGTCTCTCGCTGACCCCTCTGCGGGTCCTGTCGTCGCTCGCAGTTCTACGTCCCTTCCCTGTCCAACAGTTCCCTCGGGCTCCCTTACAGGCCTCCACGTTCCCTCGTTCTCGAGGAACCTGGTTGGTGTCGGCTGTCTCCAGGACCTCGGCGTCACCACCACGTTCCCTGGGCACGAGCGGTTCGCTGTCTGTTCTGAGGCTGTCTCAGGTTCCCCCCTTGCGACGTTCCCCCGGGACCCGGTGTCCGGTCTGTTTACCCTAGACACCGCTTCCCCCCCGGTTGGTGCGTCCTCCCAGGTCGCTGTAGCTTGCTCGTGTCGGTCCCTCACTCACCCGTCCCTTCACTGGCAACACCGCTTAGGTCACCCTGCTCTCCCGCGTCTGCGTCACATGTCCCAGCACGGTCTTGTCTTAGGTCTCCCCGCGTCGCTCCCTGCCCTTCCTCCCTCGACTGCGCCACCGTGCACGCCTTGCGTCGAGGGTCGGCTCCGCCGTGCTCCTCACTCCTCCTCGCTGCGCCCTGCTACTGCCCCCCTTCAGACCCTGCACCTGGACGTTTGGGGCCCTGCCCCCGTCCCCGGACCGCGCGGTGAGCGCTACTTCCTTGTGCTCGTCGACAACTACACGCGCTACGCCCCCCCTGTCACTCATGCCAACTTGACAGTGACCGACCAAGACTGTAATCACGACCTGTGACAAATAATGGCATGTGGTATTTGAACTGCGTGTTTTCTGTAGTTGAGCCTGTTTATTCAGCGCATTTTTTTTACAACACCCTGATTGATCAGCGTAATTTTTTTTGAGAGGCCTGAAAAAACAGGGAGCTGAAGGGGGGGGACCCTGAGCGATCAGCGTGCCCCAAAACGAATGTGAGGCCTTGGCTGGGATACTCCTCCTGAGTTTGACCAAGTAAGAGGTGTGCATGCATATTGCCATCTGTACCCTGGAGCCTCTGTTAAGAGAGCTAGAAAGGTTCTAGCTAGGAGTAGGAGGAGCCATGGAAATGGCGAGGTTTTAGGTGCTAGGAAAGTTGAGAGAGAAAAGAGAGAGAACTAGAAAGAGAGAGGGATATAAGGAGGGGATTGTACCCTCTACAGTATAGTTCGGTAACCTACCAATCCTAACAATTATATAACACAATATATTATTTAACAGCCTCACCAACAAACCCTCCCCCCCCAAGGCCATAATTTGCACTAGTGTCATTCTGCACTGCCTCTTAGAGAAGCCCATGCGCAAAGACTTGCAGCAGGCTGGGATGCTCGTGAGCTGAGCTTTGACTGGGAGATATGTGCATATCGGCGGTGACTCCCAGGGCCCAAAATTGGTTTTGGGCCGCCCTTTGAAAACGGGGTCGCCCCACCAAAACACCCTGTCACACAGGGTACCTAAATCTGGTAGCCTGATTTTTCAGGGTAAACATTTTGCAGTTCTATTTACACAGGGTATATTTTAAACCACCCTGTTCTTCATTGCCCTCTGCATTGCCATTTAAAGCCATTGACTATAATAGCGAAAGTGTTTTTTAACTTCGGATGGACAGGAGCTTGGGTTATGTTGCTGGCTTGACAAAATGTACAGTGCGACACGTTTGACGTACTTGTGACTCAAGCGAGTTGCGCGTGGGTGGGGGGCGGAATTGGAGGGGCGGGCGAATGACAGTTGCAAGGGCGGGAAAGGCATTTCAGTGGGTGGCAGATTTGGTGAAGGGCCAATGAACGCTCTCTCACACACACCCTCCAGCACACATCGACAGAAACAATTGAAGGTACCATCAGTCCCCTCACACCTCCTCGAGTAAAGTTTGGAGGAAATTTGGCTAAGGGCCAATCAGCACCCTCCCTCACACAGACCCCAGCACACATCGAGCGCTGATTTTGGCGAAGGGCCAGTTAGCGCCCTCACAAAGCCCCCACAACGCATCGAGCGCTGATTTCGGCTAAGGGCCAGTTAGCGCCCACACAGAGTCTCCAGCACGCATGTGGCTCGCCAGACAGTGCATTAAGGGTAGTTGCCTTGCTGCCCTGTTTCATCAGGGCTGGAGGGTTGCAAACCCTGGTTTTTGAAGGGTAAAAAATCTGCTACACTTTTTTAATAAGGGCTATAAAATCGCAAACCCTGAAAACTCAGCCTAACTCGAAAAAATACCCTAAAAATCAGAGTAATCAGGGCATTTTACCCGGATATTTGGGGCCCTGGTGACTCCATTGCGCCTCACTTACCCCCCCCCCCCAAAAGGCATGCTTGCCAAGTCTACTGGCACTGTCATTCTGCACTGCCTTCTGGAGAAGCCCATGCGGAAAGACCAGTGATTGTGGTATACTTTCCAAATATACGGTAACATGAGGTATGTCAGCGACATGAGTGTTGGGCTTGTTGGCATGCATGTGTTAAGAAAGTTGAGGAGAGAAAAGAGGAATGGTAGGAAGCCATGGAATGGCGTGAGGGTTTTGGACTAGGAAAGTTGAGGAGAGAAAAGAGGGTGAGGATGGAAGAGAGAGACATACAAGGAGGGAGTTGTACCCTCTACAGTAGAGTTTGATAAACCTACCAAGCCTACCAATTATATAACAAAATATATAATTTAACACCATGCTTTGCCTGCTGGTGAATTGGAAAGACATAAACGGACTTTGGCAGAGGTAGAATGTGTTGCGTTGATTGTGTGCAATGATATGTATGTATCTATACCTTCGTGGGCATGAAGTGGAAATTATGTTTGCAAGAGGGGAACAAGAGCAGAGGGGAATTCTTGAAAGTGAGGCGAACAAGTCACTATGAGCCTCCTGATGCCGTCAATCTGTCAGCCTTCCTGCCAGAGAATTGTCATGATTGGGCTGGATAACTGGGTTACTTCCAGTCTAGTATATAATAGGTGTATCATATGGTACAGGAGGTGTACACCATTCACACCTTCCCCTAGTAGGAGGAGACGATGCACCAGCAGTAGGAGCTGGGAAAACACGCTATTGTCACAAATCATGACTTCTCGAGAAACGTCTCCAACAAATCCGCTGCCATCATCCTTTCATGGATGTCGTCCGCCAAGATTTTACTCCTCAAGTGTGGTTCAAACAGCAATTACTACCTACTCGTACACGTAACCGTACCGGTTTGATGTGACAGGCTCAAGCAATAATAACAGACTCGCCTTGAGAATCTTCACAGTTGCTTCACGGTCCATTTTGCCCGAAATGTACCTTGCAAAAGCTACTTTTAGCAATGGAGCATTGTGCATGATAGCTGCCCTCCAGGATTCATAGACTATGTCATCTTTCACATACAAGCAAAGTCGAGGATCAAGGAAGTGACTGAGTTCCAGACTTCGTACTTGTCAGCTGCTGTTAGAAGCTTCAATTCCTGCACGAGAGGTAGTGAACAGCAAGATTTACTGGTATAAAATCCGACACATGAGCTTAAGACAATGAAAAGAAATCATTTAAAGAGGCTTCTTGTTGTGCAATCACAAGTATCACTTCACCTCAACAGTTGTGTCTTCTATATTGAGCTCGCCAGTGTACATGAAAGTGAGAAGCTTCTGTAGTGTTGCGAAGTCCACATCTTGTATCAGAATGAAGTCTTTCTTCGCCTCTTCAAAGTCACTGCTGAACATCCTGGCGAAGACAGGAGACCTGCAAATGCACACAACGTATATGAACATTACGGTTGCTGAGCCCACTAGGCATTGAGAAAGACTCATCAGCTGAAAAGGTCAAAAGGCATCAGCTTCAGCTAGGCAGCAGCCATCTACTGTCCCCATGATAAAACGCATAACTCTGCAGGGTTGCTTTGCACACCGTCAGAAGTACAGAGCAACACAACGGCTAACTGACCATGTAGCGAGAATGCGGCGATGAGCGCGGATCTTCCCTCCATCGCAAGTCTCCAGAATCACATCGCAAAGAAGTTGCAGTTTGTCCAAGTTGCTCTTCAGCGTTTCCACTTGGCGCTTAGAGCTTTCCAGCTGATGTTCCAGAGAGCTCATCTTCTCTTCCGCTTCCCGTTCGACCTTTTCCTGTGCTTCCTTCTTGGCCCAGTCTATTTGATATGCAGAAAGACGGTGGGCACACTCTAATTGACTCTCTAGATTCGTATACTTCTGCACACAACAGCCACAAATGTGTCGGCTGCGCTTCCTATGTTGCCTGCAAAAACCGCAGGTCGGCATTCCGGAAGCTTTACAAAAACTTCAATTGTGACTTTAAAGCCGTTACCCATAATGCATACTTTTGCGTTCAAGATTAATAATCTTCAAGGGAGAAAATAAGGTAGCCGGGTTCCGGGTGAGCCAGTCTCGCCCGAGTTTTGGCGACCAAGGGACGCGGGAGTCCCCCCCCGAACTTGAAAAACCGAGAATGCATCTTGGGACTTTTGAAGCGTACTTCACTGCATTCACGCCCCCCCACCCTCGTTTCCCCCCCGCCCCCTCGTTTGAGTTAAGCAATTTGCAACTTTTGTTTGTGCGCCCCCCCCACCCCCGTTTCCCCCCGTCCCCCCTTTTGAGTATGCAATTTGCAACTTTTGTTTGTGCTGCCCCCCTTGTTTCCCCCTGCGCCCCCTTTCAAGTCAGCAATTCGAATGTGCAAAAACAAACTTCTGCTGTGTTCCCCCCCTGTCCCCCACTAGTCTTTCGTTTTCCCCGCGCAACCCTTCCCTTGTCCCCCCGCTCCCACGCGTGTTCCCACGGGTGTTTTGCGCTGGTTGCCCAACTTTGTTTTTTGCCTGTACGTTTTTTCCGCTCGGCTTCATGCCCTTCTCGCACTCTCGTCAACATCTCGCTCTACTTCACAACCCGTTGACTCACACTCATCCCATTTCATCTGCATTATGGGTCAATGGCTTCAAAGACACTTCGAGTAGACACGCTTAGTAACCTTGTACCGCTGCACCAGCTAAATTCGCCTGGTTTTGGTGTGCCCAATCTCTACGAGTGGAACGACTCTCGCGTCTAACGGAGGTACAATCAATAATAGGCAGCATGCCGCAGGCCACCACTGTCACCCATCTACATCTTTAGCTGCCCGTCTTTATCTCTGGTCGACACTGAGATGAAAACGGGCAGCTAAAGACACTGTCTTACCCCCATAACCATCCACGCCGAGTTCCTAGGCAGTTTGAGGCAACTCAATGCCCTACATGCGGGTTCATTCAACATGAGGAAGGTGGGGAAAAGGGAAATTTGGGTGACATTGCACCTACAGCATGCGGAGGTTTCATTCCCACATGCAGCAGCAGTAGGCCATCGACCTCGTAACCTGGAGACGTGGCCAGTTCTTGTTGTGGCAAGCTCTACATGAACACGGTCTGGGAACTAGGAAATTTGACGACTTTATACAGCCATGCGTGAAGAACGAGGGTTGCGAACAAGTCTCATGTTGAAGAAAAGCACTTGACCGAAGTCTTGCATAGGAAATGGCTACGTAGTCTTCCTAACATCACACGACTTTATCCTACCACGACCGCTAATCAGACTTCGCCCATCCATGATTGCAAGCCTGCTAACACCATCATTGTGCACTATGCGGATCAAAGCTAATGTACACAATCTCAAAATAACGCAAACAACTAGAATGAGTGATACAGGGTGGTTTTGCCCTCAGGTGTTGTACTCTCTATGAGCATGCACCAATCTAGCCTAGAACATGCACAAATATATGTTGACACACCCCCTAGGCTAGACAAGGGGCAACGACTAGCAAGAGACACGCAACTCAGTGTGGCCCTACTACTCCAACCTCTAAGGCAAGGGTCTGAAGACCAGTCAGCAAGAGTACAAAGGAAACAAGAGTAACCCAGGGCGGCACTACTAATCTAGCCACTAAAACAGGAGCCACAAGGCCAGTCAATGTAATATAAGATATAGTACACAATCAAGGTCATAGCAAGTGAGAAGCTACAGGAACTAGACCAAGCTGTACACAGTGCCGCTGATGATCTTTAGGCGCAAGCGCCTTCGTAAAGATATCAGCTGTGTTGGCACTTAAGGCCAAGTGAACTACGCGGGCCTGGCGGCACTGCTGTAGCTCGCGCAGGAGGAAGTACCGCAGCCGGATGTGCTTCGTTCTGCCCTCCAGTCGAGGCTCCTGACATAGGAGGAGCATGGCCTTGTTGTCAGCGTACAGGACCGGGGCAGAGCTAGGCCACTCACCTAAGTCTGTGAGAACGCGAGGGACAAGCGGACTAGCGGCACGCAGGAAGTCAGAGAGAGGAGGAGTGGAGACAACAAGGGATGACTGAGGAGGCGATGGGAGAAGGGGAGCATGAGATGCATGAGACTGGAGCAAGATAGAGTGAGCGCACTGAACAAGAGAGACAGGACGAGCACGAGAGGCATGGTAAGACCACCAGCGGGAGGGGGGGGTCGGGTCAGGAGACAAGGGAGGAGACTTAGCAGGAGAACGAGGGGGGAAACGAGCCGGGGACGAGTCCGGAGGAGGGAACACAGGGCCGTAGACAAGCGGAGGAGGCGGTGGGGGAGGCGCAGGCGGGCGGTCAGGGGAAGGAAGACCGAGGAGACGAAGGGTAGACACCGACGGTGACTGCTGCTGCTGCTGCAACTCCACGCTGAAACCGGAACCTCCAGCTACACCACGGCTACCTCAGGGATGCTCCACGTCAACACCCCTAGAATGAGAAACCTCTCCAGCACCCGTGCCACCCCCAGGATTGTCGGGACAAGCCACGGAAATACCCCCAGGACGAGCACCCTTAGAACCAGCACCCTCCTCAACGCCCGCACCCCCAGCGTTCTCGAACCCCTCTGGCGGCGGCGCCTGCTGCTGCGGTGGTGGCGATGGCGGCTGCTGCTGTGGTGGCGGCGACAGCGGTTGTTGCTACGGTGGCGATGGGGCGGCTGCTCCAGCGGCGCCGGCGATGGTAGCTGCGATGGTGGAGGAGGAGCAATTGGGGCAGAGACAGGTGGCGAATCCCGAGCCGCAAGGCCCCCAGAGTCAGCTGACTCCTCCACTAGGACGACCGACGAGAGGGAAGTAACGGGAGACACACCAGATAGGGCAGGACGGGGAGGGAGTGGAGAAGGGGCTACTGGGGGAGTGGGGAGCAGGAACAGGGGTGGGGCAACCGGGAGACCTCGGTGAGGAAAGCGGGTGTAGAAGAAGACAGACTCGTCCAAAGTGGCGTCGCGAGAGTGAAAGAAACGGTGAGACGACAGGTGGTAAAGTGCCAGTTAGACGCGTCTAGGGGGAAGCCAAGGAAGACACAGGGGACAATGCGGGCAGTGAGCTTGTCCGTGCCAGAGGCACGAACGTGAGCGAGGCAGCCCCAGAAGTGGAACACAGACGCATCATCAGGGGACCCGGTCAAGAGGAGGGTCAGCGAAACTTGCGGCCGCTGGGAGTGTGGCCACATGTTAAGCTGGTGAGCGGCGTAGCGAACGGCGAACGGCCACAGAAAATGGGGTGCACTGGCATGGATCATGGAGGTACGAGCCACCTCCATGACCAAACCGATGTGTCGCTTAGTGACCCCATTCTGCTGTGGGGAGTCCGACAAGGTGAACAACTAGGTGATGCCCTCCGCACGACTGAACTGGCCAAGCTGACCAGAGGCAAACTCGCCGTGACGTTGCGAGTGAAGACGCAGCACAGGGAGGCCGCGGTGGATTTGCGCAACTGCGAACTACGAGATAAGAACATAAGGCATGTCGGCCTTCCGCTCCAGGGGAAACACCATGGTATAGTGCGTGTAGTCGTCGACGAGTACCAGAAAGTAGCGCTCTCGACGCAACCCAGGGATGGGGGCTGGGCCCCAAACGTCCAGGTGCAGGGTCTGAAGTGGCGCAGTGGTGGGGGGAAACGATGAGGCATGAGGAGCACGGCGCAGCCAGCCCTCGACGCAAGGCATGCATGGAGGCACGGGCGAGGGAGGGCAGGGAGCGACGCAGGGATACCTAAGACAAGACTGTGTTGGGACATGTGATGCATACATGGGAGGGCGAGGTGACCTAAGCAGTGGTGCCATAGCAGCGACGGGTGGGTGTGCGACCGACATGTGCAAGCCGTAGTGACTTGGGAGGGTGCGACCACCTAGGGGGACACTCCCACTGGGGGGGACACGGTGTCTTGAGTGAACAGGCCAGACACCGGGTCCCGGGGCAACGTAGTGAGAGGGGCACCACGGGCAGCCTCGGTGCAGACTGCATACCGCTCGTGTCCAAGAAACATTGTGGTGACTTCGAGGTCTTGAAGGCAGCCGACACCAACTAGGTTCCTGTAGAACGAGGGGATGTGCAAGCCTGTAAGGGAGCCTGAGGGAACCGCTGGATAGGGAAGGGCAGTGGAGCTACGTGCAACTACCGGACCTAAAGAGGGGTTAGCAAGCGCTACAGTGGCAGGGGCGGCAAGCGGCGTGAGTGTAATGTGGTCGCGAAAGAAGCAAGCGGACGCACCCGAGTCTAGTGTGAAAGAGAGCATGGCAGTGGCGTTCGAAGGCGGAGGAGCAGAGTGGAGCCGAAGTTAAATAAGGCAGGTGGTCCTACGCCTGACATAGCAGGGGAACCTAGGCTACACACAGTGCACACACCTACACTAGGCAATACAGGGTAATAGGGTCCAGTCACACTACAGTCATCAATATACATGACATATATAGCAGACCTAAACTGATCCATATCCAGCTCAAAGACAGCACATGGCGACGCACCAGGCTGTACCAATTGGGGGGGTCCAACACGGGGCGAAAGCGGAGACAGAAGAGGTCGTCTAGGCGGCGGTAGCAGTGGGCAGCGGTGTGACCAGGACGATCATAGACGGTGCCGCGGCGGGGGCCGGACTGAAGTTGGTACTGGTAGGTCACTATAGTGGAGCTGCCACCTGACACCGAGCTGCGCAGCCCACCACTAGGACGACGAACACCAGCGCCGCCAGGCCACCACGACGGCGGGGGTCCCCACGATTGCTGCAGCGACTGCTGCTACTTGGGCTGCTGCTGTTGCTGCTGCTGCTGCTGCTACTCCTGCTGCTGCACGGGGGCATCAGCCCTGGTCCCCTCATCTGCACCACCGTACCCTCCACCACCGCCACCACCTCCGCCACCTCCGCCACCCCCCCCACCCCTCCTGCCGCCACGCCCCTCCCGAGCCCGACGTCCCCTATTCTGACGAGCCTGCGCTAAGGTCGTCGCAGTGATCTCAGCAGCTGGGGCCGTCTCAACAAATGCGGCAGAGACGTCAGAGTAAGTGCACTGGGAGGGAGCATAGCCCAGGAAGATAGGGACCACTGCAGTACCACTTGACTGAGCAATAGTGGGCTAGCGGGTCTCTATCGTGGACAGGGCACTGACAATGGCAGTAAGGGTGAGGTCACCTGGGTGCTGATTAAGGAAGTGGTCGCAGGCAGTGGCAAGGAGGTCAGAAAGGCGCATGGCAATAAGGTAAAGGGTAGCGCAGAGGGGAGGAGGGAATGCAGTGAGCTGGGCCTCAGTGCTAGCAGCACGGTAACTAGTCTCAAGTGCATGCAGATGAGCGGCAAGGTCAGCGACAGTGGGAAAGGACACAAGATCCGGGAACAGCATGGAGAGGATCAGACAGCCGGATGAGGCGGAGGAGGGAGTAGAATAGCGCGTGATGACTGCATCTAAGTATACCTTCGCATTTGCTACAGCAGTAAAGTGGGGACACTCAGACAGGGGGAGGGCGTGACTAATAGCAAGGTGCACTACCGCATCGCGCGACTCTCAGATAGCGGGGGCAAGTTGAGCAGTGGCAAAGGCCTCACGCTCAGCAGACGTGGGAGTGTTACAGAGAGCAGCAGGCACGGCGGGGCAGGGAAGCTTACCATCGACAAGGACGGTCAGGGAGTAGCCGTCCTGGCGCTGACCTATCAGCTGACGGCAGAGGTCGACGAGCCATGCTTCAAAGTCGATCGCCCGACCCTCCGCGTCGAGGCGGAGCACAGCGTCCGCCATCACCACGGCTTCAGCAGCTGACAATGGCACAGCGGCACGGCGGCTCGGCGGCACGGCGACATGGCGACACGGCAGCTCGGCGCCACAACGACACGGCGACACAGCGGTACGGCGGCATGGCGGCACGGCAGCACGGCAGCATGGTTGCACGGCGGCACGGCGGCATGGCGATACGGCGTCACGGCGGCACGACAGCACGACGTCACGTTGTCACGGCAGCACGACGGCACTCCGGCACCGCGTCATGGCGGCACGGCAGGAACAGGGGCCGGCGCAAACTGGGGCCGGCTTGAACGGGGGCCGGTGCGGACTAGCGGGCCCGGCGCGGAGGGACGGGGCCGGCAAGAAATGGCAGGGCCGGCGCGAACTAACGAAGCCGGCGCGAAGTGGTGGGGCCGACACAGGCTAGCAGGGCCGACGCAGACTAGCGGGGCCAGCGCGGAGGGACGGAGCCGTCGCGAAATGGCAGGGCCGGCACAGACTAGCGGGGCCGGCGTGAAGTGACGGGGCCAACTTGAACTAGCGGGGCCGGCGCGAACTAACGGGGCCAGCGCGAAGTGAGTGGGCCAGCGCGAACTAGCGGGGCCGGCGCGAACTGACGGGGCCAGCATTAATCGACGGGGTCGGTGCTAACTAGCGGGGCCGGCGTGAAGTGACGGGGCCGGCGCGAACTAGCGGGGCCGACGTGAACTAGCGGGGGCGGCGCAACGGGCCAGCGCGGGCGCGGCTAAGGCTAGGGCACGGGTAGGGCGTGGCTAGGGCTAGGGCGCGGCTAGGGTGCGGCTAGGGCGCGGCTAGGGCTAGGGCACGTCTAGGACACGGCTAGGACACGTGTTAGGTCTAGGGCTAGGGTTAGGGGCGGAAGCGTAAGCAGGGAGGGGGACCTAACCTAGCGTGATACCATCTTAGAATAACGCAATGAACTAGAATGAGTGATACAGGGTGGTTTTGTCCTAAGTTGTTGTACTCTCTATGAGCATGCACATATCTAGCCTATAACAGATACCATAATCCCCCTAATATAACACCCTCCGAAATCAAGCCCCCACTGGTAATATATCCGGGGAGGGTCGTCTATTGAAGAATCCATAATTATACATCCTCTTTTTGAGGGTTCCAAGAAAACACCCCCCCCCCCCCCCCCCCCCCCCCCTTACCGTTTTAGCCCTTCTTAGCCTTGCCATTCATGGAACAAATACTATTTTTTCATGTGATTTCATGGTGACCACGACCATTACGCAAAATTTCAATTTTATCGAGGCACGCGGCGGGGTTCTCCGGTACTAAAAATGACGGCGTGAAACAAATCATTACCGCGAAAAACGCAGTGGGCTGACAAACTTCATTTCATTTATGCGAGAGACTTGTTCTGCTTGGTTGACGAGCCTCGCAATTTTCGCCTAACCTGTTGCGAGAGTTGCCAACCCCCAAATCTCGCTTCTCCAAGCTGTCACACTCCTGAAATTCGGGAGCAAATGGGCGATCTGGGGGTAATCTGAACCTCGAGAAAACGTACGCCTTTCCAGCTGGAACTTGGATGGCTGAAATTGCCATGAAACACTGAGTCTAATGCACATCATAAACATTCTGTCCTCAAATATAACACCAGGGTGCTATAGACGAAACGCGAAATAGAGCACCCACCCCCCTGATTTTGCATGACTTTTGTACTATACGCGGGGTGTTATTGTTAGAGTAGCGGGAAAAGTTTTCTTGAATGTCGTACATGGTGATTTTGTCTAAGTGGTTGTACTATCTAAGAGTATGCACCTATCTAACCTATAGCAAGATATAAATATATGTTTGACACACCCCCTAGGCTAGATAAGAGGCACTGCCGGACAAGAGACACACAGCTCAGGGTGGCACTACAAGCCCAACCTTTGAGGCAAGGGTCTAAAGACCAGTAAAAAAAGTACAAACCAAGGCAAGAGCAAGACCAGGGCGGCACTACTAGTCCAGCCACTGGGAGAAAGCCACAAGGCCAGTCAGGGTAAAATATAAATAAAGACATGTACATAATCAAGGTCCTAGCAAGTGAGAAGCTACAAGAACTAGACCAAGCTGTACACAGTGCCGCTGATGATCTTTTGGCGCAAGCGCCTTCGTAAAGATATCAGCTGTGTTGGCACCGGAGGCCAAGTGTACTACGCGGGCTTGGCAGCACTGCTGTAGCTCACGCAGGAGGACGTACCATAGCTGGATGTGCTTCGCTCTGCCCTCTAGTCGAGGCTCCTGACACAGGAGGATCATGGCCATGTTGTCAGCGTACAGGACTGAGGCAGAGCTAGGCCGCTCACCTAAGTCTGTGAGCAAGAAAGTCAGCCAGCGGAACTCCTGTGCCGCCATGGCACCAGCGTAGATCTCAGCCTTACAGCTAGAATGGGCAACAGACGATGAGCGGGTGGGCCTCCACGAGATGGCGCCTCCACCAAGGCTAAAGCAGTAGCCCTGGGAGGACCTGAGCGTCTCAGCGTTGTCTGCCCACGTTGCGTCTATATGACCTGTAAGGACCACTAACCTGCGTCCTCCTGGCACTAGCCCCATGCCCGATGTACTTGCTAGATAATGCAAAACCCTCTTAGCGGCCGACCAGTGCTGTGGTCGGTGTCTGCCTGTGGCCACAAAGCGAGCCAGGATACTGAGAGGGTATGCGAGATCTGGACAAGTGCAACTCATCAGGTACACGAGGCAACCCACCAGCTCTGCGTAAGGGCCACTAGGCTCGACAGACTCCTCGGGGACTGGAGCCGAGAGCTTGTGATCTACGGGCAGAGGTGTGGGCTATGCGGAGGAGAACTGAAGGCCGAACCTCTGAAGGACCTGGCGCACCAAGTGTGACTGTGTAAGAGTGATCGTGCGCACTGCTCTGTCCCTGGAGATCTGCCAGCCAAGGTAGCAGCGCAACTCTCCTAGGTCAGTGCAGGTGTGTCTCCTCAGCAGCTCAGCCTTCATGGAGGCCAGTGCGTCCCTGCCTGCAGTAGTGAAGACTAGGTCGTCTACGTATACAAGGATGTAGAACGGGGTCTGGCCAGCACGAACGAAGAGCGAGGGGCCTGCAGACAAAAGGAAGAACTGCAGGCCAGCTAACGTAGCACGCAGCATGTCGTGCCACTCACACTATAGTCATCAGCATACATGACATACATAGCAGCCCTAATCTGATCCATGTCAACCTTAAAGACGGGCACACGGCGACGGGCCAGGGCGTACCAGTCAGGAGGGTCCGAGGTGGGACCAGAGCGGAGACGGTACATGTCGTCGAGACGGCGGTAGCAGCGGGTGGCGGTGTGACCTGGACTGTCGCAGACGGTGCCGCGACGGGGATCGGTTTGGAGTTGGTACTGGTAGGTGGCCACACTGGAGCCACCACCTGACACCGAGCCATATGGAGCACCACCACGAACACCACCACTAGCGCCACAAGGCCACCACGGCGGGGGGGTGTCCCCACGGTGGCTGCTGCTGCAGCTGCTGCGACTGCTGCTGCTGAGGCTGCTGCTGCTGCTGTTGCTGAGGGTGCTGCTGCTGCTCCGTGGCACCAGCCCCGGTCCCCTCGTCTGAACGACCGTCCCCGCCCCCACCGCAGCCACCTCCACCACCCCCACCACCCTTTCATCTGCCATGGCCCCCCTTGGCGCGGCGGCCCCTACCCTGGCGCGGCTGCGCTGAGGCCGTAGCGGCAGTCTCAGCAGCAGGGGCTGTCTCAGCTGCTGCGGCAGAAACGTCAGAGTAAGTGCACTGGGAGGGAGCACAGCCCTGGAGGATAGGGACCGGCGCAGTACCGCTAGACGGAGCGATAGTGCGCTGGCAGGTCTCTATCGTGGACAGGGCAGTGACAAAGGCAGGAAGGGTGAGATCACCTAGGTGCTGACTAAGGAAGTGGTCGCGGGCAATGGCTAGGCGGTCAGGCAGGCGAGTGGCAATAAGGTAAAGGCTAGCGCAGAGCGGCGGCGGGAAGGCAGTGAGCTGTGCCTCAGTGCTAGTGGCGCGGTAGCTAGCCTCCAGAGCGTGGAGATGCATGGCAAGGTCAGCGATAGTGGGGAAGGTTGCAAGGTCAGGGAACAACATGGGGAGGATCAGGCAACCGGCCGAGGCTGAGGCTGGGTGGAATAACGCGCGATAACTGTATCTAGGAATTCCTTCGCGTTTGCTACAGTGGTAAAGCGGGGACACTCAGACAGGGGGAGGGCGTAACTAATAGCAAGCTGTGCGACAACGGCGCGCGACCCCCAGACAGCGCGAGCAAGTGCAGCAGTGGAAAAGGCCTCACGCTCAGCAGTGGTCGGGGCGTCAGGGAGGGCAGCAGGCGCGGGGGGGTGGTGAAGCGTACCATCGATATGAACAGTAAGGGAGTAACCGTCCTGGCGCTGCCCTGTCAAGTGACGGCGGAAGTCGACGAGCCACGCCTCAAAGTCAATCGCCCGGTCCTCCGCGTCCAGGCGGAGCACAACGTCCGCCATCCCACGTCCTCAGCTGCTGACGGCGGCACGGCGGCACGGAGACACGGCGGCACGGCGACACGGCGACACGGTGGCACGGCGACACGGCGAGACAGCGGCAAGGCGACATGGCGACACAGCGCCACTGCGGCACTATGGCATAGCGGCACAGCGACTTGACGGCATGGCGCCACGGCGGCTCGGTGACATGGCGGCACAGCGGCATGGTGACACGGCGGCATAGCGGCACGGCGGCACTGCGGCACGGCGGCACCACGGCACTGCGACACGACGGCACGGCGGGACCGGGGTCGGCGCAAACTGGGGCTGGCGAGCGCAGGGCCGTCAAGCTAGGGGCCAGCTGGCAAGGAGGCCCAGCGAGCTGGGGGACGGAGCGAAATAGGGCGGGCGGGCTGGGGCCGGATAGCTAGGGGCCTGCGGGCGCAGGGCTAGCGAAAGCAGGGCCAGCGGGCGCTAGGCTGGCGGGCGCGGGGCTGGCGAACATGAGGTCAGCAGGCGCGAGGCTGGCGAGATCGAAGCCAGCGGGCGCAGACGGGCAGGAGGCAGTAGTGGCGGCTACAGCAGCGGCAGTGGCAGCGGCTACAGTGGCAGTGGCGGCTGCATTGGCAGGGGTTGACTGTGTTTGTAGTGTTAGAGTAGCGGGAAAAGTGTGACTAAGGGAAAATGTCGAGGGATACAAAACTAGGGCTGTACTCGCTAAGAACTAAACTAGCTAGGCTATAAACAAATATGACCTTGCTAATCTATATAAATATATTTGTTGACACGTAGTGGCAGGGGCAGTCGCAGTGGCAAGCTGGCCAGCGACGAGCTGGCAGGCGCTGCGGACGACTATCTGCTGGCGGCGAGCTGGCGGAAGCTGCTGGCAGCAAGCTGGCTGGCGCTGTTGTCGTCAAGCTAGCTAGCACTGCTGGCGGCGAGCTTGCAAAGGCGGCTGGCTAGTGAGCTGGTTAACGGGCTGGCTAGCTAGCTGGCGCGTTGGCTGGCGAGCTCGCTAGCGTGCTTGCTGGCGTGCCGGCCAGCTGACTACCGCACGAATAAAAAATCGAACGCTAAGGGGGGGGGGGGGGGGGAAGCTTGAGGCTACGAAGCACGAAATTGGGGTCGAGGGGGGGGGGGGGGGGGGGGGGGGTTTGTGCGCAATGGAAAGAGTCACATGCGCAAAAATAAAAGAAGCTACAGTAACGGCGTGGAAGCATGATTAACGGCGGAAGCGTGAGTAACAGCGGAAAGAACACCTAACCTAGCTCTGATTCCATGTTAGAGTAGTGGGAAAACTTTTCTAGGATGTCGATACATGGTGATTTTGTCGAAGTGGTTGTACTCTCTAAGAGTACGCACCTATCTAGCCTATAGCAACATATAAATATAAGTTTGACAGTTATATCCAAGGGATTACGGTACAAAAATATATGTTGACACACAATTAGTGCTCAGAACAAGATAATGTCGAAATAGGTCGTGAGGTTGCTAGAAGGTAGCTAGGTAGGACGCCATAAAATGGCGAGAGGTTTAGCTAGGGGGCGAGAGTTATGAGAGCGAGGAGAAGAGGTTGGACTAGAAGAGAAGGAGATACAAGAAAGGGGAGTTGTCCCCTCTAGAGTAGGATTCAGTAAGTAGCACAACTACCGAGCCTACACAAAGATTTATTTAAATATATACTTTGACACATCCCACCCGCAGCACCCCCACATCCTTGCACCCCCATTCCCTGCAGCAGACGGGAGCCAATCCGGGTTGCTGAATGGGGTTTCGCCGAGCGCCATTCAGCAGATCCAATGCAGTAACAGATGCGTTTCTGTTGCGTGGAGAACGGGAACAATTACGGTGAGTGGAAGAATCTTGGCTTCCCTCACGCACAGGGGATCCACGTCGTCCATTGCTCCTTAGATTCATTCTTGAAACAGGAGGACGACCAGTTGCAGCAGAAACAATTCCTCCAGTCATGGTAGAAAAGCGTGCGGCAATCACGTCCGCAAGTAGCGTGCTCCTATGCGCAGGTCTGGGCATAGGAGGGGTTTAGAGTGTGCTGATGGTAGTAAGCAATCAGAGAAGAGAAATGAGAATGAAACTAGGTGGCAGATCCATCGGACCTGCGAGAATGTGAAGGAGCTTATCTCTTTTACAGCAAAACTCCTCTTCAAATCGAATCACAATCTGTTAATTTTTTATTCCTAAAAAAAATTATTCATGTTTAGCTAGGGGGCGAGAGTTATGAGAGGGAGGAGAAGAGGGACTAGAAGAGGAGATACAAGAAGGGGGGGTTGTCCCCTCTACAGTAGGATTCAGTAAGTAGCACAACTACCAAGCCTACACAAAGATTTTAAATATATACTTTGACAGATAACTCTTTGTGGATTCTCAACCTTGCACCAGACTTTCATGAGTTCTCAGCCCACATCTCTAAAATATCTGCCGCCATCATTCTTTCATGAACGTCATCTGCCAATATCTTGGTCTGCATGCGCAATTCAGAAACTATCAAAGTGGCCACTAGGTAATCACAAAATTATAGCAAAAAAAGGACACACCTTGAGAATCTTCGCAGTCGCTTCACGATCCATTGTGCTGGAAATGTACCTTGCAGAAGCTTCTTTCAGCAATGGAGCGTTATGCAGATTAGCTGCTTTCCAGGACTCAAAGACTATGCCGTCTTTCACATTTGTGCAAAGATAAGAATCAAGGGCTTTAGTGAGCTGCAGAACTTCATATTTGTCAGCTGCTGCAAGGAGCTTCAATTCCTGCACCAGAATGGCAGCAAAAAGGGCAGTCAAAACGTTGGAAACATAAATGAGCAGAAAACAGTAAACAGTATATTTAACCAGGCACTTTGTAGCGCATTGTCAGTTAGTAACCTGGATTGTTGCATCATCAATTTTGAGCTGGCCAGTGTACATGAACTCGAGAAGCTGCTGCAGTGTAGAGCACTCTATATCGTGTATCAGTATGGAGTCTTTCTTCTCCTCTTCAAAGCCACTGCCAAACATTTTGGCAAAAACAGGAGACCTGCATGCACAAGGGATGAGGGAATCATGGCTGCCTTGACTGACCAAATTTTGAGCAAAACACATTAACGTTCCACTGAATCAAATGGCAGCACGTGCTTCAACAAGCCAACAGCCACCTAATATCTTCCTTATCAACAACACCACGGAGGTAGCACAAGCCTACTGACCATGCAGCAAGAATGCAGCGATGAGAAGAAATTTTCCCTCCGTCGCACGTCTCCAGAATAACATCGCAAAACGACATGTCCAGCATCCCCTTGACCGTAACAGAAAATAGCTGCCGCTTATCCAGATGTTTCTTCAGCTCGTCCACCTGCCGTTTAGAGCTTTCAAGCTGACGTTCTAGAGAGAGTGTCTTTTCTTCCGCTTCCCGCTTGACTCTTTCTAAGTGTTCTTGTGCTTCCCTCTTGGCCCTTACCAGTTGAACTTCAGCGTTGTCGTTAATCCGTTCTAAATAACGCTCCCGAGAATTGAACTTCTGTACACAACACCCACAAATCTCCCTGCTCGTGCGCTTCCTGTGTTGCTTGCAAAAATCACACGTGAAAGGCATTCTCAAAAGCCTAACGGGACACAGAACAAGAACAATACTCAAACCGCGGGCTCATTTCTTGTATCAAAGGCACAATGAGCAGGTACGCTTGGAAACCTAGCACCGCAGCGCCCGCTGACGCGCCTTTCGGAATGTCCACTCTAGATTGGCGCAACGACTGTTCTCGTGGTTAACGAGTGCGCAATCGAGAGCGAGTCTGTCCTTGTTGATTGCCGCGACACTCTGTCCCAACGCGCAACGCCTCTCGAGAAGCATACCTGACGACATTACTGCGTCGGAACCTGCCCTTGGGATTCCTTCCTCGAGGTACGCTCTTCGTCACCCTCGCCGATGGCGTCGTTCTAACCTAAATCCGTTGTGCTGGCTGGCGAGTTCGAGTCCATTGTACGCGGGTGTAACGAATGGACACAAGCGACAGTCCTCGTGTCCAACGAATGTGCAATCGAGAGCGACTCGCTAGTCGAACTTGCCAAGCATTTGGAAAATACAGCTAGTGACGGACTCATCTCCAAATAGCTCGGGAAGCCAGCGCCTTCGGCCGCCGAAGGCAGGGTCGTTCCGTACAGACACAGTGACCTTAGGGCGTGTATAAAGTGAATCACGCGACAACAAATCTTGACTTTTACGCAGTTCTGTTAACTTCCTTACGTTTCGGAATGGTTCGTAACCAAAAGACTTCGGTATCCTGACATCACATCAATTGACGTCAGATTTTGAATCACTTATACGCGCCGTTATGAACTTGCATAATTCTCGAACTTGCGCTAAGGCTGCATTCTGTAGGCCAAAAAGGAAGGTACTGATTATATCAGAGCACCTTCCTAAAGCGCGATTTTTTGCCTTGGATCGAGGGTCAGCCCGAAAAAATCCTTCCAAACCTTGCACAATGTACCCGAACCTGGTTACATCGAGATGCCTGCAGAATGTGTCCACCTACAGATGACATCGACGTCACGGAAGCACACTCCCTCGCTTCCCTCCCTGACAAATCTGACGCAGACTAAACGCAATGTTGACGTTTGCTCAATCGCGCAGTCCACCTTGCGCTCGGCGTTACATCAGCCGCGCAGGTGTACTAGGCCTCCACACCCCTAGAATGCAACCGCCAAAGCTTGGCCCCAATAAAAGCGAACTTGGGCCTCCCCTAAGGTTGTGAGATAATGAGTGCATCTCCAAACTCTGGGTTATTTTTTTCATCATTTTACCCCCGAATATTTCTCATCTGCCCTTGGGCAGTAGGTTTATGTTGCACAATTGTTAAATTTGCTCCTCTTGTCAACTTCTACATATATTGTTATCTAGAAGTTATAGGCTGGATAGGGTACGTTCTTAGTGGGTACAATCCAAATGCTATATCTCATTTTTTCTTCCTTCTTCTAATCATTCTTTCTAGTCTTAACATGGTATCACGAGTAGGTAGGTCAAACCACCCGCTTCCGCCCCGTGCCGCCACCTACCGGACCCTCGCGCCCCTAGCTGGCCCCGCGCGCCCCTAGCTTGCCCCGCGCGCCCCTACGGCCCCGTCGCGCCCCTAGCGGGCCACGTCGCGCCCCTAGCAGATCCCGTCGCGCCTTTACAGCCCCGTCGTGCCCGCAGCAGGCCCCGTCGTGCCCCTACGGCACCTCACGCCCCTAGCCGGCCCCGTCGCGCCCCTAGCTAGCTCCGTCGCGCTCCTACTGCCCCGTCTCGCCCCTACAGCCCTGTCGCGCCCCTACAGCCCCGTCGCGCCTCTAGCCGGCCCCGTCACGCCCCTACCGGGCCCGTCGCACTCCTACGGCCCTGTCGCGCCCCAAGCCGACCCCGCGCTCCACTACGGCCCCTCGCGCCCCTAGACAGCCCCGTCGCGCCCCTACCGACCCCTCACGCCCCTAGCCGGCCCTTTGCGCCCCTACGGCCCCTCGTGCTCCTACCGCCCCCCCCCCCCCCCCCCCCCGCGTCCCTAGCCGGCCCCACGCGCCCTTGCCGGCCCCACTCGCCCTAGCCGGCCCCTTGTGCCCTAGCCGGTCCCTTGCGTCCTAGCCGGCCTCGTCGCCTGAGCCGCCGAGCCGCCGTGTCCCCGAGCCGCCCAGCAGCCGCGCCGCCAAGCCGCCGAGCCGCCGTGCCGCCGAGCCGCCGTGCCGCCGTGACCCCGAGCCGCCGCACCGCCGAGCCGCCGAGTCGCTGCGCCGCTGAGCCGCTGTGCCGCTGTCACACTGTGCGATGGCGGACGCCGTTCTACGCTTGGACGCTGAGGGGCACGCGATCGACTTCGCCGCCTGGCTCGTCGACCTCCGCCGGCACCTGACAGGTCAGCGCCAGGATGGGCACGCTGGCTATACATGTTGATGGTTTGCCTCCCCGCCCCCCTACGCCTGATCCCCTCCTTGCTGACCCTACCACTGCTGAGAGCGAGGCTTTTGCTGCTGCTGCGCTTGCTCGAGCTGTCTGGGATTCTCGCGACGCAGTAGCCCAGCTTGCCATTAGCCATACCCTCCCTCTGTCTGAGTGTCCGCGCTTTACCGCTGTCGCGAACGCCAAGGACTTTCTCGCTGCAGTAGTTGAGCGTTACTCCACACCTGCTTCCGCCTCTGCTAGCCGCTTGATCCTACCCATGCTCTTCCCTGATCGTTCTGCTTTCCCCACGGTAGCTGACCTCGCTACTCACCTCCGTGCACTAATGACCAGCTATCGTACTGCTAGCTCTGTCGCCCAGCTTACTGCCTTCCCCCCACCTTTCTACGCTACCCTGTACCTCATCGCCATGCGCCTGCCTGACCGCTTAGCCATTGCCCGCGACCACTTCCTTAGTCAGCACCCTGCCGATCTCACCCTGACCGCCTTTGTCACTACTCTGTCTGAGATAGAGACTCGCGAGCGCACTATCGCTCAGTCAAGCGGTGTTGCGGCAATCCCTATCTTTCAGGGCTGTGCCCCCTCCTAGTGCACGGACGCTGACGTTTCGCCGCAGTTGCCACGACTGCGCCTGCACCTGAGACAGCAGCTGCGGCTTACCCGCAGCAGCGCCAGTGCCGGGGCCGCCGTGGCCCCAAGGGAGGACGTGTAGGTGGCGCTAGTGGTGGTGGTGGTGGGGACAGTGGTTCTGACGAGGGGGTTGGTGCTGGTGCCCAGGAGCAGCAGTAGTCGCCGCAGTCGCAGCTGCCACAGTCGCAGCCGTCGCAGCAGCAGCAGCCGTCACAGCAGCAGCAGCAGCAGCCGTGGGCTCGTCTCCCGCCCGGGTGGCCAGGAGCCCCTGGCAGTGGTGGTCGTGGTGGTGGCCCTCGCAGCTCGGCGTCCACCGGCAGCTTCGGTGCTGTGAGCTGCCAGTACCAGCATCAGACCGGGCCCCTGCGTGGCATGGTGTGCCGCCGTTCGCACCCTACTGCCCCCTGCTTCCGCCGCCTCGACGACCTCTTCCGTCGCCGCTTTGGTCCCGCCCCAGACCTCCCTGACTGGCCCAGCCTGCTGCGCCACGGTGTGCCTGTGTTTGACTTAGACATGGATCAGATTAGTTCTGCCTTGCATTCTCTGTATGCTGATGCTTCGAGTGTTTCCGGATCGTATTACTATGTGTTCTCTAGCTTAGGCATAGCACGTGTGTGTAGTCCAGACTCCCCAACTGCGTCAGGCGTAGGACAGCTTGCTTTGTCTGGCCTAGGCTCTACCCTTGCTCCTTCGTCGTCGGCCACTACGGCGTTGCTGTCCTTCACTCTAGACTCTGGTACGTCAGCCTGTTTCTTCCGCGACCACGCCGCCCTTACGCCACTTCCTGAGCCTGCCGCTGTCGTCCTTGCGGACCCCTCCTCTAGTCCTATAGTTCCTCGTAGCTACACTACCCTTCCCTGTCCGGCGGTTCCCTCGGGTTCCCTTACAGGCCTGCACATCCCTTTGTTCTCTAGGAACTTAGTTGGTGTCGGCTGTCTTCAGGACCTCGGTGTCACCACTACGTTCCCTGATCACGAGCGGTACGCGGTCTGTTCCGAGGCCGCCTCAGGTGCCCCCTTTGCGACGTTCCCCCGGGACCATGTATCTGGCCTGTTTATGCTAGACACTGCTTCCCACCCGGCGGGTGAGTCCTCCTCCGGTCCTGCGTCCACCCAGGTAGCTGCTGCCTGCTTTTGTCGGTCGCTCACTTACACGTCCCTGTTGTGGCACCACCATCTAGGTCACCCCGCGCTCCACCGCGTACGTCACATGTCTCAACACGGTCTAGTCCTCGGCCTACCTGCATCGCTCCCTGCTCTCCCTCCCTCGCCTGCGCCGCCGTGCACGCCCTGTGTCGAGGGTCGGCTGCGCCGTGCTCCTCACTCCTCTTCACTTCGCCCTGCCACTGCACCCCTTCAGACCCTGCACTTGGACGTCTAGGGCCCACCCGTGTCCTTGGGCCGCGTCGCGAGCGCTACTTTCTTGTGCTCGTTGACGACTTCATGCGCTACACCACGGTGTTTCCCCTGGAGCGGAAGGCCGACGTGCCTGACGTTCTTATCTCATGGCTCGCCGCTGAGCGCCTCCACCGCGGTCTCCCTGTGTTGTGTCTCCACTCCAACCGTGGCGGCGAGTTTGTCTCTAGTCGGCTGGGTTAGTTCTGTGGTGCGGAGAGTATCACCCATACGTACACCCTACCGTACTCCCCGCAGCAGAATGGGGTCACTGAGCGACGCATCGGTTTGGTCATGGAGGTGGCTCGTACCTCCATGATCCATGCCGGTGCACCCCATTTTCTGTGGCCGTTCGCCGTTCGCTACGCCTCTCACCAGCTTAACCTCTGTCCTTACTCTCAGCGGCCACAGGTTCGCCGACCCTTCTTTGGACCGGGTTCCCTGTTGACGCGTATGCATTCCACGTCTGGGGCTGCCTTGCTCACGTTCGTGCCTTCGGCGTGGACAAGCTCACTGCCCGCACCGTCTCCTTTATCTTCCTCTGTTTCCCCCTTGACTCGTCTGACTGGCCCTTCTACCACCCGCCGTCTCACCGCTTCTTTCACTCCCGTGATGTCACTTTCGACGAGTCTGTCTCCCTTTTCCACCGCTTTCCTCACCGAGGTCTCGCGGTTTCCCCCCCTCTGTTTCTGGTTCCCACTCCCCCGGTCGCCCCTGCTCCCCTCCCTCCCCGTCCTGCTCCGTCTGGTGTGTCTCACGTCACTCCCCTCCCGTCGGTTGTCCCGGTAGAGGAAACGGCTGACTTCGTTTGCCCCGCGTCGCAGTCTGCGCCGTCTGTCCCTCCCCTGGTGTCTCCTCCTCCCTCGTCGCAGACGCCACCGCAGCCGCACCCGTCGCCGCAGCCGCAGCCGCCGCCGCAGCCGCCGCCGCAGCTGCCGCCGTCACCGCCGCCGCAGCCGCAGCCGCAGCCGCTCGTGGACTCTGGGGGTGCTGGAGTTGGAGAGGGTGCTCCTGGGGCTCCTGTCGTGGCTTGTCCCGGCGGGCTCGAGGGTGGCACCGGCGCTGGAGACGTTTCTGGTTCTGGGGGTGCTGGAGTGGAGTGTACCGGAGGTAGAAGTGGTGCAGCTGGTGGTCCAGGTGTTGGCGTTGAGCAGCAGCAGCAGCACTCGCCGCCGGTGTCCGCCCTTCGCCTGCTCGGCCTTCCCTCCCCTGACCGCTCGCTTGCGCCTCCCTCGCCGTCTCCCCCTCTTCCTGTTCACGGTCCAGTGTTTCCTCTGCCGGACTCGTCCCCGGCTCGTTTCCCCTCTCGTTCCCCTCCTGTTACTCCTCCTCTGTCTCCTGACCCGACGCCTCCGTCTCACGTCTGGTCTCGCCGTCCTTCTCGTGCTCGTCCTGTCGCGCCTGTTCAGCGTTCTCACCCTATGTTGCTTCGTTCCCACGCGTCTCGTCCTCCCCGTTTGCCTTCACGTCCTCCGTCGTCGCTCATTGTCGCGCCTCCCCCTCTGTCTGACTACCTTCGTGCTGCTCGTCCTCTTGTTCCTCGGGTCCTTGCCTCCCTCGTTACCGATCCGTCTGTTCCTGTCTCCAGTCTTGACGCTCTTGTTGCTGCTGTCGCTGACTTTGCCTCTACTCGCCGCCTTGACTTCGCTACCGCTCTGGCCTTTGACCCTGTCTGTCCTCCTTCCGTCGGGGGTGCTCCTCCCTTCGGCAGTATGAGCTAGCTATCTGGTGGAGAGAATGTATAGAAAGAATGTATAGAAGAACATACCCTATCTAACTTATAACTTCTACATAACAATATACGTATAAATTGACACACCCCCTAGGCTAGATAAGGGGTAGTGCTGAGTAAGAAACACGCAGCTCAGGGTGGCACTACTAGTCCAACCACTGAGGCAGGGGCCCGAAGACCAGTCAGCAGGAGTACAACCAAGACAGAGCAAACCAGGGCGGCACTACAAGTCCAACCACTAAAGGAAAAGCCACAAGGCCAGTCTGGAAGGCATAAATAGAAAGGAGTACACAATCAAGGGCCTAGCAAGTGAGAGTCAACAGGGACTAGACCAAGCTGCAAGCAGTGCCGCTGATGATCTCTAGGGGGAAGCGCCTTAGTAAAGATATCAGCTGTGTTGGCATCGGAGGCCAAGTGTACTACGCGGGCCTGTTGACGCTGCTGAAGCTCGTGTAGGAGGAAGTACCGCAGCTGGATGTGCTTCGCTCTGCCCTCAAGTCGAGGCTCCTGACATAGGAGGATCATGGTCCTTTTGTCAGCGTACAGAACCGGGGCAGAGCTAGGCCGCTCACCTAAGTCGGCAAGCAAGAAGGTCAGCCAGTGGAGCTCCTGTGCCGCCATGGCACCGGCGTAGATCTCAGCCTCACATCTAGACTGAGCAACAGACGAGGAGAGAGTGGACCTCCACGAGATGGCACCAGAACCAAGGCTGAAGCAGTAGCCCGGGGAGGACCTGAGGGTCTCAGCGTTGTCTGCCCAAGAAGCGTCTGTGTGCCCAGTAAGGACCACTGGCCTGCGTCCTCTCAGCACTAGCCCCATGCCCGATGTACTTGCACGATAACGCAAAACCCTTTTAGCGGCCGACCAGTGCTGTGGTCGGTGTCTGCCTGTGGCCACAAAGTGAGCCACGATGCTGAGAGGGTATGCGAGATCTGGACGAGTGCAAGTCATCAGGTACATGAGGCAACCCACCAGCTCTGCATAAGGACCACTGGGCTCTACTGACTCCTCAGGAACTGGAGCTGAGAGCCTGTGATCTACTAGCAGAGGTGTGGGCTGTGCGGAGGAGAACTGAAGACCGAACGTCTGAAGGACCTAGCGCACCAAGTGTGACTGTGTAAGAGTGACGGTGCACGCTGCTCTGTCCCTGAAGATCTGCCAGCCAAGGTAGCAGCGCAACTCTCCTAGGTCAGTGCAGGTGTGTCTCCTCAGCAGCTCAGCCTTCATGGAGGCTAGTGCGTCCCTGCCTGCAGTAGTGAAGACCAGGTCGTCTACGTATACAAGGATGTAGAACGGGGTCTGGTCAGCACGAACGAAGAGCGAAGGGTCAGCAGAGGACGGAAAGAACAGCAGGTCAGCTAGCGTAGCACGTTGCATGTCGTGCCACTCACGGGGCGCCTGTCGTAGGCCGTAGACCGGGCGCCGGAGGAGCCACTGGGTCCCAGGAGGGAAGGTACCGGTGAAGACCTGAGGACTGCGTAGGTAGACCTGCTCGTGCAGCCTACCCTGAAGAAAAGCAGTGGAGAAGTCGAGGGATTGGAGCTCGTAGTCACGCTGTGCTGCTACGTATAGCAGCGCCCGAAGAGTAGTCATCTTCGGGGTCGGGGCGAAGGTCTGAAAGAAGTCCACCCCCTCTCGCTGACTGAAGCCTCTAGCCACGAAGCGCGACAAAGGTGCCGGTAGCCCTCCAAGATGCCATCTCCTGCTCCATGGTAGCTATCAACTGAGAGGCCCAGGGTCCCGAGGTCGCCTCAGCGTAGGTGCGAGGGGTCGGGATGTCAAAGGCGTCGGGGTCACCCTGAGGGACTAGCAGCATGGAACAGAGATGGGGAGCAGCCTCTGACAGGAAAGCAAGCTCGTACTGCCGGTCCTCCAAGATGTCACTGCCAAGGGCAGGAGCACCCCCGATGGACGGAGGACAGGCAGGGTCAGAGACCAGAGCGGTAGCGAAGTCAAGGCAGCGAGTAGAGGCAAAGTCAGCGACAGCAGCAACAAGAGCGTCAAGACTGGAGACAGGAACAGACAGGTCGGTAACGAGGGAGGCAAGGACCGAGGAACAAGAGAACGAGTAGCACGAAGATAGTCAGACAGAGGGGGGGGGGCGACAGTGAGCAACAACGGAGAAGGCGAAGGCAAACAGGGAGGACGAGATGCGTCGGAACGAAGCAACATAGGGTGAGAATGCTGAACAGGAGCGACAGGACGAGCACGAGAAGGACGGCGAGACCAGATGTGAGACAGAGGCGTCGGGTCAGGAGACAGAGGAGGAGTAATAGGAGGGAAATGAAAGGGGAAACGAGCCGGGGACGAGTCCGGCAGAGGAAACACTGGACCGTGAACAGGAAGAGGGGGAGACGGCAAGGGAGGCGCAGGCGAGCGGTAGGGGAGGGAAGGCCGAGCAAGCGAAGGGCGGACACCGGCGGCGACTGCTGCTGCTGCTGCTGAACGCCGACACCCGGACCACCAGCTGCACCACTTCTACCTCCGGTACACTCCACGCCAGCACCCCCTGAACGAGAAACGTCTCCAGCGCCAGTGCCACCCCCGAGCCCGCCGGGACAAGCCACTACAGGAGCCCCAAGACTAGCACCCTCTCCAACTCCAGCACCCCCAGAGTTCACAAACGACTGCGGCTCCGGCGACGGCTGCGGCTGCGGCGGTGGCGATGACGGCGGCAGTGGTGGCGACTGCGATGAGGGAGGAGGAGACACCGGGGGAGGGACAGGCGGCGCAAACTGCGACGCGGGGCCACCTGAGTCAGCCGACTCCTCGACCGGGACAACCGACTGGAGGGGAGTGATGTGAGACACACCAGACGGAGCAGGACGGGGAGGGAGGGGAGCAAGGGCGACCGGGGGAGTGGGAACCAGAAACAGGGGGGGGGAAACCGCGAGACCTCGGTAAGGAAAGCGGTGAAAAAAGGAGACAGACTCGTCGAAAGTTACGTCACGGGAGTGAAGGAAGCCGTGAGACGGCGGGTGGTAGAAGTGCCAGTCAGACGAGTCAAGGGGGAAACCGAGGAAGACACAGGGGACGGTGCAGGCAGTGAGCTTGTCCGTGCCGGAGGCATGAACGTGAGCGAGGCAGCCTCAGACGTGGAACGCAGATGCGTCACCAGGGAACCCGGTCCAAAGAAGGGTCGGCAAAACCTGCGGCCGCTGAGAGCGAGGCCAGAGGTTAACCTGGTGAGCGGCGTAGCGAACGGCGAACAGCCACAAAAAATGGGGTGCATCGGTATGGATCATGGAGGTACGAGCCACCTCCATAACCAAACCGATGCGTCACTCAGTGACCCCATTCTGCTGCGGGGAGTCCGGAAGGGTGTACGTCTAGGTGATACCCTCCATACGACAGAACTGACCCAGCCGACCAGAGGCGAACTCGCCGCCACGGTCGAAGTGGAGACACAGCACCGGGAGACCGCGGTGGAGGCACGCAGCGACGAGCCACGGGAGAAGAATGTCAGGCACGTCGGCCTTCGGCTCCAGGGGAAACACCGTGGTGTAGCGCGTGAGGTCGTCAATGACCACAAGAAAGTAGCGCTCGCGACGCGATCCAGGGATGGGGCCTGGACCAGAGACGTCCAAGTGCAGGGTCTGAAGGGGTGCAGTGGCAGGGCAGCGCGAGGAGGAGTGAGGAGCACAGCGCAGCCGGCCCTCAACGCAAGGCGTGCACGGCGGCGCAGGCGAGGAAGGGAGATCAAGGAGCGACGCAGGGAGGCTGAGGACTAGACCGTGTTGAGACATGTGACGCAGGGGGGGGAGTGCGGGGTGACCTAGGCGGTGGTGCCAGAACAGTGACGGGTGAGTGAGCGACCGACACGACGCGGTAGTGGCCGACGACGGAGGAGCAAGGGTAGAGCCTAGGCTAGACAAAGCAAGCTGTCTTACGCCTGACGCAGTTGGGGAGTCTGAACTACACACAGGTGCTACGCCTAAGCTAGAGAACACATAGTAATACGATCCGGAAACACTCGAATGTATACAGAGAATGCAAGGCAAAACTAATCTGATCCATGTCTAAGTCAAACACAGGCACACCGTGGCACAGTAGGCTGGGCCAGTCAGGGAGGTCCGGGGCTG
Source organism: Closterium sp. NIES-67 (assembly GCA_027943415.1). NCBI lineage: Eukaryota > Viridiplantae > Streptophyta > Zygnematophyceae > Desmidiales > Closteriaceae > Closterium > Closterium sp. NIES-67. Next base: position 26,996 of record BQMB01001768.1, on the reverse strand, counting down.
GACCAAAGCGGCGACAGAAGAGGTCGTCGAGGCGGCGGAAGCAGCGGGCGGTGGGGTGCGAGCGGCGGCACACTCTGCCACGCAGGGGCGCGGTCTGAAGCTGGTACTTGCGGCTCACAGCACCAAAGCTGCCGGTGGACGCCGAGCTGCGAGGGCCACCACCACGACCACCACCGTCAGGGGCTCCTGGCCACCCGGGCGGGAGATGAGCCCATGGTTGCTGCTGCTGCTACTGTGACGGCCGCTGCGACTGCGGCGACTGCTGCTGCTCCTGGACACCAGCACCAACCCCCTCATCAGAACCACTGACCCCGCCACCACCACCACTAGTGCCACCTCCACGTCCTCCCTTGGGGCCACGGCGGCCCCGGCGCTGGCGCTGCTGCGGGTACGCCGCAGCTGCTGACTCAGGTGCAGGCGCAGTCATGGCAACTGCGGCGGAGATGTCAGCGTACGTGCACTGGTGGGGGCACAGCCCTGAAAGATAGGGACTGCCACAACACCGCTTGACTGAGCGATAGTGCGCTCGCGAGTCTCTATCTCAGACAGAGCAGTGACAAAGGCGGTCAGGGTGAGGTCGGCAGGGTGCTGACTAAGGAAGTGGTCGCGGGCAGTGGCTAAGCGGTCAGGCAGGCGCATGGCGATGAGGTACAGGGTAGCGCAGAAAGGTGGGGGGAAGGCAGTAAGCTAGGCGGCAGAGCTAGCAGTGCGGTAGCTGGTCTCTAGTGCACGGAGGTGAGTAGCGAGGTCAGCTACAATGGGGAAAGCAGAAAGATCAGGGAAGAGCATGGGTAGGATCAAGCGGCCAGCAGAGGCGGAAGCAGGTGTGGAGTAATGCTCAACTACTGTAGTGAGAAAGTCCTTGGCGTTCGCGACAGCGGTAAAGCGCGGACGCTCAGACAGGGGGAAGGCATGGCTAATGGCAAGTTGGGCTACTGCGTCGCAAGAATCCCAGACAGCTCGAGCAAGCGCAGCAGCAGCAAAAGCCTTGCTCTTAGCAGTGGTAGGGTCAGCAAGGAGGGGATCAGGCTTAGGGGGGCGGGAAGGCAAACCATCAACATGTATAGCCAGCGTGCCCATCCTGGCACTGACCTGTCAGGTGCCGGCGGAGGTCGACGAGCCAGGCGGCGAAGTCGATCGCGTGCCCCTCAGCGTCCAAGCGAAGAACTGCGTCCGCCATCGCACAGTGTGACAGCGGCACAGCGGTTCAGCGGCGCAGCGACTCGGCGGCTCGATGGCTCGGCGGCGTGGCGGCTCGGGGACACGGTGGCACGGCGGCTCGGCGGCACGACGGCTCGGCGGCACGGCGGCTCGACGGGACGGCGGCTCGGCGGCACGGCGGCTCGGCGGCTCGGCGGCGCGACTGCTCGGCGGCTCGGCGGCGCGGCTGCTCGGCGGCTCGAGGACACGGCAGCACGGCGGCTCGGCGGCACGGCAACTCGGCGACACGGCGGCTCGGCGGCACGGCGGCTCGGCGGCACGGCGGCTCGGGGACACGGTGGCTCGGCGGTGCCGGCGACGAGGCCGGCTAGGGTGCAAGGGACCAGCTAGAGCACAAGGGGCCGGCTAGGGCGAGCGGGGCCAGCAAGGGCGCGTTGGGCTTGCTAGGGACGCGGGGGGGCCGGTAGGAGCACGAGGGGCCGTAGGGGCGCGAGGGGCTGGCTAGGGGCGCGAGGGGTCGGTAGGGGCACGACGGGGTCGGCTAGGGGCGCGAGGGGCCGGTAGGGGTGCGATGGGGCCGGCTAGGGGCGCGAGGGGCCGTAGTGGCGCGCGGGGCCGGCTAGGGGCGCAAGTGGCCGGTACGGGCGCGACGGGGCCGGCTAGGGGTGCGACAGGGCCGTACGAGCGCGACGGGGCCGGTAGGGGCGCGACGGGGCCGGCTAGGGGCGTGATGGGGCCATAGGGGCGCGACAGGGCCGTAGGGGTGCGACGGGGCCGTAAGGGCACGACGGGGCTAGCTAGGGGCGCGACAGGGTTTGCTAGGGGCGCGACTGGGCCTGCTAGGGGGGTGACGGGGTCGTAGGGGCGCGACGGGGCTATAAAGGCGCGATGGGGCCTGCTAGGGGCGCGACGGGGCCGTAGGGCCGCGCGAGGCCAGCTAGGGGCGCGAGGGTCAGGTAGGTGGCAGCACGGGGTGGAAGCCGGTGGGTGGATCTTGTCAACAAATATAATTGTCTATGCTAGGTACAGTATATTTGTTATAGCCTTAGTTAGGGCAGTTCTTAGAGGGTACATTCCCACCTTTGTAACCCTCAGCCTTCCTCCCTTAGTCACTTTTCTCTCGACATTCTAACATGGCATCTAGTGCTAGGTCTCGCCCTCTAGTCATGCTTCCGCCCTAGCACACCCTAGCCTAGCGCGCCTCGCCCCTAGTTGCGCGCCTTGTAGATTGTCCCCTTCGCGCCCTCCTCTGCTCGTCGCGTAGCTCCCGTCGGCTAGCGCCAGCCGCCACTAGCTAGTGCCGACCAGCGCCAGCCGCCTCTAGCCCGCACCACATTGGCGCCTTCGTTAGTCGCCGATCCCCCCCACCCCCCCCCCCCCCCCCTTGGTCGTAGCTCGTCCCTGACGCCAGCGCGAGCCAGCCCGCCAGCTCGCCAGCGCCAGCTCACCTGCGTTAGCCAGCACTAGCTCACCAGCGCCAGCTCGCCAGCATTAGCTCGCTAGCCCCTGCCAGCAGTTTGCTGCTAGTGCCAGCTAGCCAGCCCCCAGCTCGTGCCAGCTAGCTCGTGCCAGCTAGCTGCTAGCCGCCAACGCCAGCACGCCAGCGCCAGCTTGCCAGCGCCAGCAAGCATTCACAAGCACCAGCCAGCTAGCCAGCGCCAGCTCGCCAGTTGTTAGCCGCCAGCGCCAGCTCGCCAGCTGCTAGCCGCCAGCGCCAGCTCGCCAGCTCCTAGCCGCCAGCTGCTAGCCGCTAGCTCGCCAGCTACCAGCCGCCAGCTGCTAGCCGCCAGCGCCAGCTCGCCAGCTGCTCGCCACCAGCGCCAGCTCGCCAGCTCCTAGCCGCCAGCTGCTAGCCGCCAGCTTGCCAGCTACTAGCCACCAGCTGCTAGCCGCCAGCTCGCCAACTGCTAGCCGCCAGCGCTAGCTCGCCAGCTGCTAGTTGCCAGCGCGCCAGCTGCTAGCCGCCAGTGCCAGCTCGCCAGCTGCTCGCCGCCAGCGCCAACCCGCCAGCACCTGCCCGCCGCTTACCCGCGCTAGTCAGCAGCGCCAACTGACTCCACTGCCCGCCAGTTGCCACTGCCAGCGACGCCTCTCCGCGGCAGCGACTGCCTCTGCCACTGCTGCAGCTTGCTCTGCCGCTGTAGCCACTTGCATCACCACCGCGGCCACTGTTGTAGCTGCTGGTGCCACTGCCGCTGCTACCACTGCAACTGCCGCCACTGCCGCTGCCGCCACTTCCCTTGCAGCCGCTGCCCTTGCAGCTGCGACTGCCGCTGCTGCCCTTGCAGTTACCACGCCGCCCCCTGCAGCTGCCCCTGCTGCTACAGCCCACACTGCCACTGCAGCCGCTACTGCCACCACTGCCGCGGCTCGCCCGTACCCACGTAGCCGCCTCCGCTAGCCAGCTCACTGCTGGCCTGCTGCCATCCTCACCTCGCTGCTAGCTAGCCGCCCTCGCTACCACCGGCTCCTGTAGCAGCCGCCCCAGCTGTTCCTGCTTCTGCCGCCACTATCTTTCCGGCCACAGCTGCCAGCATGGCGTTGCCCGGCGATTTCGTTCTGCGCCTGGATGGGGAGGGGCGGGCAGTCGGTTTTGCCGCCTGGCAGGAAGCAGTTCTCCTTCAGCTCATGAGTCAGCGCGTCGACGACGAGTCTTGGGACGCCCACGTCTCTGGTGAGCTCCCCACTATCCCTCGCCCGGGCGCTCCTGCTCATGACGCGACGACTGAGCAGCAGGCTGTGCATGCCGCTGCTCGTACTGCCTACTCTATCTGGGTGTCTCGCGACGCCACTGCTCGAGTTGCCATCCTCAGGTGCCTGCCGGTTGCCAAGCACTCCCACTTTGTGGGTGCTGCGTCAGCCTGCGCCCTCTAACATGCTATCCTAGCTAGGTACTCCACCCCGTTGTCTGCCACTCTTGGTCGTCTCCTCCTCCCTTTCTTTCACCCTGACTTGACGTCGTTCACCACTGTAGCAAACTTAGTCGAGCACCTACGTTCTCTCGAGGCTTGCTGGCGTGCGGCCTGTACTGAGGCCCAGCTAGTGCTCGCCCCACCCCCCCTCTTTGCCACTGTCTACTTCCTTGTCACCCGCCTCCCTGATCGCCTAGCCCCTGCCCGTGACGCGCTCCTTGCTCGTCACCCCTCCGAGCTCACCATTGACCTCTTCTCCACCTCCCTGACAGAGATAGAGGACCGCCTCCGTGCCATCGCCGATTCCACTGGCGCGCCGGCGGTCCCTATTTTTCTGGGCAGCGCTCCCTCCTCAGCGGCTACCTCTGCCCCCGGCCGCTCATCTGGCGGCAAGGGCAAGGGCAAAGGGGGCAAGGGTCGTGGGGGGTCGGCAGCAGCAGGTGGAGGGGGTGAGGGTGCGGACGGAGAGGGTGGTCAGTCGGAGTCGGGGACTGCACAGCAGCTGGAGCAGCAGTAGCAGCTGGAGCAGCAGCAGCAGTCTTGGGGGCCGGCGGGCCCTGGGGGTGGTAGTCGTGGTGGAGGCCATGGGGGTTGGGGCCCAGAGCTGTCGGTGCCCTGGGGGTCGCGTTGCTCTTCGGGGCGTTAGGGTGCTGGTGGTTCTGGTAGAGCGGTAACCTGCACGTACAAGCTGCTGACTGGCCCACAGGTGGGCCAGGTGTGCGGGCACGTGGGGCACACCGCTGCTCGCTGCTTCCGTCACCTGGACGACCTCTACTGTCGTCACTTCGGCCCGCAGGTGCAGATTCCCCCCTAGCCGGTCTTGCTTCGTCGTGGATTTCCTATGTTTGATATGGATATGATTCAGATTGACCATGCCTTATATTCTCTATATTCTGATGCTTCTAGTATTGCTAGCTTTTATTATCCTGGTGTTTGTAGCCTTGGAGCTACTGCTGTGTGTAGTCTAGGATTACCTGCTGCGTCAGGCGTAGGACCTGTTAGAGACTCTTCACCGGGCCGTGCCTCGTCGGACCTCTCCTTTGTCTTAGACTCTAGAGCGTCTCGGTGCTTCTTTCGAGACAGTACTGCTTTCACCCCGCTTCCTACGCCTGTCCGCGTTGCACTAGTAGACTCCTCCGCCACGGCTGTCGCACGTAGCACCACTACTCTTCCCTGTCCGGCTGTCCCTTCCGGCTCCCTCACAGGTCTGCACATCCCCTCGTTTGCTAGGAACTTAGTGGGTGTCGGTCACCTCCAGGACCGAGGCGTCACCACTACGTTCCCTGGCCGCGTTTTGAGACACGCTGCTTGCACAGACACAGTCACCGGTCAACACTTAGCTACCTTTGAGCGTGACCCTGGATCAGGTCTCTTTACCTTGCACACTGAGTCCCCGCTCACTGCTGCATCTGCCGAGGTCGCCGCGTCGTGCTTCTGTCGCTCACTAGCCCACCCGACCCTTCTGTGGCACCACCGCTTAGGTCACCCTGCACTCCCGCGTCTTAGGCACATGTCCCAGTACTGTCTAGTCACTGGTCTCCCTGCGTCGCTCCCCGCCTTTCCTCCATCGGTAGCGCCACTGTGCACCTCCTGCGTCGAGGGCTGGAAGCGCGCCGCCCCTCACTCCTCCTCATTTCCTCCTACCGCAGCATCGCTACAGACACTGCACATGGACGTCTGGGGCCCTGCCCCGTTCCATGGTCTCAGTCGGGAGCGCTACTTCCTAGTCGTCGTTGACGACTTTTCGCGGTTCACCACAGTTTTTCTCGTTGGAGCAGAAGGCCGACGTGCCGACCGTTCTCCTCCCGTGGCTTCTCACTGTTCGCACCGCCCACCGCCTGTCTATAGGTTGCTTACACCTTGACCGCGGTGGTGAGTTCGCCTCTGGCTCTCTAGGACGGTTCTGTCGTGCGGAGGGCATCTGCCAGACGTACACACTGCCGGACTCCCCACAACAGAATGGGGTCGCTGAGCGACGCATCGGCCTGATCATGGAGGTGGCTCGCACCTCCATGGTCCACGCCGGTGCACCCCATTTTCTGTGGACGTTCGCCGTGCGCTACGCTACTCACCAGCTTAACCTGTGGCCGCGCTCCCATCGACCACAGGTTTCGCCGACCCTTCTCTGGACCGGGTCTCCTGGTGACGCGTCTGCGTTCCACGTCTGGGGCAGCCTTGCTCACGTCCGCGATATTGTCGCGGACAAGCTCTCAGCCCGCACTCTTCCTTGTGTCTTCTTGGGGTTCCCGCTTGACGCCTCTGACTGCCTGTTCTACCACCCCGCCAGACCACCGTTTTTACCACTCTTGTGACGTCACCTTCGACGAGACGCTCCCCTACTACCGGCGCTTCCCGCACCGCAGTGCTCTTGTGCCTCCTCCTCCTCTCTTCCTTGTCCCTGCCCCCCCTGCCGCACCCCTCCCGCCCCGCCCGGCCCAGTCTGGTGTCTCCCACGCCACTAAGTTCCCCTCGGTTCCCCCTGTGGGGGAGTCGGCTGACTCTGGGGGCCCAGCTGCTGGGGGTGCGCCTGCTCTCCCTGTGGCGCCTCCCCCAGCCTCGGTCCCCCAGGCCCCTCAGCCGCCTGCTCCCTTGCCTCAGCAGCAGCAGTCGTCGCCGCCTCAGCAGCAGGGAGCAGTGGGCTCTGGGGGTGCTGGTTCTGTGGGTGCTGGTTCTGGGGGTGCGAGTTCTGGGGGTGCTGACTCCAGGGGGTGCTGGTTCTGTATGTGGTGAGACCAAGGGTGCTAGTCTTGCGGGTGCTGTTTTGCGGTGTGCGGGTGGCAGCTGGGGTGCCATTGGAGGTCCTGGAGCGGAAAGGCAGCAGCAGCAGCAGCAGGTGCAGCAGCCGCAGTCTGCCCTTCGTCTCCTTTGTCTTGCTCCAGGTTCCCCTGTCAGCCCGCCCGTTCCCCCTCCAGTGCGTGACCCTGTTTTCGGCCCGTTGTTTCCTCCTCCGGACTCTTCTCTGGCTCGTTTCACCCCGCGCTCCCCTCCGTCCTCTGACCTGTCCCCCGTCCCCCCTCGTCCCCAGTCCCCAGTACTTCCCCACTGGGTTCGTCGCCCCTCTGGTGCTCGTCCTTTCTCTCCCCGTCCTAGTGTCCACCCTATGCTCCTTCGTTCGTGTGCTCCTCCCGTCACAGTCCTCCTGTTGCCTCCCCGGTTGTCGCTACCGTCGTCCCCCCCTCCTCTCTCCGACGCTGTTCGCACTGCTCGTCCAATCTTGTCGTGCCTGCTTGCGTCACTTGTCACTGACCCTAGTGCTCCTCCTGAGTCTGTCTTCGCGCTGGTCACTGCTGTCGCTGACTTTGCTGCTAGCCACCGCCTTGACTACGCTGCCGCTCTGGTCTCTGGTACTGTCTGTCCTCCGTCCATCGAGGGTGCACCTGCCCTTGGCAGTGACATACTAGAGGACAGGCAATACGAGTTGGCCTACCTTGCTGCCGCTGTTCCCCATCTTTGCTCCATGCTTGTATCCCCAGAGGGCGACCCAGACGCTCTCGACATCCCTGTTCCGTACGCTGAGGCGGTGTCGGGGCCCTGGGCAGCCCAGTGGATACAGACCATGGAGACTGAGATGGCATCCTACAGATCCACTGGCACCTACGTCGACGCATTTCCTCCGCCTGGGGCGAACGTATTCGATGGCATGTGGATCCACAGGGTGAAGCGCGCACCTGGAGAGCCGCCAAAGTTCAAAGCGCGTTATGTGGCTAGAGGCTTCAGTCAGCGTGAGGGAGTGGACTTCTTCCAGACCTTCTCCTCGACCCCGAAGATGACTACTCTTCGGGTCCTTCTTCACGTAGCCGCACAGCGTGACTACGAGCTTCACTCACTCGAAATCTCCACAGCGTTCCTGCAGGGTAGTCTACACGAGCAGATCTACCTCCGACGCCCTCTAGGCTTATCTGGGTCCTTCCCACCTGGGACCCAGTGGAGCCTTCGTCGTCCTGTCTACGGCCTTCGTCAGGCACCCCGTCAGTGGCACGACACGCTTCGCACCACTCTTGCTGAGCTGCAGTTCTTTCCGTCCTCTGCTGACCCCTCTCTCTTTGTTCGCACGGGTCAGACACCGTTCTACATTCTAGTGTATGTAGACGATCTTATCTTTGCTACTCCCGATAGAGTCGCACTGGCCTCAGTGAAGGCCGAGTTACTTAGGAGACACACCTGTATAGACCTGGGGGAGCTGAGGCGCTATCTGGGCTTGGATATCTCTCGTGACCGCGCCGCTCGCACGATCACACTCTCTCCGAGTCCCATATGGTGCAGCAGATCCTCCAGAGGTTTAGTCTCCAGTTCTCCTCAGCACAGCCCACCCCCCTGCATGTGGATCACAAGCTCTCTGCTCCTATTCCGGCTGAGCCGGTCGAGGCTAGTGGTCCATATGCAGAGCTGGTGGGGTGCCTCATGTATCTGATGACCTGCACTCGACCAGATCTAGCGTACTCTCTCAGTCTCCTGGCTTGCTTTGTCGCGACAGGCAGGCACCGACCAGTCCACTGGTCGGCTGCCAAGAGGGTACTGCGGTATCTGGCAAGCACATCAGGACTGGGGTTTGTGCTAGGAGGACGGGAACGAGTGGTGCTCACTGGACACACTGACACGTCGTGGGCAGATGACTTGGAGACGCTCAGGTCGACTCAGGGCTACTGCTTTAGTCTTGGTGCTGGTGCAGTCTCGTGGAGGTCCACCAGGTCATTGTCTGTAGCTCAGTCCAGCTATGAGCCAGAGATCTACGCTGGGGCCATGGCTGCTCAAGAGCTCCGCTGGCTGATGTTCTTGCTCACTGACTTAGGTGAGCAGCCTAGGTCTGCCCCGGTCCTGTTTGCTGACAACATGGCCATGATCCTCTTGTGTCAGGAGGCACGACTTGAGGGCAGAGCGAAGCACATCCAGCTGCGGTACTTCCTGATGCGAGAGTTGCTGCAGCGGGGTCAGGTCCGTGTAGTACTGTTGGCCTCAGAGGCCAACACCGCTGATATCTTCACCAAGGCACTTGCATCTCGTGACCATCAGCGGTACTGTACTCATCTTGGTCTAGCCTCAATAGCAGCACCTCTCCTTGTATCCTAAGTCATACTATACCTGCCTGTACTTGTTGTGTTATACCTGCTTGTCTTGCTACACTTGCTGATTGGCCTTGTGGCCTCTTGTCTCAGTGGTCAGACTAGTAGTATTGCCTTGAGTTTTCTTATTACACTCATCAGAGTTCGGACTAGTAGTGCTGCCCTGGTGTACTTTTCTTGTTAGGAACTACCACTATCTTGGCTAGGGGGTGTGTCAACAAATATAATTGTCTATGCTAGGTACAGTATATTTGTTATAGCCTTAGTTAGGTCAGTTCTTAGAGGGTACATTCCCACCTCTGTAACCCTCAGCCTTCCTCCCTTAGTCACTTTTCTCTCGGCATTCTAACAGATCTCCCTACTCGTGATTTCATTTTAAGACTAGAAAGAATGAGTAGAGGGGAGAACATGGGAGATATAGTGTTTGGGTTGCACCCACTAAGAATATACCCCATCTAGCCTATAACTTCTACATAACAATATATGTATAAGTTGACAGTAACTCCCCCTTCATGTATCTCTCACTTCCTCTTTGTCCACCTTTTCTCTCGTAATTCTGCCCACTAGCTAAACCTCTCGACCTCCTATGGTATGTGTAGCCTAGTCCCTTAGCTTATTCGACAGAAGGGCCTGCTCTGAAACCATGTTTAAAAGGCGTTAGGAGCTAAGTGAGATAGCCATGAGAAAATAGTCCAGAGGTTTAGCTAGGGGGGAAGAGTAACGAGAGAAAAGGGAAAGAGATACAAGAAGCGGGGGTTGTCCCCTCTCCGTACGATCTAGTAAAGTAGCACACCTACCAAGCCTAAACAAATATATTTATATATATAATATATATAATTTGACACTTATTTCTGACATTCAACCCAAAAAACAATGGGTCGTCATGGCTTACTGAGCCATAGCCTCTCCATAATCGTTCCGGCCAAAACCCTTTCTGTCATGTCATCCCCGAACATCATCTCCTGCAAATGTCATTGGGGGCAGTGAGGGGGGGGAGGTGGCGCCAGGTGAGCGAGTGAGGCGGGGGAGGGGGGACGAGCTGGAGAGAGAGATGACCATGCTATTCCGTGCCAACCCCTTGGTCACAACAGCCAAGAAAGTGGTTTCCTACTTCCGGGACCACTGGGCAGTGAACTGGTGTTCAGCGTAGCCAGGCTAATGCTCTCCTCGTGAAGGCATGAGCGGGGATTGAAGCAGCACATTTCCAGGCTCAAAGGGACCCCTGGCCACGGCAATTGGGGGACCTCCAAACCCTGGAGAGGGGGTAGGTGGCTGAGGGGAGTAGGGGATTCTGAGGTTGCTTGTGTAGCAGAATCGACTGTTCTTGTCGACTGGATTTATACGAAGGGCCCGCTTGAGAGCGGAAAGAGAAGTTGGACGGGAAGCAAGAGTAAGGGAGGAGGAAGACACTCTTTGTAGGGTGGCATGTGTAGAAGTATTTGTCATACCCAGCAACTACGGTAAATGAGAACGTACCTTGAGAATGATTGCACTTTCTTCACGGTCCATTTTGTGAATGATATGTTCTACAGAAGCTTCTTTTAGGTGTGGCACGTCGTGCCTTTCCGATGCCCTCAGCAATTCAAAGGCATTCACGGTGCTCAAGAGCGCACATAGGGGCAGCTCCAGGTACTGCTTCAATTCTTCCACTCCGTATTTGTCTGCAGCATTGAGAAGCTCCAATTCCTGAAAAAACAGATATCAGAAATGACATTTGTATAACAAAAAAAACCACTTGGAGAAGGCAACTAACCAAACCGCATGGCATGTTTCACCTGTTACGTAATATCTCACCCTTGATTTTGCACTTGTCATGTCCAAAACTCCTGAGTACATGAAAGCCAGTAGAAGCTTCAGTGTAGCGCGATCCATATCCTGGATCTGGACCAAGCGGCTCCTCTCTTCATCGCAAAAAAGGTGTGCTCGCAAAACGATTGCGTAGCATTCGAGCGAATGCTTTGCAAACGTTTTGCGAACATGTGGGTGAAAATTCATGGCGGACTAAGATCAGAACACTTGGCGAATGCTTGGGCAACATTTCCCGAAACACTTTTTGCTTCACGACAGCGAATGCTTAGCGGTGTTTTTTCGGTGTACTCCGTGGTTCGTTTACAAATGCATGGCGGTGTTTTTAGGAAATGATATGCAGTGAGCTTGTGAATGCATATAGAAATATATGCTGACGATTTCTATTATTCAGTATGATTCGTTGCGAACGTCTGGCGGTGTTTTTTATGGATCCGTTTTTGCAGCCTGCGGTTCCCATTACGGCATGGTTCAGTACAATTAGGGCTCGTCGTTTGGATTTAATTACTGTAAAAGCTGCTAATAATATGTTTTATTAAAATAACATCTACACCACAGTACACAACCACGATGGCCCAATCGCCCTTGCGTGCCAGCACCCCTTGGGTTCCCACCAATAACCAGCTTCCCAACAGCATACTAACCCCCATCTCCGTGGCAGCTGGTGATGCGACATTTCCGGTAGGGCCACTACTGTGCCTTCAACCCACGTGCCGCTAGGCCTGCCTACTCCTGCCGCTGTTGATTGCCCGCCATCTCCCATGATGGCTGCCCATGTCACCTACCGCTACTACACTGACACCCTGTCCGCTGCCTCCCATGTCTCTGCCTGTCCCTGCGTACTGCTCACGCGTTCGCCCATGGTGCTGCAAAGATCCACCGTAGAGGCCCGCCTGAACCTGCCCCCCTTAAAACCTTCAAGTACACAATTCCTGCCCTCTGCCCGTGAAGCCACCTGCACCTGCTATGGCCCAACCTTTCAATCTGCGTCACGTCCTGTTGCTGCTGCACTCTCACCCAATCTGCCTTATGATGCTACTATGCGACTTGACAACTGCTTCGGCTTCAAGAACTACCCCGGCCAGGACCCCTGGCCGCTGGCGGCCTTGCTGCTCTGATCCAGACCCACCTTCTCCGTGTCACCACCCCTCACCCCTTTGCCCCCTGCTCCTCCTCCTTACCCCTGGTCGTGGCCTTGCCATCCGCTTTCATGCCAGTCTTCCCTTTCCTGTCCTTCCACTCCTCCTCGAACCCACTCTCATGGATGTACAGGCCGTGCTCCCCCCACTTGAACCCCTTCATTTCCCTGTTGTACTCTCTTGGGTGCTCGTCAAACCACTCAATCACCACCTGGCGCACGAGCTTGCGAACGGCCTCGACCCATGCCTTGTTCTTGGGGTGGGAGTTGGATAGGGCCATTGTCTGCGTCTTGACGCGCGCCAGCCCGTAGTCGACCTGTCATGGCCGGGGGGTTGGGAAAGGGAAAGGGGGGAGAGGGGTTGGGGGAGGGGCCTATGTAGGGGGAAACAATGTGATCACAAGCGGCAAACGATCCATGAAGCACCCCATCAAGGCACATCCCACAGCCTGAACTCACCACCATGAGGATCCAGGCAACGTGGTACGCCTTCAAGCACAGCTTTGCGCCCTGTCGCCACTGCCCAAACCCCTCCACAGCCGCGTCGAAGAAGAGCAAGTTGGCGAAGGGCTGGCCGCTCTCCTCACCCTCAAGTGACTTGGCGTTGCCCCACGTGCTAACCACTTGGCCGAGCTCCTCATTTGGTGGGGTTACAAGAGGGTAGCATGCGCGGGAGTGGGGTTCAAGGCCGTCTCCAAGGGGCCATGCACACCATGGTTATAAGAGGCATGCATGGGCCGAAACAGCAAGTCACGTCACTCACCTGGCCTCAAGGCCCTCCACAATTTCCTCTTGACCTTCAGGTCAAGGAGGATCTTGCAGGCGCGGGACCACTTCATCTTCAATCCCAGCGCGGTTAGTACGAGGCGCTTGATGGCAAAGGCGCGCTCGTTCTTCCAGACCGTCCATACGCGTTTGAACGGCTTGTTGTAGTTCTCATTGTTGAGTGACTCCAGGACCTCCACAAGAGTCACGTTGTAGCCCAGTGACACTAGGCCGCGATGAAGCACGCGGCAACGGGTCTTGTGGTTTTCGTAGAAATCGATGACCGCGTCCGGGTTGTGGATGCATATTTCGTCTCGCATTGCCTCATAGTGGATCTGTAATGGAGGGTGGGGAGGGCCAACAGGGAGAAGGGTGGGTGTGGGGTGGGGTACTAGAAAAGGGGGGTTTGGGACCGCGGTTGAATGTGGGGCTGGCGAACACGTGTGGCGGTGCCTGGGGTGTGGACTGACGGCTAGCAGGAGTCGGAACAAACAGTCACAGCCATGGGTTTAGGCATTGGGCTGGCGATGCAGCACCGGGCAGCAACCGAGACGTGGTGAGCGCTGAGGGATCTGGTGGCTTGGCGGGCGGGTACAGCGGCCGAGGAGGTGGGGCCGGGGGGGGGGGGGGGGGGAGGGGAAAGGTGGAAACGGAATTTTAGGGTGGGCTGCCTGTGGGAGGGTGGGGTTGGGATCCAAGTGGGGGACCTGTCAAAAAATGAATAATGGCGTCACACACGTGACTCACCGGGATGTTGCTCACGGAGGGCATGCCTCGACGCCTCGTCCGGGGGCGGTTCCCCCCCACGCTCTCTCCGACCGCCTCGTCGTGGTCACTAGACGCCGACGCCAAGCGGGGAAGGTGCTGCCCCCGCGCCCTCTTGAGCTGCAGAATCTCGATAGCCGCCTCGCGCAGAAGGCTGAACATGCTTGCGGCGGACAAGTCGCGCGGCATCTCCTCCATGCAGGCCAGGGACTCCCAGGTGTAACCTCGAGTGTTAATCTCGCCCTCAAGCGTCCGTCTCCGTTTTGCCTCCACGTCGGCATGAACCCGCGCAGCGTCGTTCGCGGGTCGCTTAAGGCCAGCAGCATCCACTCCTTGGTCGGGGCCGCTTGCTCCACCCTCCCATCCACACTCGGCCGCTCGTCCATCTGATCGTCGCGACGGCATGCCCCATACCTGTGACGCATCCATGCCCCCGCCCCCCCCCGGCCGCTCGTTCGAAGCGCCTCGGGGGTGTAGGACAGCGGGGGGGAGCGGCTTGAACGGTGAGGCGCCGCCCAGGGTGTTTTCAACATCGCGTAATGTGGTCGGTGTGTTGCGGCCGTTGTCAAACTCCCTCATTCCGTCAGTGAGCCAAGGCCGCCACACGTGTGCAGGCGCTGCCTCTACGGATGTTTGCTCAAACCGCAACTCCCGCCCAGTGGCATAGCCGGACTTCTTTTGTCTTTCACTGCTGCCATCAGCCTCCACCGCAGCCTCCCTCTTCACACCCCTCCTGTCCAGCTCCCCGCATTCCTCTGCCGGCAACGCCTTGTCGGTTGCATACGCCGGAAACTTGGTGTCGCGGTAATCTGTCCGCCGAATGAGCACCGGACCTTCAGACGCAGAGCCGCTCTCGAAATCGTCGCTGCCAGCCGGGTACGGAGCATACCCATGCTTGGCGGGCCTAGCCCTAGGCCCTCCGTCCTCCCCTCCTCTCCCTTGCTTCCTCATGTCGCCACGTCCTTGCTTCCCTCTGCTCGCCCCTTTCTTCCTCTTGCCATTACTCCCCCTCCCCTTATCCTTCCCACCGTTGTGCCGCCCGACGCGCCTGTCCCTGCCGCGCTTTTTGCCGTGCTTGCGGTCGCCGTCAGACTCGCTCTCGAGGGACTCCGGCTCGCTGCTTTCGGTGCTCCGACCGTCGTAGTTGGACTCTGATGCCGAGGACTCCCCCGAGTCAGAGTCGCTGGAAGAGGACGGCGAGTCTGATTCCTCGGGAGAGTCTTCGCGCTTTTTCCGTTTCGTCTCGCGGTCGCGGCCTCTTTCGCGGCGTTCAGGTGATGGGGCAATGGCGTCGCTCTTCGCTCGACGGGTGTCTCCATCGCGACGCTCCCATTCGCCGTCCTTGTCCTTGTTTGACGGTTTCTCTGGGCTGGTCGTCGCGGCCACGGTCGCGCGGCCTTCCACACGAGCGGGAGTCTTCAAGACGGGGGCCGCAGCAGCGGCCTGCGAGGGCCTCGCGCGATCCGACTCCGCCACATTGTTTGCGACAGTTTCACCGTTAGGGGAATCATCGTGCGACGGCGGCATGGCGCTAGCAGGGGACTCCACGACGACCATCGCCACTTCCTCAACCGCCTGAAGCGCGTCTGCTGCGGTCGTGGGTGGACAATCGACGTTCATTGCGGCGCTCATCACGACGCGGTTCCGCGTCGGTGCGGCAGCTGCGGGAATGGGAGCGGCGCTCGCGTCCGCCTTCGCAGGAGGGGTGCCGGCCTCTGGGGCTGCGACCACTTTTGCTGCCTTTGTATCCTCCTCTGCTAGCGCTGCATCCTCCTCTGCTACCGCCGCATCCTTGTCTGCTACCGCCGCATCCTCCTCTGCTACCACTGCATCCTCCTCTGCATCCGCTGCAGACCCCTCTACTGCTGCTGCAGTGGCCTTCGCTGCGTTTCTCTCGGCCTTTTCCCTTACGGCCCGTTCTTTTTTCGTCTCTGCCTTGGGCTTCTTGGGGGCGTGCGGCGGTCCATCATTCCCTGCAAGGCGGTCCGGCAAGGCGCAATGTCAGGGAATGTTAAATACGAAGGCACAAAAAAACCGCCACCTGGCGGGTGGAGCATGGAAGACAAGTAGCTCACCGGGGGTGCCGACAAGATCACCTATCGGTTTCTTCCGCTGAGCCGACCTTTTCATTGGGCTACGAAGCCCGCCCGGCGCGACGTCCCCGTAAGGGTCCTCTAGGGCATCATCGTCGCCATCCGGCTCGGAAGAGTTGGCGTCACTTTCCAGCCCGTCGCTTTTCTTCACCGAAAGCTTGTTTGCTTTCCGGTATTCACGGACCGCTTCTGCAGTTTCCTCTCTAGTAATCTTCCGTTTTTTCCCCCTCCATTTACCCCTGGCAGGCACCTCGCCTGAGCCACTGTCGTAGTCCTTTAGATCTACGCGCTCCTTACGGCGCCTATCTCCGCGTCTGACTTCGTCGCGTGTCATGGCTACTGGTGGAGGGGAAAATGAACGCAATCACAAGCCCTATACCGTAGAGTCTAGAAATGTGCAAACATGCTGTCAAATTGAAAACTGGAAATGCGGATAACCCAATGCTACCTTTCTGGGACGGTCGGACAGGGTGAGGGGAGGGGAAGGGGTTACCTGCTACAGTGATGTGTGTGAACCCTCAAAGAACCCCTATAGTCCTCTTGTGCCCTTTGTTTGGCGCGAGCGACGCGACACCCTCGGATTGCATATCGAATGGCGCACAAGCTTCGTCATCGATCCGGGCGAACATGCCTGATTGGTGGGGGGAAATGAACATGGCATGGCGTGCGAAATTACATTGTGTCCGACGCGGTCACGCCCTGTAAGATCAATGTATACACCACCCGCTATGTGTAGAAATTGCTTAACCAGTACTAAATCGACGAAGCGTGGAGACTTTATGATTATGACACAGATGCATTACCAAAGAGCCCAAATTTTTGCCAAGCAGTGGTAGACGAGAGGTTATTGATTTGAGGAATTCGCGAAAGAGTGTTTAGGGTCAGTGGTGTGCAATGAACATGAAGCAATCCAATGTGGTTTGTAGGATGTTCAGCGTGTTCATCCTTCAGATGTGCGCTCTGCGGCAGCGGTTAATTGGTCTTGTGAACCCTGTCGGAGTCAATGTAACAAAACATTGTTCATTGTAGCATGTCAATACATGATGCATACAAAAGTGAATGCCAAGGGTATGTCGAAGATGCACTTAACAGGGGTACGTTACCTATGCACCTACGGGTCGGACGTGCCAACAGTTTGGTGAGGAAGTGAGCTGCAATGTCGCCAATGTAACAGTACGTCAGGTTCACTCTCCCGTTGTGGACTTTGACTTTGACGCAACAGTTTCTTAGGGTGATGTGCATAGTGCGATTGATGAAACCGGGATAGTTGGCGATGTGCTGAGCTTCGCAACTTGCAGCGGATCCTATAGGTGGGAACCTTTGTGAACAGCGGAGGTTGCTGCGATGTACAGGGTTCAACCGAGGTTAGAGCGGTCAGCTCCTGTGCCTGTCAGTTCGAGAAGATGGGTCCACTAGGCTCTTGTCGAAGTGGAACCTCGCTGTACATCTGGTCGAAACGTGACGCACGATGAATAGCTTACATCTGCGCTGCTGCCAGTAGGGTGCATGGGCAGCAGCATGAATTGTTTAGGTGTCGGGGCTGTAGCCACCTACTGGAGTGCGGCGGGGTGTGGAGAGCGGCCCCATCGTTATGTTTAATTGCTTCGCGATAGTCTGGGCATACTTTGACTCGTACATAAAGATGCCATGTGGCGTGTAGGCGACGTTGAGGCTGAGGAACAGGGTCCCTGTCATGGAGGTGGTGATGTCAACGCGGTGCCGTAGGCTATGCTCGAAGTGATCTAGCAGGTCGGATTATGTGCCGTAGTAGAATACGACGTTCATATCATGATGACTTGGTGAAGTATAACAGAAGGATATAGTGGTATATAGACGAGGGTGTTGTACCCTCTAAGGCTCAATGTAGTATAGTCTACAGTAACTGTCTAAGTTACATTTGACAGCTCACGTAAACAGTGTGGAGGATGGGGTCTCTGCGGAAGTGGATGCGATACATCCCGGGATGGAGAGGTAGCTCGATGTGTTGGCATGCAACAAAGTGGTGAAGGATGAACACGCTGTCGCCCGACGAAATGCTACGTACAAATAGGAGAAGCAGTGAAAACGGCGTGAGGTTAAGGTCTAGGAGGTAGGCGACAATGTCGAGAGAAAAAAGGAGTACAACATAAGAGTGAGTGATACAACAGTAGGTGTGGTACCCTATACAGTAATGCTTAGTAACAACTACCAAGGCTACAATTATGTAATGTCATATACATTTTAACACAACCCTTAGGCTTGGTACCAGAAGGACCCACACACCCCCAAACCCCCTAACCTAGCACCCCGATTCCCATCAGCCACGACAACTCCAGCAGGGCCAACCCCAAGGCTCTGGAGATGGCGACGGCGGTAGTCCCGACAGTGGCGACAGCGACGGCGACGACGGGCGTGCGGCGGCAACAGGCGTGCGGCGACGACAGCGGCGACGGCGAGGGCAGGAGCTTACGACGGCGGTAACGGGCGAGGGCCCCGCCCTACTGGCGGCGTGTCCAGACTCCGCACCAGGGGAACGACCGGCAGGCAGAAGGATGGCCGCGACGGCGGCCAACAGGGAACGAGTACGCAGCGGAAGCGAGGTTGGGAGCAGGCCCAGGAAGGGCGTCTTGCTCTGAAACCATGTCTTGAAGTTGGGCTAGGTAGAAATAGGAGAACCGAAAACCATGGTGTGAGGTTTATATGCAGAAGGTAGGCAAGAATGTGGAGAGAAAATCGGACTGCAAAAGAAGAGAGAGGGATATAAGGAGGAGTCTTGTACCCTGAACGGTATTGTTCAGCAACAGCTATCAACCGTACATTTATATACAGACACTCCTAAGTTCACACACGCAGGCGTGAAGGCTGAAGGGCATGAACGTAAGGTCGAAGTGGATGCCCTGGCATTGGTTGTAGCCACGTACGATGTATCGAGCCGTGCGGCAGTAGACGTTTCCCTTGGCCTATGAGTTGAGGCAACTGTGCAATTTGCATGTTAGGATTTTGGCGTTCACAGCCTTGCGCCATTCAGCGCGGTGTGGACCAGTGAGAGCCTGCCATGAGGTCACTGGCTCGATCACGGAGGGATTCTCGTGGACGCTGAGTACCCAGACGTAGCAGGTGGCGGCGTCAATGAAGGTGAGTGTGTACTGCTTATCATAAGAAGTTAGGACACTAGCTACTTTAGATAGGATACTAGGAGGCTAGGAAAGCCGCCATGGAATGGCGGGAGGAAAGTAGATGTAGGAGCTGGAAGAGAATGTCGAGAGAGAAGGGGTTCGATTAGGAAGGGAGAGGTGTACAAGGAGGGGATTGTACCCTCTTCAGAAAGGTTCGGTAACTAGCAAGCCTAACAGTTATGTATAACTTATATAATCTCAACACTGCTCCCCGTGGGGTGTACTCTCTTTTTGGGGTTGAATGCCATGTGAGTATTTATCGGTAACACTGAACTACTATATGATGTTCATTGTTGCCGTGTATCATATTCTTAAACCGTCGTCCCGAAGTTGGCGTATGGAAAGACGTGTACAATCTCGCATGTGATGTACGTTTGGACAGCTCAGCGCAGGCTCGGGCATATGCACGACCATTGAATACTGCCCGATACTGCAAAATCAGTGGTGGTTACGTCTCGTCCCAAACGGGCCCCAGCGCTAATCGGCGAAGGTACCCTCCAGCAAAACATTTCAGTTTCCGCCCGTCTCCGCCTGCATAGTCACAGATATGTGGGCCCATTTGCTCCACGCCCGTATACACAAAACGTAGAACAATGCAACAGCAAACTCAGAGTGCCGCACGAGTGGATGACCTAAACATACAGTAGTCTGTTGCCCCGTCTCGCTCAGACGGGTGTAGCGATCGCGTTTTGACAAGTCCTGGACTCTGTATTTCGCCACCGCCGCGGCGCCAAACCAGGGTTCATGTCGGGGCCTAACATACCTTCCTCTACTCCTTCAAATCGTTCAGTATGCCCCGGCTGAACAGTGACGGGTGGCTCCTTGTCGAAGAGAGAGACGCGAACACGCTTCGGGGGGAAACTGGATCGCAGGAGCCCTCATCGACTGGGTGGGACTGTGAGTTGGCGTGCCGGTGCAGTGCGTCGCGTGGCTAATAAGACATTATTCATTAATCATGATAGCGTTTTCCCCGCAGGATGCTGAGCTACGAATCCACGGAGAGCGACCCAAAATGGCTATACACGTCAACCTTTTTCTGGGAGGTTGCACGACTCAATGCGGGTGGGCTTCGTAGGCGGGATGGTCTAAAGGCGGACCCTCTCGAGTACTCTTTTGTCTTCATCCCCGTTCATTGGGAGTGAGTCATCTGACAGTATCAGCATGGTAGGTCACACCGGTCATTTGCACCTACCCAGGTCGCAAGGTGTCCAGGTATCAAGTGCTGATGTTGCGCACGTTCACCATGTCACAATTCTGCCAGCAAAGCGTTTGAAAAGTGTTCCTCGAATGTTCTGCAAATGTTCCACATGTCAAAGGGCTGCAGTTCGTACGCGCACATATGTCTCGTTCATTGGTGATACGGCAAACCCCGCCCCATAATGACGCCTCGCAGATCACACTGGAGCTTGCTGGTGCTCCAATTGCGACACACCCCGCAATCCCCGACGCCTCTGGACGTGCATATCTGGCACGCGGATTCAAAAGACCAGCATGGGGGCGCGGATGCACCTGTGCGCGAGTGAGTTATGTAGGTGCCTCGTTCACCAGATTGCACGTACAGCATGCTCCTCGGTTGTAATGTTCTTCCACTGTCGAACCATCGCAGGTACCTGCGACGCCAAGTCGTCCGCCGTTTTCCCACATTCTGTTGTGTGATGTCATCATATGCTATCACATTCTGTCTGCCTCCCATCCCATATTTTTTTCAACTTGCATGTGTGGTTTGAACGTGTGCAAGAATTTGTGTGTGTGTGTTCTGGAGTTTGGGAATGTGTTTTGTGTTATTTGTTTGAGCAGGTTTTGTGATGATAGATCTTGAGAAGATCTTTCCGACGCAACGAGAATCCTTCAATCGGAGCAAGAACGCGAAAGCTATGAAGATTCAAAGTTCATGAGCTTGCGTTACAATTGCGGCGGTTACAAAGTGAAGTTGTGGGGTGACTTTATATGGAGTTGGGACCTTTGGGGTTGGGGAAATTTGTCACTCACTGTAACAGCTGCAAATTGGTTGGGAACAACCAAGCTAGGTTGGCAAGGGTGGCCAACTTGGATGGATTGGTTGGGAAGGGACAAATGTCAAAGTTGGGGTTCCTATAGGGAGGGAATCTTTGTGCTTATGGGGTTTCCTTGGTTGGGGACTCTCTTGGGACCTTCCCTCTCATCCCTCTCTTCTATCCCAACCTTTCTCTTGCTCCTCTAATTCCTTGTGAGATTCTTGAACTTTGATTGAACTCTTGAGATTGAGTTAAGTTCTCCTCCTACAGCTTACCCCCTAGTGCGTCGAAAGCCATAGCGTCGCGAATACTTCATCAATCAACGTGATTCAAATTGGGAACGGTAGCTGAGATTAAGAGCTACAACATATCCAAGTTTCGCGACATTCCAACGGCTAGTTTTTGTCGACGTCGTTTCTTGTGAAGACGACTTTTCTGTCCAGAATTTCGGATTATATATTTTGAGTAATTCTAGCTCCTAAGTTCACCTAGACTCCGTCCTTAATCCTAACAAGTGGTATCAGAGCGTATTAAGGACATTGAGAGGAGTCTACAGAAGTGTGAAGACCCTTCTAGACCCACCATGGCCTGTGGGTGTGCCTAAGTGGTGTTCTAAAGGTTGGATGTGTCTTCCGCTAAGGGAAACTCTGCCGAAATTTCGTGGACGCCGACACTTGTGAAAATATCGAGGGAGCTGAGTGTGGACAGCAAAGGGGGCTGAAATTCGTCATTTCTCAAGGAGAAGATGAATGAGAGAGGAGGAGATGCTAATGGAAGAGGAGCTGTAGCTGAGAAGACAAGTGAGCCGCCGCCATCAAAAGTTGAAGCTTTGGATGGCTCCAACTATGAGGAATGGAGCGGACGGATGAGGAGTGCCTTCAAACGCTACAAGCTACTGAAGATTGCTGTTGGGGAAGAGAAGATGCCGGAAGAAGGCGAAGCACGTGAACGGTGGATTGAGAAAAGCGCGGTGCTTTTCGACCTCATCCTTCAATCGGTCAACAAGGAGATGTTCGAGCACATCAAGGATCTTGTGGAAGCGGATGATTCGGGTCCAAGGGCGTGGAAACTACTACGCGATGTGATTCAGCCCAACACTCTCCTGATGGTGATCGTGCTCGAGAAGGAACTTGCTGCCATCTCCATGCGACCAGGGGACGATGTGAAGCCGGTCCTTGACAAGATCAAGGACACCTATGCAAGGATGGCAGCAGCGGGCAGCAGTGTATCTCAGCTGCAGCAGTGCACCAAGATCATCTCGGTGTTGGACAACTCTTGGGACAACCTCATCCCCACCCTCAACTCTCAGCAAGATCAATGGACACCTGAGTGGCTAAGGCAGCAGATTCTGCAGGAGGACTTCCGCAGACGCCATGTGGGAGGCGGTGCTGCCACTAAGACTGCTGAGGGGTATGGAGCTGCAGGGCGCAGCAGAGGAAGAGGGGGTTGGAGAGGCCGAGGCCGTGGGAGAGCTTTGGCAGAGGTAGAGGCCGAGGTGACTATAATGAGGGGCATGGGAGCTCCAGTGGCAGGGGGAGTACCAGAATGGAGGGCACCTGCTGGTACTGCAAGAAGGTCGGGCATCCTTGGTTCAAGTGCTTCAGCAGGCCGGAGGGATGGCACCTCCAGGCATGAAGCCGCCAAGTGGTGAACGCGCACAAGGTGGCGCTGTGCAAGGCTCAGGTGCACAAGGTGAAGGTGCACAAGGTAACGCCTATCCTGGGATGTATCTCATGGTTGAGGATGTGCATGGGCATGAGGGTGATGTGGGATCTGTGGGAAAGGTTGTGATGCACCCTCTCACGCACTGGGTGATTGATTCGGGTTGCACCAGTCACATGACCCACGGGCAGATTTGCTTGATGAGGTAAAACCCCCTGGGAAGATTAAGTATGTGGCAGCAGCGTCAGGTGCTTTGCTCCCGTCATTGGTGTTGGGAATGCCAAGGTTAAGGGAGCTAATGGGGAGCTTGTGGGGCTTGGGAATGTTCTGCTGGTTGAAGGCTTGTCTGCTAACCTTCTCTCTGTGCGCGACTGCAGAAGAGCAAGGCCGAAGTGACCTTTGGACCAACCAGCTGCCGTGCTAAGCTTGGGAAGAAGGTGCTGTGGAGTCTGGAAGAGGAGACCAGCTGCATCAAGGACCTGTGGCAGCTGCCCATCATCCCTTGGAATGGGAAGACTCCAACAGCAGCAACGGCAGCAGCGGCAAAGGCAACAGCAGGAGGAGATGCAACTGCACCAACTGATGGGGTCCTGGAAGCAGTCAAGAAAGTGCAGCAGCAGCAGACACATGGTGAGGTGCTTGCTGGTGTGGATGCGAGTGCGGCATGGGCTAAGGCTTCATCAAGGAGTGGAGAGGCCGATTGGGAGACATGGCATGAGAGGCTGTGTCATGTGAACTTCCCTATGCTGCAGAAGTTGGTGAAGGATGGGAGCCTGAAGGGCTTGGAGGTGAAAGGGGGAGTGAAGGAGATTGGGAGCTGCCCTACATGCTTGGAGACCAAGTTCTCCAAGTTCCCCTTCAACAGCACTACAGGACCAGCCAAGACCCCACTTGCACTTGTGCACATGGATGTGGTGGGGCCCACAAGAGCCCCTTCCCTCTCAGGCAGCCGCTATTTCTTGACAATTGTGGATGACCACACTCGGGCAGTGTGGGTTTACCCTTTGAAGAGCAAGGGGGAGGTGGCAGCGGCTGTCCTTAAGGAGTGGATGCCGAGAGCTCAGAGGGAATGCGGACACAAGGTGAAGGTGATCCGTAGTGACAATGGTGGGGAGTTCATTGGAGCTGATTTTGAGGGGGAGTTGAAGAGGAAGGGGATCCAGCATCAACTGACAGTGCCCTACAACCCGCAGCAGAATGGCGTGGCTGAGAGGTTCAACAGGACCCTGCAGGAGGGGGCACGCACTCTCCTTGGGCGTGCAGGGCTGCCTGATCCGTTTTGGGTGTCTGCACTGAGGCAGGTCGCCCTTGTGAAGAACAGGGTGCTGGCTACAGTTGGAGATAAGGAGTGGATCCCATATGTCAAGTGGTATGGGAGTGCTCCAGCTGTGAACATGCTGAGGGCATTTGGGTGCATGGTGGTGTTTCATGTGCCTAAGGAGAAAAGGGGGAAGTTGGAGGCTTCTGGAAGATGGGGTGTGCACTTGGGGATTGCAAAGGATCACAAGGGGTGGCTGCTATGGGACTTGACCACCCAGAAGTTGACAGTGTCAAGGGATGTGAAGTTTCTTGAGTCCCTGTACTACAAGGAATGGAAGCAGCAGCAACAGAAGCTTCCATCTACACCGCTCATTGTGGAGGCAGATGAGGTGCAGCAGCCTTCAAGACAGGTGGAGGTTGCAGTGTCAGAGGAGGAGATGTCTGGGGTGACTGAGGAAGGGGGAGCAGCTGAGAGCAGCAGCAGCAGCAGCATGAGTCTCCACCTCGAGTTCCACACCCGCCTGAGCGTCCTAGGAGGGATGTGCGCCCTCCAGTGAGGCTGACCTATGGGGGAAGAGGCAAGCCGAATGTGGTGCAGGCTGGGAGTGTGGTTGAGCAGATTGAGGAAGATGAGATCGCTCACTGCTACTGGGCACCAATCCCTGAGCCCAAGACTCGAGAGGAGGCCTTGAATGGACCAAATGGGGAGAAGTGGAAGGCGAGTGAGGATGAGGAGTTCGGGTCCCTAATTGAGAACGAGACATGGGACCTGTGTGACTTGCCTCCTGGAAAGAAGGCAATCACTTCCAAGATGATCTACAGGCACAAGTATGGACCTGAAGGGGAGCTGACCCGCTACAAGTCTAGGCTTGTGGCACGGGGGTTTCAGCAGACAAAGGGAAGGACTATGATGAGGTGTTTGCTCCTGTGGGGAAAGGAACAACACTGAGGGTGCTGTTGGCGATAGCTGCACTCCTGGGATGGAAGATACGGCAGATGGACATTGTGACTGCCTTTCTGAATGGGATCATTCTGGAGGAGGTGTACATGAAGCAGCCAGAGGGGCTGGATGATGGGAGCGGCAGGGTCTGCAGGCTGAAGAAGGCCATCTATGGCCTTAAGCAGGCGCCTCGTGCATGGTATCACAAGTTGGAGGAGGCGCTGTTGGCTGGGGGTTTCAAGAAGAGTGAGTGTGACCCCAGCCTGTTCCTGCTGCAGGAGAAGGATGAAATCCTCATGCTCTTGGTGTATGTGGATGATATCCTTCTCTTTTCTGCATCAACTGCTTTGCTGGACAGCGCAGAGCAGATGCTGGAGATGCAGTTCAAGTGCTCCAAGATGGGTGAGGTGAAGTACTACTTGGGGATGCGTGGAGAGAGATGTGGAAAAGGGTGTGCTGAGGTTGCACCAGAGGAAGTACTGTGAGGGGCTGGCTGAGAAGTATGGGCTGCAAGATGGGGGAAAGCCAGCAACACCACTACCTTCGGGGTTTACTGTGGAGCCATGTGCTGATGAGGAGGTAGTGGGTGATAGTGACAGGAAGCTGTTTCATTCGATGGTTGGGTCGCTGAATTATGCTGCAAATCATACACGGCCTGACATTGCATTTGCTACATCACGATTGGCTAGTGTGGTCTCACGCCCTAGTCATGAGCAGCTGGAAGCGGCCAAGAGGTTGGTCCGCTATGTGAGCGCTACGGCATCAGTGGGATTGGAGTACAGTGGAGTGAGGCAGCGGTTGCAGAGAGGTGCTGCAGATGTGAAGAGTGGAGAGATGCTCTTGAGTTGCTATACTGACGCTAGCTTCAACTCAGTGAAAGCGGATGGCACCAGCATTGGGGGTTATGTGTGCTTGCTAGGAGGTGGTGCTGTGAGCTGGCGCAGCAAGAAGCAGAATGAGGTGGGATTGTCCTCATGTGAGACTGAGTACATGGCCTTACACCATGGGGCCAAGGAAGTGGTGTGGCTGAGGCGTTTGTTGGAGGAGTTGGGAGTTGGTCAGGAGGAGCCGACAGTTGTGTTTGTGACAATGAGTCTGCTGTGAAGCTCGCCAAGAATGCTTGTCTGCATGGGCTGACAAAACACATAAGGCCTAAGTGGCATTGGGTGAGGAGACTCCTTGATAAGGAGGTGCGGCTGGAGATAGTGAAGACCCATCAGCAGGCAGCAGATATTTTCACAAGCGTCTGGCGGAGGCGGATCATTGGAAGGGCATGAAGCTTGCTGGGATGAGTGTGCATTGAGTATGCATGCTTGAGATGTTGGTATGGTGGATGATGGTTGGCAGCCAGAGGGGGAGATTGTTGTGTGATGTCATCATATGCTATCACATTCTGTCTGCCTCCCATCCCATATTTTTTCAACTTGCATGTGTGGTTTGAACGTGTGCAAGAATTTGTGTGTGTGTGTTCTGGAGTTTGGGAATGTGTTTTGTGTTATTTTGTTTGAGCAGGTTTTTTGTGATGATAGATCTTGAGAAGATCTTTCCGACGCAACGAGAATCCCTTCAATCGGAGCAAGAACGCGAAAGCTATGAAGATTCAAAGTTCATGAGCTTGCGTTACAATTGCGGCGGTTACAAAGTGAAGTTGTGGGGTGACTCTATATGGAGTTGGGACCTTTGGGGTTGGGGAAATTTGTCACTCTACTGTAACAGCTGCAAATTGGTTGGGAACAACCAAGCTAGGTTGGCAAGGGTGGCCAACTTGGATGGATTGGTTGGGAAGGGACAAATGTCAAAGTTGGGTTCCTATAGGGAGGGAATCTTTGTGCTTATGGGGTTTCCTTGGTTGGGACTCTCTTGGGACCTTCCCTCTCATCCCTCTCTTCTATCCCAACCTTTCTCTTGCTCCTCTAATTCCTTGTGAGATTCTTGAACTTTGATTGAACTCTTGAGATTGAGTTAAGTTCTCCTCCTACAGCTTACCCCCTAGTGCGTCGAAAGCCATAGCGTCGCGAATACTTCATCAATCAACGTGATTCAAATTGGGAACGGTAGCTGAGATTAAGAGCTACAACATATCCAAGTTTCGCGACATTCCAACGGCTAGGTTTTTGTCGACGTCGTTTCTTGTGAAGACGACTTTTCTGTCCAGAATTTCGGATTTATATTTTGAGTAATTCTAGCTCCTAAGTTCACCTAGACTCGTCCTTAATTCTAACACATTCAATAGGGGGACGCAGGAATGGGCTGCATCCATACCCTTCAACCCAGTACAGTCCGTG